>ML121609.1:0-170639 GCA_003788615.2 Terfezia boudieri ATCC MYA-4762 | reverse complement strand
AAAGCACACCTTACGTCCGATACGTTGCCAAGGGAAAGAAAGCGTCCAATACATTGGCAAAGGAAGCGCTCGTATTATGTCTGATTGAGGTCACGTGAAAGGCAATGGCAACTTACGAGCAAGTGAGGACCCCCTGAGAAGGTTTGAGAATATAACGGTAAGTTGGCAACGGGTGGGTAGCAGCAACAGTGTTGAGAATGCAAGTAATACAATGCAAACAATAGTAGGGCAAGTGTAGTGGGGCTAACGTTGGGAGAGAGCGACAGTAGGAACCATCGTTTGGGAAAGTTAGAGCGAAGAGGGAGACGTTGGGAATAAGGCGTACCGCGTCTGATAGCAAACTGGGCGAGGGCGAGGCAGGATTGAATTGTAAACGTGAGCGTTGCTAGAATTACATTGCAAGAATAAGATCCTGTTGCAACGAGAAGTTTTGCAAATTGGCGTTGTATGCGCACCGTGCACACAACGTAAGCAAAAATTTTACTGATGTAGAATTATTAAAGTGATGGTTGTAATGGGCCCTTAACTATTAGTATCAAAGTGGTAAACATGCCTGCCATATTTGGTCAAGGAATGGGTACTTCAGTTGGCTAGCATTATAATAGAGGTGGGTGAAGGTTCAGTTATAATCCTATGGTTTGGTTAACAAGCTTGTGTATATATAAACAAGTAGAATATTATAAATATTTACTATACTTATTTGCCAGAGTGATCTTAACTATAGGAATACTTGATTATATATAATAGGGCCCCATTGTAGTTAAGCTAAAGACTATTATTTTTGGATTGAAGTACTATGCATTTTAGAGAGATCTAAGTAAGCTATAATAAGTGAGGTTTAATACTGAATATTTATAGTTTGGGTTGTATTAGTGGGGTATACTACACCTGGTGCCTGGCACATGAAAGATTGAGCTATGACGCCTAGAGGCACAGGGTGCCTTGGGAGGCAGAAGGTCGAAGAGGTACGAACAGGGTGCCCTGGAAGGTAGAAGGCCAAAATATAGTAGGTACAAGATACTCTGGGCGCCATGAGAGGTAGAAGGCTAAAATGCAGTAGGTACAGGACGCCCTAGGTGCTACAGGAGGCAGAAGGCCAGAATGTAGTAGGTACAGGATGCTCTGGGTACTACTGCAGAGTATTCGGATGCTAAAATTTCTTTTCTGATATAAAGTTTAAAAAAAATCTATAAAGTTCTAACTTATTCTATTAAGGTAGTTATAAAGCTATTTAACTATAAAATATCTATATTATATTATTTGATACTTAAATAAAACTTACGAGCAAGTGAGGACCCCCTGAGAAGGTTTGAGAATATAACGGTAAGTTGGCAACGGGTGGGTAGCAGCAACAGTGTTGAGAACGCAAGTAACACAATGCAAACAATAGTAGGGCAAGTGTAGTGGGGCTAACGTTGGGAGAGAGCGATAGTAGGAACTGTCGTTTGGGAAAGTTAGAGCGAAGAGGGAGACGTTGGGAATAAGGCGTACCGCGTCCGATAGCAAACTGGGCGAGGGCGAGGCAGGATTGAATTGTAAACGTGAGCGTTGCTAGAATTACATTGCAAGAATAAGATCCTGTTGCAACGAGAAGTTTTGCAAATTGGCGTTGCATGCGCGCCGTGCACACAACGTAAGCAAAAATTTTACTGATGTCCTTCACTCTTTCCCACGTTGGTCCTGCATCTCCTTCCCCAATGCTCCACCCCCCTCCTATTATCCACTCTGCCAGCACCTTCCCCCTCGAGTCCTCCCCCCTCCCTTCGTCCCAGAGGTGACTGTGTGCATTCCAGTCCCCCACTAGTGCACCGTCCCCCCCCAATACCTCTTCTCCCAACTCTCCTAGCTATCCCTTCCACTTTTCCCCTTGCAACTTTCCGCTCGCATATACCCCTCCCAACTTCTTCCCAAACACCTCCACTATCACCCAGTTATTCTTCTCGGAGACCACCTTGATGTGCTCCATTAACTCTCTCCTCCAATATATCATCACTCTCCTCCCCGCCTTTACCCGACTCCCTAGTACATACGCCGGGTGACTCTGAGTCCCCTTTCCCTCCTTCTCCCTCCATGCTTCTCCAATAAATGTGATATCTACCCCTCCCTCTCTACACCATTCCAAGAACGCATGCGTATTTATATGACTCCCGCCCACGTTCTGGTATGCCACCTTTACAACTTTATCAGCGAGAGGGTCCCGGAGTGGACCCTTCCCTGTCAGCTTCCCAGTCGCTCTTGATACCCATTGCTCCCTTCTCATTTCCCACTACCCACTCCTCTTCCTCTCCTTTTTGCCCTGTCGCCCCCCCCTTATTATTTCTTCTCTCCACCCTCTCAAACCCTTCCTCATCTACTATCTTGCTTTTCCTCTGTGCCGTTCCTGCCGGCCCTTCCTTCCTTGTGATCTTGTTCGCTGCCGCCCTACTTATCGATGAGCAGTCTCTTCTCATGTGTCCTGCCCCCCCACAGTTATGGCACTCCACTCTGCTCCACCTCTCCATTGGTTTCAACGGGTGCTTGAACCCCCTCTGCTCCTGGGTCGTCTGTTGGACCCTCTGCTGTGGCCGCTTCTGCTCAAAGTACGCCACCCTTCTCTTTTGTCCCTCCCACACCAATCCATTTCTAATCACCTTCTTAGCTTCCTCATTGTCTGCCACGTCGAATGTAAATCCCGTGACCCTGGCCGCTCCCCACACCCTTGGAAATCTCTTTGCCAGCTTTACCTCCTTGTTTTCTTCCTGAATAGCCTCCCCCAGCCCCTTTCTTCCTCGGGCCACCTTCATTGGCGCTGCTGGGACCATCAGCCTCACTGAACTCTTATCTTCTAGCCAGACATTGAGGATATCTCCCGTCCTCCTGAATACCGCCACCAGTGCCTTCCCCACCTCCCCGGTAACCGCTAGTGGGTCCACCCCCTCTTTTACCTTCTTCACTTCCCATGTTGACTCATCCCCGAACTCTCCCTTTCCTACTGATGCCGTGACCGTCCATGGTGTCACTCCTTCTGTCAATCCCTTCATCCTCAGCATGTTGTTCACTTTTCCAACCACTTCCTCGAGCTCTTTCTTGCCCTTCCTATCAATTGGTTGCATGTGCCCCATTACCACCCTCACTATCTTGAACACTTCTCCCGCTACCACTTGTCTTGTCTTCTCTACTGAGCTCTCCACCGGGGACGCTATCTCCTGCTCCACTTTCCTCTTCATATCTTCCGCCTCCTTTAACTTCTGTCCCACCTCTATCAGCTCGTGAGCCTTCATCTTGGACTTGTCTTTCCCTACTAGCTCCCTTATGCTGGCCTCGCATGCCTCCCTCGCCTTCTCCTGGCTTTCCTTGACTGCTCTTGACTGTGCTGCCAGCCTCTCCGCCTCTTCCCTGTTCTTCTCTTCTTCCCTCCTTCTTGCTTCTGCCTCCTTTCTCTGCCGGTCTACCTTCTTCACCTCCTCCTGTTTCCTCTTCTCCTCTTCCACTCTCCCCTTCTGTGCATTCAGTGTCCTCTTCGCCTGTGCCACCTGGTTCACCGTGCCTGCTCCCAGGGAAACTGCCAGTAACGCCAGCTGCTTCTTCACCTCTGCTAGCTCCCTCTCGATCCCTGCCAGCTGTCCCTTCTTTACTGCCTTATTCTCCCTCCAGCACCTTTCCGCTGCCGTGACCAGCTTGATGAACTCCATGTTACCTCTCGCCAATGCACTCTCTGATAGATCCTTCCAGCCCCCCTTCCCTGACTCGTCTCCATCCAGCCACCAATTCCCCTCAATCACCCCTCCACTCGCCCTGATCTGGTCTCTTGCTGTCTCCATGTCCCTTGCGGACCTGTAGCTCCTTTCTTTCGGCTTGAGTCCAGCAATCTGTTCCACCACTTTTCCATTGTTCACGATACAATGAAGGATCGACTTCACCTCCCTGTTGTCCCAGATCCCATTCCACCTCGTCTCTTCCTCTCCCTCTCCATCCTCCTCCTCCCCTTCCATCTCCTCATCCACCTCCTCCTCCTCCCCTACCTCCTTCTGCTCAACCCCTGCCCCCTCTACCTTTTCCCTTGTCATCTCTTCTACCTGCTCTGCCGAAAGCTCAGGAACCGCATGCTTCGACTTATTCAATTCTTCCCATCCTTCCCTCCTCTCCTTCTCTTTTCCTGCTGGGGTAAACTTAATCGTGAGGGGGTTAGCTTTCGCCCATTCCTTCAATTCCTCCCCTTCCAACCTGCTCTCACTTGTCGCTGCTCTAGACTCTGCCATCTCCGCCTCCATTGAGTCTGGTACCTCTACGTCGTCCGCCCAGGCTATGGTCTTTTGCGTGCCCTCCCCGTTCCACTCCTTCTGGCTATCATCCAACTTCCATGCCGGCGGTGCTTGCCCAAACAAATTCATCGCCACCTCTGTAAATGCTCTTGGTACTGCCGGTTCCACAAATCCTAGCCCTGCCTGTTCCTCCAAGTCTTTGAGAGATACTGCCCCCTCTTCCCTTTTTCCCTTCCCTTTCTTTACACTCCTCCTAGTCATCACCTCATTTTCCGACTCTCCCTCCCCTTGCTCCTCGACCCCCTCCATCTCTGCCCGTTCCGCTGGCATCCCCGCTGTCTGGCCCCTCTTTTTTGACCTTGGAGTCTTCAAGGTCCATGTCGCTCCCCAGAAGCCTTCCGCTGTCGTGCCATCTGGCCTCTTAGCCTTAACTATGATCGTGTCCTCCACTCCCCCCTCTGTTTCCCTTTGGGAGTGCTCGAAGTCAAACCCCTCCAGTAGCCCGTTGACCGCTCCATCCTGAATCATAACCCCCCGGGTTAAAATTTCAATTGCCCTTTCTGCTGACGAACTATCCCCCACCCTGATCACTTCCTCCTCCTCCCTACTTTCTTTTTCCAGTTGAGACATGTGATGCTCCCAACTGCCCCCCCCACTCCAGCTCTTCTCCGCCTCTTGCGAGTTCACAATGGCCTGTAAGATCGCCCGCTCTCCTCTCTCCCCAAACTCCGGGACCAACCCCCATGCCGTAACATCCTCTAACACATATTGCCTCACTTTTTTCACCCCATCTTCCCCATCAAATTCCAGCAACACCTTGCTGGCCTCCTTACCCCAGTCCTTGACTGGGCCAAACAAGACACCCTTTGGAGGTGGTGCCATTATTCCGAAAGCGCGAACCCAACTGGTCTTGACGTAGGCCCTGACCTTCTGTTGAATTCCCGGTTCAATAACTCGTTGACTGACCAGGATGTGTCTGGTTGCCTAGGCAACGGGTACACACCCAGTAGGAAGCTGCCAAATAGCCCGAAACTGGTGTGGGTGGACCAGACCAATCAAATTGGGGTGGTTGCCACGTAGGAATTTTCCGGTCGAAATCTCCCAGAGTTTGGTAAAACCTATTTACCCTGGGGGATTTTGCAGTTCCTGTTTTCTCGTAAAATAAATTGGATCAAAGAGTTTGTTTAAACGCAGCGATGAATTTAAGCTAAAAGCCGAAAACGGGTGCGTCCTGGTTGTTGAGCTCTCGTAATCGCTCAGTCCTTGGACGTTGTTGTCGGTCGACTTCGGACATGTTGATTGCCATAGTGTCTACTGGAGAAAGGTGATATCAGGTCGCGAGATTTGAAATTATTTCATTCTACGGCTCCTTACTTTCAGGCCTCTATTTTTGCAGCGGAGGTCGCAAATATTTTCACCGGGTATTGTTATACACTGCTTGCAGATACGTGCCATACTGTTATTGGTGGGGATGCGACCGAGAGGGGAGCTGAAATCTGCCTACCGTACTCGTATTATCTTGAGAAACTCGCTACTTAGCGCGAACAGAGGTGTCAGAACAACCGAAGCACGGCAATGCACATTCTGCTTCTACATTATGCAGCGAACCTATACTGCAGTATCAAAATGATTTAAGAGCGTGATATCTATCTAGGGAGGGGCTGTGGGGGAGATAATAGTATGTACATAATCTTCAATGACCCAGGTGTATTCAAATGCATCACAATCATCCCCGCTGGCTGGAATGGAGCGGTAGAAAGTTTCCATTAGAAAGTTTCCAGCTCAACATTCAATGCTAGATCAGTAGAACCAGACTAGATCAGTAGGCGCTGGACTACAGTAGTTAACTCTCCATCACCAATAACAAAATCTAAAGCTGGAATACCCTTGATCTGAAGCTGGTGATCATTGGTTGGCAGAGTGATTCCGACATCCCTGAATGCCTTGCAAATCATATTGCAAAATTGAACCACACATCCCCAACAACATGCATTATTGTCACAATCCGCTTGTCACTTAATATCCACTCCTTGGTTACTAAGGAAGGTTGTTGCTTTTTTTGCTTGGCAACAGACTGGTCGGTATAGTCACGTAAATATTCCTTAAATGGTTTATTTATAGCGGTGTCAAGTGGTTGAATTAGACGGGTACAACTATCTGGAATTAGAGAAGGCATCATCAGTAGGTGGAAGGGAAGCGCTTCGGACACATCGAATGCCTGTCACTCTTCCTGCAGAGGAAAGGTGGCAGCAGGGGTTTGTCATAGACGCCCGTCATGACGAGTTACTATTATCTCGACGCAACTACCTATCAACGCGACTACCTATCAACACGAATCCCATATCAACACAAATACCATAGCAGCGCGAATCCCAAGTAAGAGAAATACTCTAAACACAAGTTCCATAGCCAGTAGCCATGTTCCCCGAATTGTTTGACTGGACCTGATACTATTGATTCGGATTACAGGAAGACCTAGAGCTGCTTCAGGCTTGTGGAACAGATACATCATGAAAGTGCTTCCTGGATCGGTTATACAAGGGAGTTCTAGTGTATAGCCATAACTTTCGAAATATCTGTAAAGCTGGTACATTACTTGAACTGTTTATAAACAAACATGAATGTAACAAAGAAAAACCGATGAACAAGCAGATATCCCAAACCCGTCCTAAAGCATGTGAAAGCAAGGAAATCCAAACAAGCTTCGCGTCGAAACGTGATGATACTTGCAGAGTGTGGTATTGGGATGTATAAATTAGGCGATAGGTAAGGGAATGAGCTCGAGAGGGGCAACAGCGTCAATTTCCTGGTACTTCATTTGTAGCTTCAGAAAATGAATTATGATGTGCAATTAGTAGCAATAGATCAGTTCAAGCTATCCGGGATGTAGACTGAAAGAATAGATAGGTCATGCGGAAGAAATGTTTGGGTGGATGCTTAATTGTCATGAAGCTTGCAGCTTGAAGATAGAAATAATAACTCGTCATGACGAGCCCCTTTTGTGTACCCAAAAGGAGCAAGGCGTCCAAGACTAGCCGCTGCTGTTACCTTTCCTCTGTAGGAAACCCTGTCGATGTGTCCAAGATATTCTATCAACAAATAGATATAGGATAAGTATTGCTTGTTGTTTATCCTAACCACTTTACTGGATTTTAACAGAAATAGATTTATTTCTGATAAATTGAAACTTCATCTATCTAAGTTTTTGAACAGGATTGGTATTTCATCCAGGATAAGAATATTGCTTAGGAAGTAGTATCCTATATTAGTAACAATTTGATCCCGTTTAAGAGAGTTACAAGGCTGAGAGTTTCAGTAGTTAAATTGAGAGCTAATGCTCTATCTTTGTTGGAAGTTAGTAAACCAAGAATGTGAAAACATAAAGATTTAAGGTGCATTAGGATATAGCTCTGAGAACAGCTGCTTGGTGTCTTCGAAACCAACCCTGTCGTACCGGTCTACCAGCTTTATACTCTTTAACAAAATACTCAAATAAGACAATTTCCAACTATGGCTACAAATATAACTATAATGCATTTGGTTGGCATTAGGAGCCAATTTCTTGACCTATAACCTGTACTCGATTTTTCCACCACTCTGCAATTGTCCTTTTGGGAATCTCAAACCATTGACTAGCTTCAATTTGTATAGGACAATGGTATTCTATTCCATCATCCTCATCACCATTCTTTGGAAGTTGATGATGTATAAGAAACATTAAGACTTCTATCTTTTTCTCTCTTGAGTAGCTATGTTGTACTTTTTGAATAGGCCCCTGAACCTTATATACTCAATTTTCTATACTCTTAGACTTAGGGTCCAGGTCGCTGTTTTGCTTTTGCCCATGGTGTTGCAGGGATCGACTTTCAAGTATCAGGTTGGTGCTGTAGAATATTGGTATCACATACTAATATGAGCAACAAAACTCGACTGTATCTTAATGGTCCCCCCCACACATAATATACAAATAGGCTTAAGCATAAAACTAAATCGATGAACTTCATAGTGGTATTTGTGTTGCTATCTACATCTTCTGCCTTCGATGAGGTTGATTATTATTGTTTGCTCAATATGTCGGTATACGGTCCTTTCTTGAGCATAACCTTCTCTGCATGCTTTAACGACTGTGTTCGCGTAGCGAGTTTCTCGAGATAATACGGTCCTCTATGCAATTTTATATTGCTTGAACTTGTGCTATAACTATATCGAACCCGCTCTATATCATACGCATACTAACTTAGAGGCAGAGAAAGTCCTTGGACCGCTACATTATGAATCCGAGCAAAAAAAGTACCCAATGCCCGTTGGCGAGTCGTGCAACCAGACTACCAATTAACGTATGGGAATACCTTTCAAATAGACATCAAACCAGCAAAGCACTTACGTGATATATGTATTTGAAAGGTTTTCCCATCTTAAAAATCCCATCCTACCATATTCAAATTGCTCGATATTGCGATCCCTCTTCTGGCTAAAATCACCGTCACCGTCCACATAGGCTCAAAATTACTGTCCAAACCACTTTGGATGTTAGGATCCAAATCACTCTACTGTAGATACCAACGTCTAAATCACTCTATATGTCACTGTCTATCCATAAATCACTGTAGAATTAGTTGTGTCAATTATTCTAGAAATATAACTTCAAAATGCTCTCTGTTCAAATTGCCCTAGAAATCAGCGTGCAAATCAGCCTAGATATAACTGTCCAAATTGCCTTGGAAATCAACGTGGAAATCAACGTGAAGGAAATGTGTTCTCTTCAGGTTAGCCCACAAATTACCCCATAAATTGTTGTCCAAATAAGTTCGTAATTCACCATCCACATACTTCCTAAGCCTAGAAACAACTGTTCAAATCCGCGTAGATATTACCGTCCAAAATCAGTCTGAATGGACGGAACTCACCACGGCTGAAATGGATAGATGGGAATTATTGGTGGGGATTATTGGTGGGAATGAGGGTTTGGTAGGTCGCTAGATATTTACTCTCTCATCGTACTGCATTATATATGTATGACCTCAAGCATACCTTAAACATTTTGCTAATGTGCAATAATTCAATTAGATCAGCGTGGTCCCAAGTGCATGTTGGACCCCATTCATACTGTTTATATTACTCTCCAAATCCATATTACTGCCAATGCAATAGCCTGACGTTGAGCCATACAGCGGGGTGCGCGTGCCGGTACATTTGTCTCAGTAATAATATAGAAATACAGTACTATGACTTCAGACTCGCAACTTGATGAGATTTTCGGCTCCACCAGCAATAAGGTAAGGCCTCTCTAGGACAGTCCTGGACCTCGGAACCTCCTATGGACCTTTGGTACCTACCACCCATAGACAGCCTAATTCTGCCAGTATTCATTCAACTCTCGGAGGCACAAAGTCCCTATCATAACAACCAACAAGATCAAAAAGAGGAAAAAACACAGAGATATATCGTTATCTATAAAGTTCAACTCTCCCATCGTTAGACCTCCATTTCTATCTTTCAGTTTGCACATTATACAATATTAGGAATCATCACTCTGCGGCTGAATCTTCGCATGCTTGAAGTACTTCATCCCCACCCACGCCACAATAACCCACACCCAGGCAACCACACTGGTCAAAATCATCAACACCGGATAATAACCCTGAATCGGGAACTCCTCAATATCATCCTCCCCGCCAAGAATCCCATTTCCGTCATTTTGTAAAAAGCTAGGGATGGGAATTGGATGATCACTGGGTAAATCCCAAGCCCATCCCCACACGCCGAGAACGCTGCCCATGCCAATGACGAATATCAGCCATGTGCTGAGTAGGATAAAGTAACCCCACCAGACAGTATCGGCGAGGAGGTCAATGGAGTCTCGTGGAGCGAGGGGGGGCCAGGGCAGGTCAATGAAAGATACTGGGAAGGAGGGGGAAGGGCTGGGGTTGGAGTAGCCGTTGTTGATGGCTTCAGTAGGTTTGGGGGGAAGGGGGCGAGAAGTGCTGGTGATGCTGCTTGTGCTGCTGTGGTCTGCTTCGTCGTCGGCGTGGTGAGTAGTGATGACTGTAGGTGAAGGTGGTAGTAAGTTGCTATTGGTTGGGTGTGTATGGGTATGTGGGGAATGGTGTTCTGCTCCTAGGACCATCCCGGGAGTGATAATCCCGAGGCCATTGGTGGTTATGCTGGACATAAGTACGCCCCGTGTGCGCAGTAGGACGTTTTTTCGGAGTGAGCGGCCGCGTTTTCGAGTACGTCTCACGGGATCAACTCCATTGCCAGTGGGAGAGCTACCATTACTACCGCTAACAGTGCTACTACTGACAGCTGAAGAAGTTGGTGCCCCACCATCATCACTCCCGTCGGCGTCGACCCAACCAGACACCCCTCGAGCATCGCCCCCGTTGGATTCTCCGGTATCGTAGGTGCCGATTGGCTGTGGCTTGTTCGGGTTTTCTCCATGGTCTCGCCTCGGGATTGTCTGCGGGTCAATGCTGGTACCGGTGCCGAGTTCTGACGGCGAGGTCCTACCGGAGCCGGATCGCATGCTTGGGGAGCTCATGCATGTGGGAACATGGCAATCGGGGGTGGGCTGACAAGAAACTAGGTATGCCCCAAAGCTTTTGCAGCATGAAATCTGCTGGCCCTAGCTACTTGCCTGTACAGTATCTAAGCTTTGGAGATGGATCTGCGATATGCGGGGAAATCAATATGCGTATACTTAGTTACTGGAGGTCGCCTGTTGGCTGCAACCTTCTTGCCAAGCCAACTCCTGCGTCATGCATCCGGAGTAGGTACTGTACTAGTACATTGGAGTCATTTCGTGGCGCATGGCAACGGCCATATGACGGGGCACCTGCATCTCATTAACCCCTTTCTCTCATGCAAATCCTTCCCCACTGCCGCCACTGGCCTACAGGGCGCTGTGAGTGGCTGCCAGAGAGCTCTTGGCACGCCCTCCCCAGCATCATCACGCAGCCCTTCGCGCTTACCTTCCTTGCTGCGATGCACAATAAACAGCTAGGTATTCTCAGCATCGAATCTCCACCTCTGAATCGCTACATCTTCCACCTCAGCAGGATTATTAAGGGTCTGTTATTTCTCAAGAGAGAAACCTGAGAAGAAAGCCGGCTGCGAACTAGACCAAAGAGCCTGAGGAAGCGCTCACGATCACCTGCGCCCCAACATGTCTCTCAAGCTCAGCATCCCCACTGCTTCCATAGTAGACACCACCGACAAGCCTTATACTGTCTACAACATCCTGTACGTCCACTCCCTTACTTTCCCACGTCCATAGCTAACTCCTTGCGGCCCACATACAGCGTCCGCCTTCCCCTCCGCGAACATACTCTCTCAAAACGGTATTCTGAGCTCCTCAACTTCCACCAAACCCTCATCACCCATGCCAGCATTCCACCACCCTCTTCCTTCCCCCCCAAGTCATACTGGCCCCGCACCATCACATCCCCCTCTCTCACTGAAGACCGCAGACAAGCTCTCGAGCGCTACCTCCAATCCATCCTCGAGTCCCCCGATCCTCGCTGGCGGAACTCCTCCGTCTGGAGACAATTTCTCAACCTCCCCCCTTCCTGGTCTGCCGGGTCGTCGAGTAGTTCCAATGGAAAAGGCTCAATTGGGGCTGCGAGCGGTGCTGGGGGAATTGCGGCTATTGCGAGTACGGGGCAGCCTGTGACTGATGCGGGGTTGTGGCTGGACGTCCATAGAGAACTCAAAGCATTACTGCACGATGCTAGATTGTTCTTGAGTAAGCGCGACCAGGCGGTGAGTCCGGCAGAGCAGCACGAGAGTGCTGCTGGGGCGAAAAGATGCATAGTAAAAGCCGGGGGTATCTTAACGGCGTTAGAGAGTGGACTGAAGGTTATGGCTGAGGTGTCAGCGCCCACGGCCGCAAAAAGAGGGAGCAATGTTGGTAACGGGGCGAGCAATCTTGGTGAAGGAGAGATTAGAAGGAGGAAGGACCTCCTTGCCTCAGCAAGAAAAGAGCGTGAAGCACTCGAAACACTGGCAAACAGTCTTGCGTCTAAACGGCCCAACGCAACAAGCACCACTCCCAGTGCAACCGCAGCAGATAAAGCCAATCTCTTTGGTGGGGGTAGGAATGGAGGCGCAAGTACTGGTGGGGGAAGGAGAGTACTAGGGGTACCGCTACCGGAAACGGAGAGAACTAGAGAGCTCGATAACGATGGGGTCTTACATTTGCAAAAACAGTATTTGAGAGACCAGGACCAGGATTTGGAAAGTATGCTCAAGACGGTAGTTAGGCAAAGGGAAATTGGCCAGGCCATTCATCAGGAGTTGGACGAGCAAATTGTCATTTTGAATGCTCTGGATCAGGATGTTTCGAGGTATGTGATGTATTGGTAGGAAAGAGGAATCGGGTTGATCGCACTTGTATGGGTTGCTAACTTGTGTGTTTAGGGTAGATTCAAAGCTGCAGATTGGGGGAAAGAGAATGAAGAAGATTTCGTAAAAGGTGTGTTCATTATGGTGGTGGTTGGGTGCCAGAGTGTGAGTGTTGATACCAACATATTTTTGTGATTGCACCGCAAGGGGCGATATATGTACAATGAGCTGGGGTTATGATGCATTCTTTTTATGATCCTACATTCTGCACTAAAGACGGTGTTCAATTAGTTTCACTTACCACGGCGTTTTTTTCTTCTTTTTTTTCTTTTTACTATACTGAGAGGCTACCTAAAGGTTTCAATGTATTTGTATATTTTGTTTCTTCTAGAGGTTGTTCTATTTAGGTGCGATATTGTATGTCGTTGTTATGTGGACCTTAAAGTTGGCTGAAATGTTTGATTTTTTGGGGATGGTAATGTTGACAGTGGGTCTTTGGGTTTTGACCTCCTGCCGTTTGTTTAGAGGATGGATCTTTGAATTGTGAATGTCGCTTTCCCAAATAATTTATTTGGAAGTGATTGTCAGCATAGTTTGTGCTATAATTTCTGATGGTTGGTAGCATACACTGCTGAGGATAGGAACACCTTTTGTAAATTCAAAGATCCTAGATGGTTCACTACTACAATCTTACCCCAAGCAAGAAGAAAACAACATCATGTATATATGGGAGTTGAGGGTAAGCCTGTAGTTTAGCCGAACCAGGGAGAGTCCCGGTACTGATCGAGAACCGATATCAACTACTGAGCACTTCAAATAGTAGACTAATGTAGTATAGCAAAATATAGGATGTATAATAGATCTCGGGGATTAGAATTGTCAATAAGGAGTTCATAGGCATGCGACGATACCATAACCAAAGTGTCTTTCTTTATAGTCAGCCAGCAATTCAAGTCATGAGAAAAGGAAATTAAGTACCTATAGCTAACTAGGTAGGTAGCTCTCTTTTGCTCGCATAAAGACGTCCCCTCCAATAAGCTGCTGCCTGGACACGAGATGAAACTTGGTGATGGGCATCGCAAAGTAATTTAGATGTGTAAGTGACAATGGTATAAGCAGGCCGGGATACTTTGAGCTAGAGTTGTGCCCATTGTAAACCAAATGCCCCTCCTTAACTTAATCCCGCCATCACATCATTAAAGCTTTACCAACGACCAGCACGCACTTCAAAACACCAGTCGCTATCCCAATTGACATACTCCATTATCCAAGATGGTTAGTCTTCAATATGCCATCACTATTTTTCAAAACAGCTGTTTGAATTCTAGCACATGCAGTTATGTCTAGCAAATTCCTAGTAGGTGGTAACTTCAAGGTGACCGGCTCTAACGAAATTATTGGCGGTCTCGCAAAGGCAGACTTAGACCCCAATGTTGGTATGTTCTCTGCATTTATGTCCTAGGGTTGTCATAGGCTAATCATGGGATGGGAACTGTAAGAGGTGGTCATTGCCCCATATTTCTGTGTGAATGGCTAGCTTAAAGAAGGGACGTCATGGTCTTGAATGAAGCAAGATCCTTCGATATAGTATTAATGTTGTCAGTTTTTTTGCGGAGAGCTAAAGTACCGTATGTAAGTGTTGTTAAATGCGGATGAGTTCACTGATTGAAGTGCCGTTTCACAAATGCTCACTCACCTCCAAAAGCTGAGGAAACTAAACCTCAATTTTTTATTAGGGTTTTCAGTTTTATTCTCCATTCTCGTTTCATACCAATGCTAATAGGCTAAGTTAGCAGTATCCATCATTGACCGATTTGGAAACAAACCTCCCAACTCTGCTGTTTGACGTTTTGCCCTTTGCCGGCTGCTGATTCTCCATTCATCACCTGGTGTGTAATCAATCTCCCCACCCAGTGTGAAACCTTTCCCCCAACATAGTACGGCGGAACAATGATGACCTGATGAGACGTGTACCCACCATTCTAGAATGAAAGAATCTAGGTAGGTGCATTCATTTTGTGATGAACGGTCGAGACGACAGGCCGTTGAGTTGAATTTTGGTTGTGCGGGCAGTAGAGGTTCCTTAATTCTGAAATATGTCTTTGCATTAACGTCACTAGCTTCCCACAATTCTTGGCCCCGCAGAAGCAAGAAGCCGCTAAAAATCGTTCCTGCATATGCCGACTAGGCACGAGACTAATGCCGACTAGTCTGGTTGGCACCAGACTAAATGCCGACCCACAGATCCTTGTCCCAGAAAGGAAACCGCCAGTGCAAATCATAGATTCGGAACGTAAACAGCAAAACAGACCAAGGAATCAACAAGGCCGAACAAAGCAAATACGAGGTTACTTGCGACACAGTCGAACCTGTACTGAACACGAGCCAGAATTCGAATCTGAATAAAGATCAGAACCAGAACCAGAGTCCGAATCCGAGCCAGAAGCCACATACCCAGACCTCTCAAACGTCCAGATCAACTTTATCGAGAGTTGGAATTTTCTTGAAGAATTCGACATACTTGGTGTCGGTTGTACGCCTTCTGCCTCGGATCTGGAAGTTTGGGAAGTCTGGGTATGTGGCTTCTGGCTCGGATTCGGACTCTGGCTCTGGTTCTGATCTTAATGTCAAGCAGGAATGCGGAGGCTTCTTGGATATTGAGGTCGGTGATTAATTCGTGCTCAGTACAGGTTCTTGGAGGTCCAACTGAAATGCAGGTTTCCTCGTACTTCCTTTCTCTGGCGATTTGGGCTTTCTCTTCTTTCCACTCTGCTATTTCTTGTATGATTGGTTGGCTTGGGGTAAAGAAGTTGCGGATGAGACCAGGATCGGTGGGTTGGCATGAGAGCAGGGATTTGTCCCGTTGCAACGGTAGAGCGGCAGCTTTGTGCTTTTGCGTGAATTGGTAGTGTTACATACGGTATACCTGGGTTGGTACCACGAGGTTATGAGTGGAGAACTCTTGCTTGAATAGAGCATAATCCCTGTTTATCACTTCTGGACTTGCTGGCGAGAGTTGATATCTAAACTTTTAACATCTTTTCAGTGATTTGTAGGTAGCCTTGGAGCAATTTTGTATTTACTGAGCGCAGATCCTGGCATGGCCGCGCTGACGATGGATAGGGCCTTGAGATCGTTGGGCTCGTCATTTTGGTGGCATGTTGGGCATAGGACCGTGGGTAGGTAAGTATATGCGTAGGTAGTTAGTGGGGATGTTGTATTGCTAGAACGATACAATCCCTAGGCAAATGCCCCCTAAGCCTCCACAGCTTCTTAAATTCTTATAAATTATTACTTTCTTGTACGCCAGTTTATATGGTATCACAAAATCTCTCTTTTGAATTCGAGTTGCAAGGCCATATGATCTAGATTGTACCAGATAAAATATCTGGGTACATCTCCATGTTCACGTATAAACAATTTTAGTATGGCGAGCCTATATTGACATTTCCACATTTTTCCATCACAAACCCAAGCCCTCCTTAGTCGAACAACCTGATTTCAAAATCCTTGAAGTCGACCTCCAGCTCTTCATTCTCCCTCCCTACTCCTTCGGGAACCGTTGGTCTAGCAGTATAAATTCCGACCCACAGCTCCGTAGAACCTTTACCTTCCTCCGCACCTGTATCCTCCTTGAACACCCAAGTAACTTCTCTTACTCCTTGCCTCTTCCCCGACTTCGGATTGACTTTATACACCCACAAGCTTGCCTCCTTGTTTCCATCCACCATCTCCCTTTCTACTTCAATCGTCACGGAAACTTCATCTCCTTTGGCATAGTCATCGCCAACATTAGGCACGGGGGCAAGACTCCAATCAGCCCAGATATCGGCTGCTACTGTGCCAACATTAGGTTTCTCAAAGACATACTCGATACCGGATTTCACCCATTGACCTTTTGTCGAGCCGTCTTCTCCAGGTGGAGGCCCGAGGAAGAGGGCGAGTCCACCTTGATCATACAGAGTATTCCAGTTTGAAGAAGCAGTGACCTTTGCAGATTTGAATTTGGATAGTGGCACTTTGGTGTAAAGGGTAGGTGCCGTACTAACGTTCAAGCTCGGAGGCTTTCTCCACAGATCGGTTTTAGGTGGGGTACGGAGTGTGATACCCTGCCTGGGGGACGCCGGTGGAGTATAGATGTTATAGGGAGAAAGTGGGTGTGAGACAGGCTTGGAGTTGGAACCGCTATAGATGGAGACAGTGGGAGAGCAGATTACCTCAGCTGGGCAGAGAGAGGTTTGCATTGTGACAAGGGCAGGGGACTTATGCGTGGTCTCTTAGCTATCGCAGGTTGATATGATATGCTTGGAATCATATCAGGATATAGGTCTGAGTCCTTATATTCGCTATCCTATACGTAAAGTGAGTAATTGTTCCTTGTGAAGTAACCTGACTAAATTAGTACTAATTTTAGCAATTAATATAGGGGCCAAGATAGGTAGCTCCCTGCCTCGGAGCAGGTGCCAGTCTTCTCAACTACAACTGTTCTTGTGCCTACAAGGGCTATTTACAACAATCAGCATGTGGGTAAAATCGAATCCAGAAATTATTTGCTGGTGGGGTGCATAGCAGTCTTGGCTTCCTTGGATTCGCAGGATTTACTCCGTGCATGAGGTAGAGTGAATAAGGGGATCCAAAGCTGAACCAATAAATCAAGCTAGGAGTTCGTGCTCGGAATTAAATAAAAGGGTGCGATCAGGTTCCAGATAAGTCTGAGGGGTGTGATTGCCTCGACATCAGGGTAATGGTGCTCTCGTGCTATTGGTTCTTGCACCCGGCTTTCGGCTACTAAATAATCGCTTGATTTAGAATTATACGGTTGGCACAAGATTAAAAGTTGGAGTATCACCTTGCAAACAGCCTGGATATTCTCATCCATATTTTACCTCGAATTCACTGTCAAAAGGAATCTAGTATCCGCGAGAAAAACAACTTGGATATTTGTATCCATATTCACCTCGAATTCACCGTCCCCATGAGTCCAGTATTGTGCGAGGTGCCCAGGTTAGATAGAACAAGGTGGAAGAGGTGAGCTGAACTATGTGAAGCCGAGGCTTTATCGTGGCAGAGAGCAAGGCGAACGAGATATTCGAAGTGAGATGGAATGATTGATCTGTATTGCTAGATACTGGGAAAGCGTGGGCATTATATACATGATTGTAGGTAAACCCGAGCTTTCTAACACATGAAAGCAAATGAATTCAAGCTAATATGAAGAACCGCATGCCGTGAATGGTGTAAGCCATGAACAAGGTGATTGCGTGTACTTATGAAAAACAATACTGCAAGTAGGAAGATGCAAGTGAATACACCGGAAAAAACATTAGATGACTTTTAACCAAGCGAAAGGTTATATATGTTCTGGGCCGCTCGCGGGCATACCCACTGTGCCGGCCGCGGGCAATTAATATAATTCCTCAATTTGGTAAATCTCAATCGAACAAAACCTTCTGCGACACTCAAGAAACACCCTAAGAAGTTATTTTGACCGCCCTATCCACATCATATACCCTTCCTGTTGGTTAATGGGAGACGGCAGACATTGAACAAGGGAGAATTCCGGAAAAATTACCTCAAGCCCTTCAGATGGTGAAGTACATTCTGGTGGTGACGTTAACAACTCATCACTGCATTTCTGATGATGAATGGAATAGGGAAGAGGATACTGAGTTTATTGCTGCCCTAAAAATCCGCAACCCTATCCAATGGGTATTTGGAAATTAGTTTCTTATCCGCGGGGGTTCTTATTGATGGGGCTCCTACTGGGCAACAAGAGCACTTGAGAGGAGTTAGACAATCCGGAGTGGAGAAAAGAAGGGGAGGAGACATTTGAGGCCATGGAGGCCTTTTTCGACCAGGTCTACAGTCTCTTCAGATAAATTAATGATCAGTACGAGGGGGTCAGTGGGATATTGGGACGCTCCAGTTAGGACTCAGGCTCATCTGGCACTGCCGGTTAATGACAGTAGGGGAGCCCTCCGTTACGAATCTCCTATGTATATTTTATTTTATTTGTATTTAGCTTGCGATGGACCTGGCAGATTAACTTGCCTTGTTCTGAATCCACCCTGGCTTCCGGGTGGCTCCTCATGGACCGACGTCGGGACCGCATAGGAGTAACAAGTATAAAAAAGTTAAAAAAAAAATCTTATTGACGGGGCCTTATTGCTCAGGCTATATCGACCATCTTGTGCTGAATATCGATACGCTATGTGGAATTCAGTGAAATTTGGAGCAATCATAATTATAATATCTTTTGTCTACATTGGTTGATTTTTACACTAGAAAAACAGGTACTTTTTTAGATGCAGATTGCTAAGCTACTCCAAGTTCTTGATTTTAAACCAAAACGAAGCAGGTTCTACCTAGAATTATACAACAGGTAGATGGTATTTTACAGCGTTGTGGGAGATCAGATGGCACAATGCTACAACAAACCTCATACTTTTGCAGTTTGATATTGCTGAACCCGATAACATTTACCCAACTACTGACTTTACGGGCTTAGAGAATGATATTTTAGATACTCTAACTGCTCGGTATACCACAGTTCACCAGGCATCTATAACTACCGGTGTTGCGAAAACTTCTACTCTAATTGTTGTCGTCCATACTTTAAGAATAATCTGAAATGCTTAATTTATTGACATACGAAAGTATTAACATATTATGACTATATTGCTCTAGGTGAACCAAATTGGAATGCTAGAGGGACTGGGAAATCAATGCAGTCGCTGGGAAATTTTCAATTCTTTTTTTCTATTAATCAGTACTCGTAAACCTTCATCAATACACTAAATTGAGTAATTATTTAAATTGCCCGCGGCCGGCACAGTGGGTATGCCGCGAGCGGCCCAGAACAGATATGTACTAGCAGAGCTAGTGATAACAGCTTAACGGATAACAGCTTAATGGAACAGCTTAACGGAGATAGGGTGACGGGACACTCATTCTAACAGGTATTACCTTGCAAAATAGCCTGAATATTCATATCTATAGAGCTTCGAATTCACCGTCCAAATGAGGCCAGTATCACCTTGCAAAACAGCCTGAATATTCACATCCATATGTGCAGTCTCAATCGATATGAGCCTCGAAGTCACTATCCAATTGAGCCTAGTATCTGCGAGCAAAACCGCCTGAATATCATCCATATAACTCGCCCCGTAGCGCACACTAAGAGAGAGGAGTTAGTGCTAATCACGTGGCTGCAGGTGCCAAGATTTGCCAAGATTGCGTTAGCGTGCAAGAAATAAAGACAAACTTCGTTCCAATTCTAGGAATTGGCAATTCATTGCCAATAATATTATTATGGAACAATATTATGGCCGGAAGTACGTTGGCTACTTAAGCACTGTAAGGTATAGATATTAAATTCTTACTCAATCTAGATAAAATGTAAAAATTATGGCGGAACGCTATAATAAACGCCATGCAGTTCATATTATTATTACAGCCTGTGATATGGTCAGTGAAGGAAATTCCAAGAGAAGACCGGGCTAAAACCGACAATAAAAGGCTATATGCAAAAGTTATTGCCAAACCACAGCTCGAACACCACCAATTGTTATCCAAGTATAGTGTACTTGTTAACCTTTATCCAACCAAAGACTTCCAGCCAGCAATAGATCTTATGGGATTATATGATGAAATTATAGATACTCCAGCTACTCGAGAAATCACAATCACCTTAGCCAATGCTGCCTGGAAGGCATCTACAACAACTCGAGTTTCAGTCTCATGTACTTGCAAAAAGTCCTGTGCCAATCGCCGCTGCAGATACTACAAAAATGGCTTAAAAGGTTCCATCTATTGTCATACCAAAGCACTAGCGGATTATGACTGGTAATCTCTCAGCTCTAGCTGAACAAACACAAGTTGGACTATTGGATAATAAACCAATTTACGTAGAGGATGGCTCAGATAATAACCCGGACGATGACCCAGGATGACCCGGAGGAGATCCCAATCGACCTAAAGCTAGATGAAGCTATTACACTTCCCAACAGGCCAGCTTCTGGCCGATACCGCCTGCGCCGGGATCAATGATAGCCTAGTTGTATATATTTAATATAAGTCTAGTTAGATATATTGTTAGAAATTTAAGTTCGTTATGTACCAAATTCAGTAATTAAATAATTGCCCGCGGGCGGCCCAGAACATATTTATTAACTCAAGTACGTTATATACTAAATGCAGTAATTAAGTGAATTGCCCGCGGGGGCATTTCATGAGTACATTGCTGCCCGCGAGCGGCCCAGAACATATATTTGCTATAAGAATGGGGGTCGACCGCCCGCTTGTAACGAAGTTCTACTGTATGAGTCAACGGATAAGGGATGGTCGTTGAATCATGACAACTGAGACATGTAAGCAGTAATCCTCAAGTAGTAAAGTAGAGAAAATTAGAACATGTGAAAGAAATAATACAGAATCCCTATCGGGTAGCAAGTGTCCGCATATGGTATCAGCAATAATAGGAAATAATTGTAAAAAAAGACAATGATGTAAGGAGATGATTGTTTTCAACAGCTACGACATAATAATTATTGGTTCCCAACTTCAAATTCGTTTACTCCTGGACAGTTTCACAATTGAAGTGTTTACCCTGAGCCGGCTTCCTCATATATAGATATGCGTCTCGATATCGAATGACATGCTGGGGCTTGGTGATACCATCCGCCATGAAGTATCATCACTTCTCGAATAAATTCAAGTTCTATGGAGTTGGAAATATGATTTCTGGACTACTTGTGAAGGGTGGTAATAGTAGCTGCTCTAGATCATAGCCCCCGCTTTAGAGACTATCTAGGGCCGATGCAAGCAGGAAAACAAGAGTTCCACCCCAAATATTCTGGAGGAACTGTTATTCTTGCATCTATGGATAGTTTTATTTGTCTAACTGGAGACTGTGAGTAATTATAACTAGTACATGCCTTTTACCACATATAACGTTCTCTCAAGATCAAAATCAATACAGTCTCAAGGCCATACGTTCCTTTGACAATATCTTGATACTGTCTCAAATTACGTACTCTCTGCGACCGCCCTGCAGTTGCGTGGAGGCTTATATACTGTATGCTTTTGTAGAAGGACCACATATGTAGTCTCATGTCATCGGTAGTAGTCACATACCGACTGAGACTAACAGTACTTGTCTTGAATCTGCCTCCGATATATACTTTATCTAGTACAAACGCTGGCTTAATGTTACCAGTAAGAATATATAGGAAATTTTCAACTTCATTTATAACACACTGACGTCATATCTTGAAGGTTGTTCTGCATCTCTGGCAATCGGCTCAAAGGCTCAAGGCCCTAGGCGTAAAAAACCTTAAAAAAGCCTGGGTTTTTGCCGGTTGGTATTTATCTGAATGCGGAAATGGAAGAGGTTTAGAGCTTTGTACTGGCGGTAGAATCATTATATCTATATAGTGCAGCGTATTCCGATGATCAATATAAAATATCCGGATAAAATTACTTAGGTAACGGGACTAGGAATAGTTCTCAGGAACAACTATCATCCGGAGCATTAGGTAGTAGCGTGCCAAGACTGTGGAGCTGTTACCCCAGAAAGCACCCCACACTTATTTATATCTTGTATTGCAGGCACGTTGAGGTGGCTCTTTCTTTCGGGGTTTGTCTCTCTGGAAATCAAATTTTCGAATCGCACTTGTACTCCCGGTTCACGTCGTCGCATCCCTGGTCGGCTTTACAAGAGCCTTCCATCTCTACGGCGTCGAACAGTTGGAAGGAGTTTGAGCTGAAAGGTACGACGGGCTGTACAGCGTGTGTGCTATCGAAAGGAAAGTACGGGATTCCGAGACCATAGTTAAGAACCGGGAACATCCCTGAATGCATTACCTCTCCAAATCCTATATCGCTAAAAATCTCGTGTCTCGTTGCGGAACTAGGAGTAGACGTAAGTGATGCAGCAAGGTAGTGGCCAGGCTGATGGGGTAGGACAAGGGAGTTGGGAGGGTTGGCGGCGGAGTATTGGAGGATATGTCTACAGTAGCGAAACCGGTTCACCCGACGGAAGGGGTGGAAGGAGACAAAAGCTTGCGGAGTACGTTCGAGCTGCGAATGAGCTACGGCAATCTTATTATACTCCCGCCTCTTCGATTACAGCTTCTAGGGGTGGAAGACGGAATTCCTATTATGAAACAAATGGATATGAGCAACCCTCTAATCAAGAACTGATGGAGTATGTGGCGAATGGAAAGGAGGAGATTGTGCTATTCCCAAGCTATGGGAGAAAGAGGATTAGAGGGCAGAATTGCAATAACAGCTTGGAGTGTACACAAGATTCACTCGTGAATATTGACGAAGCGTACCGTGAAGAAGAAATCGTGGCCGATGTGGATATTAGGGGTTGGCTTTATACCCCCCACACAGCTTTCCCCCCATCACGGAAAAACCGACTGGTGATAGGAATGATGGCTAGACTCTGTGGATTGCCCACTATCCCTAGTCCGAATACCAGTTTATCTGCGAGCCAGGACAGCAGCATAGGATCACTTACCGAACAAGAGACGACCGAGGCATTAGGGATGCATCCTTCTTCTCTCTCTTTTTCCGAGTACTCCAGTACCACATACTCTGCATTAGGGTCAGCGGCCTCCAGACTTCCGTGGATTGGATCAAGGCTTGGCCATCAAACAAGTAGCATCCCACAATCAAACACCCCACCTCTCAGTCGAGATGAGACGCAAAAACTACATAGTACTATGCAAGCTCGCCTCTCACCCTTTCTGACTACACCAGCTTTTCATATGCCTCTCACAGTTTTTTTTTACAATAACACAGACGCTCAGTCAACAACCCTGAGGACAGATAACCTAGGCCATTTTTCCATCCGAAAGCCACTCCCATTTTTCCCCACCCACGTTCGAGTTCTTGCTGGCGAAACATTGTGCGCTGAAGAAGAAGTCCGGTATATTAATCCTGAATCTGGAATATCCCTTATTTCCGACATTGATGATACTATTAAAATTTCTGGCATCGGAACCGGGCTGCGGGAGATGTTTAGAAATGTCTTTACTCGGGAAATGTCAAACATGCCAGTTCCTGGGGTTGCAGGTTGGTTTAATGCTCTAGCAGCCTCACCACTGCATGTTCAAGTTCATTATCTCAGCAATTCGCCATGGCAGTTATATCCTTTTCTTAAAGAGCTTATTGTCGATTACATGAAGCTCCCTAGAGGGACCTGGCACTTGAAGAAATACAGTGGCTTTGTGCAAGGGATTTTCGAGCCTGTCACTGAGAGGAAGAAAGAGTCGTTAGAAAGCTTGATGCGTGATTTCCCAGGCCGCAAATGGATACTTGTTGGAGATGGGGGAGAGGGCGACCTGGAAGTTTATACTGAAGCGGTCAAAAAGTGGCCTGGGAAGGTTATTGCCGTTTATATTCGGGATGTTTCCGGGATCGGGGAGAAGGAAGTCAGAACTGGTATTGGTCCTAATTCTCAAAAGGAATATTCCACCGAGAGCATTGAAATGCCTTCACGAATTCATATGCATCAGGGGAATGAGAGCAGTCTAAACCTGAAAGAGAAATCGGTCGAAACTCTGTTGCACTCGGATCCACAGTCACAGCTACCATATGAACATATACCCGCATTTAACACCGAAGCTACTCGAAAAAAACTTCCTCCGAAGCCCCCTAAGCCAAAACAGCTCAGGAGCAATAGTCTCACTCCAGAGTGTAATAATGAAGAAAAACTTATCGACCTAAGAGGGACTGAAGTTGCAGACCCTATAGTAGCATTATACGATGGTAGTGAGTACGGATCACCGCCTCAGCCGCAGCGCCCTCCACTGCCCAGAAGAGGGACCAATTTCAGTATCAATGCTTCACGAGTACACCATAGTGTACTCGATTCAGATGTGAACACCTCCAAGGCCTCCTTTTCTTCTGATCAATTCCCACTACCGAAAGTATTAGACAAGAAAGCAGAGTTGTGGAAAAGGCGATGGGAGTATGCGGATGAAGTCCTTGCAGAACAAGGAGTGCTTTTGAGAAGTTGGAGAGTCGGGCAAGATGTTCAAGAGGAATGTGTCGCATTAGCCAAAGTCTATCTCGGATTCTAACCGTACAAGAATTAAATCTCAATGGCAAAGTCCATATCGCGACGAGAGATAATATTCATCCAACGTCATACATCCCACGAATTAAATATCATTATGGCGTTAGTCTAGGTTATTTCAGCGATCGGGGGGAAATAGTGTTTGGTTCTTTCGTTCTCTCTCAATTTCTATTTTTTTTAACTATTTATTATGGTCGAAGATATCCCTTTGCATTGGTGCGTTACACTTCCTCCGAGTGTATGTCCTCTCAAGAGAAATCAAAGTGTTGTTACTGGCTACCGGTCCATTTTGCCTACTTTGTCAATAGTGCTCAGACCACGCAGCATGTACCGTATTGAGCCGAAGACTTAGTTGCCAACTAAGGGCCTGGGCTTTGCTCTAATCAATGTAGGTAGTGGTGTTCCAGACCTTAAAACCAAGAAATGCTTGGGGACGGTGGGAGATGAAGATGGGTCGAGGTGCGCAAGTATTTCAAAAGCAAATATCATCAATCTACATATACAGGAGGGACCAGTTCTAGGCCTAGACCATCAAGTTAAGCCTACTCCCGCAGGATGGCTCCATGATCAAGGATCCAGAACTAACATCAAGCACTGGTATTGCAACGCTGGGGACAGTTGGCATATAACCTGGAAGGATGTCCCTGAAAATGGTAAGCAGATGGGAAGCCACGTTGATTATGCAGTTTCTCTTCCATACCGCGCAAGGGCTCAACCTCTTGCCATAGATCCTGATAGAATCAGGTTAACCTTGAGGTTGATTTGGATGTGTCTGAAGGGGATGTGTCTGAAGGGGATGTGTCTGAAGGGGACATGTCAAGAATGGGGTACGCTTGTTAGAGTTGATGACACGATTATGGGGCGGAATGTAAAAGGAAGAGCGCGGAGTACGATTCAAACACTTCGAATTCGTGCTATTACCAATCACACAATCGTATCATGGGGATATCAAAGAAGACTCGACTGTTGCGGTTCTAGACACGTTTTCAATTCGGCTTAGTTATGGTTATGGAAAAGCTCTCTCAGCAGCAGCGCCACATTGATCACCTGGTCACCAGATGTATGTTTACCACTTTCAACTCGACAGGTAATCTCACCAGGAGATGTTGATTATTTGAATTCAAATCTGGTATATGTCCATATAGATGCCTTGAGGTCGCGAGCGTTGTTTCACATCTAACTGTGGTCGTCTTGTTATTTTCCAGGATTCGGTTTCATACGTGCCATACCACGTGTACGGCTGGTCGGGCATGTTACAATTCTCAGTCCGAGCGGGGCATGGATTAAAAGGTTTGTAAACGCCCAAACTAGTACAACTCTTGTCGCTTGAATTGAAAGTGGGTACCATTTTAAAGGGGTGTGCCACTAAGGTATCAACAACACCACCATAACAGATTTCGAATATTTTTACAGTAAAATCGATAGTATTGGCTATGGAGAACAATAATTACTGATTAAAAAATATATATATAAAAAAACTGAGTGAGTAGATAGGTAAAAGAAAAGACCGTTTTGTATGGGAGGGCCAATGAATTACCCATGCCAAGATTGACCAGAATTACTGAAATAGGGAATATCTGCATAGTGTGGGGGCCAGACTAGTCTCAATCCAACCCAGCTTGGCAGACTTGGCAGTGGGTCTTCATTCAATACATGAGTTCTACGGTGGCTTTTATATACACCATACTTGGAATTTTGGAACACATGCTGTTTGACCTAGAGTAGTTAGGTTCGTCTCCATAAAGCGGGTGCCTGTCAATGACATGCGCATGCAGGGACCAAACACCAACATAATTCCTTTCCCAACAAGGCAACTGATGATCCACTCAACATCAACCAAGATGGGAATGTCCGTGTAATTTTCACAACATGGATCTCATGATTCCGACTTTGGTGACTATGACACTCTGAAGCCAACCAAATTATCACGAAGAGGTTTGAAGGTCCCTCAAGCTAACTTTTGGACTACATACCTACCTGAACGTGCACTGATACATCCCAGCCTTAAACATTGCAGTTCAAATTTAAATTGTTGGCTCTCGTGATCTCATCGAATGGGAAACCCGCACGGAGCAGAGCCAGCAAACACGTCTTCGTCAAGAGCTTATTTAGGCTGCATCGAAATTATGATCGCTGTGCTCTGATTTAATTGCTCATAGTCTGGTTGTAGGCCATTAAGTCCCCACCATGTTTCGCCACGGATACTACAAGTAGTAACACCGCACAAACCACTAGTAAAATGTCAAAGGCGCAATTAACGCAATGGCAACGGCTTTTGGCCCGAGGTTTGATCACCAGCAACTGAGCACGTGCACCCGCACGTGCCTTGTGTTATGTCTCCTGTTGGTTTCTCTCATTCATTCCTTCCTCTGGCCGGTGGGCCAAAGGACCTACGTATAAATTAACATTCGGCAGTCTTGAATTAGGCCTCATCACTTTGGATAGCCCTAGGCTTTTGTCTTTCTTCACCCAAAAACTGATATTGGAGGTGGTGTCAGATTGGTGTCTTGACTAAAACTAATCCGGTTGGCTTCTACAAACAAACTTTGCGGTCCACTTTGCGAGGGCTTGTGGTCAGGGTTCTCATAACCTTGCAACTGCATTGGACCTTCGACTAGTCAGTGAGCCTATTGTATGATATGGGGGGTGTCCACTGACGACTATTCTTCAGGTCTGGAGGTCTCAGTGATAGTTTTGTTGCACTACCCTAGTGACATGCAGGTACATTAGTACCCCTGTTCTTGAGCTACTTTACTGGAATTCGAACACTCCTCTTGCAATTACACTTGCTCTCGGAAGAGATCCTGGTCAAGTTATGTTATCATGAGTTAGAAGTTAGATTCAATGCTGCATGCCTCAGCGTCTGTAATTAATGACACTAGTAAATTACAAAGCTAAACGAGGAATCTTATCCTGCCTACCTCTCATAAAGTCAGCCCATAGCCATGGCTTCATAGAGTGATAAAATTCCGGAGATCTATGGTGCAGCTGATGTCTTTAGAACCCAGTCATGCACATCACATCGGCTTCAGAACCCTGCAAGCTGCGTCTAGCTAGTGCTCTTTGAATCATTGAACTTTACCAAATATTGCCTGGTTAAGTACCTGATGGCTTATTCCCTCCGTTTTGACCCTATGGACGCTAGGTAGCGAACCATCTAGGGCTGAGGCTAAGTACTTGAGTAGTTAACTATTCATGGGTTATTGCATGATCACCTCAAACAATTCTAAGCAATATATTGTTAGTCAGGACTACCAGGACTTCCTCCAAAGTTACTGTCCCCACCTAAAGCTAGCGAACAACATCAAGTGTTTTTTTCCGGTCAGCGACCAGTCTAAACCACAAAAAGTTGTGTTTGTGCCTGTGATAGCTTAGTCTCCTGCCCGTGATAGCTCAATCTTTACGGTTCTAGGCTCGGACTCTGATTTAAATATTTGGGATATACCTACATACGTTTGGCTCTTTTGCAGTCAATGTTTGAATTGTGCCAGGCCCCAACAGTTGCTATTGTATGTACAGCACCTACCCAAATTGTAATCTCGACTTGAAGTGGACCGCTACGCTACCAGGGCCTTTCCCAATCCTAGTTTAGTTGGCCCGAACCCGCTGTTTGCTAGTCCGTGCATCTGGCCTTCTTAAGCTTCTGAAGATCGACATGGAGGATATTCAATGTTCATTTTACAATGGACTAAATTATCGTTTAGAGCAACCTGAAGACGACAGTCCAAACCCCAAGGAAACAATATGAATAATATCGACTAACTGACCTGGTATAATGCTACGATGATTGCTTGAGGAGAGGATTGATACTCTATCTGTTGTTGAAATTAAGATTATAATTCATTACTCTGTTGGCAATGATATTGAATTTAAGATTGTATATCAGAAATTGATTCAGAAGGGCTATGACCTGTCACCTGTGGAACGTTTCATGATGCGGCTCACTGCTACAATTAGTTTCGAATTGAATCGAGCTTGTTGCAAACGATGTTCAGTTGGTAGCACAAATTAGCCCAACAGGATACGTGGATCTACATGAGACATGCCCACATGATCTACCTGCACAAGAAGCTTCCTCTCCTCCAAACATGAGATGAACTGGAGTGCGCATTGAGGCGAATGGCTGTACCAGGAAAGCCGGTCCAATCACGAGGCCGGGTATGTCGGGTTTGTTACATTACGAGGCGGGGTCTACCGGATATGCTGCAATCACATATCCAATTATATCACCGTATCCAATCAAGTGTTTTTCATGTGATCTATAGCAGCCAGAATAGTCAGCGAAGCTAAAGTTTGATGTTAATTAGTCTGTTGGCATAGGCGTACTAATAGCATGTATTTATTTGACCCGTTATAACAAGGAAGAAGTAGGTTTTCAAGCCACGACTCAAAAGAATTGTACGGACAAGAATTCAAACGTGGAATTTGTAAATGCAGTAGCGGCGCTGGTGGGAGTTCACTACATGCAGTAGTTTGGACTTCCATGTATGGTTAGTCTAGTTTAATTTGTTGATTGTAAGCTTTCTTTACCTGCTCATTTCCGTATCAACAACATGCGTGTTCCTTTCATATTTCCTCTTGAAATTTGAAGCGAACCATTCAATCACATCATTCGAGCTTCAAGTACATATAGCGTGTTTACAACGCCTTCCGACGTCAACCGCGGGTCACTGGGAAATACAAGCTCAATTAAGACAGTTCACAAGCTCCCCCGGATATTATAACTATGTACTTACTTACCTTCATGGACCCCCACGCTTACTCGGCCCTTGCAAAATGAGACATAAACTTCAATAAGAAACCTCTCGATAGGTGACCTTGCAGCTAAGACATTATGGCCCAAGAACCGTATACGTACGCCTCCATTTCGGTATGCTTTGCATATTTGCACCCTCAGATCTTATATCGTACCATACTTACTTCAGATTGATCCAAACATGTGGTCTCACCTAAGGACCAATACGCAATGGAGTGTGCCACCCTAGCGGAGTGGTTTGTCTTTGGGCCTTGTGTTGAGTTGGAATGACAGCTGCCCCGCAAAGCTCGGTATCCTCCTTTGTAGAAGTTATGGTTTATTCTGTATTCGAATCATGTAATAGTTGCGGACAAGACCATAGTATAGCTCCATAACGTGGTCAGGTCAAGATTACTCCAGCCGTAATTGCTACAGTAGCAACCAGCCCATAACGAGGCTAGACTTCTTAGGGTTCCTTGATCCAGGCTTAAGAAGGTAGTTATCTAGAGCCATATTGACTCAAGTTATTCGCTAGCGCATCCGTTGAATTGATCAAATGTGTGGAGGTCACGGATATACGTAATGCTTTCCCATGGTCTTTCACTGACCTTACTTGCCAGCATTAATTTATGTTTTCCTTGCTCACGATAATCAGCTCTTTCCTACGAGAGAGTTGCCTTGACCTCGTCTCTGACCATGAGGTATATGTAGGTAGTCTCAAGCTGCTCTAGTTCGTGGGCCTATACCCAATTGAATTCAACCCACGTGCTACAGCACTTGCCTAGTCCTAATTCGCCAGTTGCGCATTGAGTATTCTGGTTGGAACTTGGAGCTTGGTACATTTCCCCAAACGTCACTGCGTACATATAGCTACAGCTGCATGAGAGATACATGATAATATACTTCTTGAGACCCACCCTAGTTCCTAATTCACGTGTTCAATGTGGGGATATTGCATTAAATTCGAATGTTGTGCCCATAGTTCACGACTCTACTGTCACACTTACCAGCATGTTTTGCGGAATTGTACAAGGTATGTATTTCCTGTAGCCTCATGCCTCGTGTCTCGGACGGACAAGGCATAGACCGTGGTCAGTTTCTTCCAACCTCAGATACTACAAGTTTCTCAATCATCCCCACCCCCGTTCGACTCGAGCCGCCCTACCCCCACCCCTCCCCAAATGGATTACCGTTGCCGTCGGACGACCGCGACCACCCCACCCCACCCCCCCGACATTCCACACTACCCTTCCTTCACTTCGTGTATAGCATCAATATTATGATCATGAATTCCAGAGGTGTCCAGATCAAAGGTCTTGAGCTCCAGTGCGCTAGTATGAATTCGTCGGAGACTGTTGGTCCAACCAGACTAATACCAAGCCTACTTTCTTAGTAGCTTCCCTGTCTGGTAATAGCTTCCTACAGCCATGCCATAGCGGCAATGAGAAACTGACACTTCTCTCATTTAAGCTATAGTATGGACACCAAAGCGGGAAAATCAGACATAACAAGATATATAACCAGAATTCTGCAGCCTAACACCCTCATCGTTGAGAAAAAGTCTCCATTCGCTCCAGCTGCGACACTGTATCAGGCGTTGGCATCTAGAATGGAACATCAATACTGAGGCTCCCGCCCTCCATAACTGATTAATGTCATACCAGATTTGGATTGATCAATGCCATTAATTTGCGGCCGGCGTATATGTATGTATTGGGGCAGGGAGGGGGAGATTGGGGGTAGAATTGCGGGAAGAGGGAAGAGGGAAGAGGGAAATTATGCAGTAGGTTTGTAGGCAAAGCAGAGTGTGTGGGTATGGGGGTAGGAGGATGAAGTAGGTTTGTTAAGAGGGGAAATGTCGACATGGGAGGAGGGGTTTCTCCATCGCTTAGAGATGGAAGGGCCACCCATGAATCATCTAAATTGGAGGAGATCTTTCCCCAAATAGAGCGCTCATGTGAGCTGTCACCTCTGAAGCACAGATGTGATTGATTTTCGCATCAATATTCCATCTTGTAAGTCAGTCAGCAGGTATGGCGTGGCTGGTGGAAGTTGCAATTATGTTTATGTATTGCTTTCTTAGCGCACTCTCAGTTGAGGCGCAAGTCATATCTCCCTAGAGGGAAAAGGTTAACACTAAGAGCAGACAGAAGTTGTGACCCGTCTATCGATGGCCACATAAAAGACCGCTATTCTCCCCACTTCCAGAGCCCAAATCCATAGACCAAAGTACAACCACTGAGCTTCCATCTAGATATCACAGCAGGCTATACGTGTATACTCACTTCTCGCTCTCTTAACTTCTCTCCCTCGACTTCAGGAAAAATAATATATCAATCATCAACCGGGCACCCAGATACCAGAGTACTCAGCGTATCTCCCATTTCTCGGGTGAAGTCGAGTTTGTCATTGAGGAAATCAATTCATAAATATCATGAGTGGATCAGGATATTACAGGTTCAGGTGCAAAAACTTCTACACCCATAATTGTGAAAATTGGGTATGGGTGAATAATTCACCATGTGCAGAGTGTGTGGTAAGTGACTTATATTTCAACCCGGCTTCCGTATTGTTATTCATCGGTAGCTAATTGTCCGAGGGATAGATGGAGGGGAAAGAAAGCACAGAAGAAACTTATGAAGAGCACTCGCCATCCGGCCCCAGAAATGCCACTCTCCCTTTCGTTGAGTGCGGTTGCCTCGGATACATTCAGATCGAGACCACGGCAGAGAAACCATCTCAACAAAGTAACACCACAGTTCAATTTTGAGGCCAGGCACTCTCTTTCGATTCTGCGACACAAGTCTCTCCACGTATGATTGAACAAGGCTCTATTTTTATTGTTTCACTGCCGTTGCTTGTAACAGAATTCGGGAAATTGGCGTTGGGTAATTTGCAACGCTGATATCAGGGGTGTATGTGTTATTCAAGGTTTTTTCAGCTGTTCGCTCACATTGTGCTGTCTCCACCTTGAATTAGTTGAATCAGGTTTCAGATGTCAGTTTCAGGACTTTTTTTTCCTCTATTACACGTTTATTTCTTATTTATGATCGTATAATCCTTAGCTTGGTACATTCATTTCTGGGGCAATGCATTCTGGGTTTCTATTCCGACTCTTACTGTCTCTGTGCATGCATTCACTGTTAGCCTCTGTATATGCATTTTCTGTCAGTCTCTTCCCCATTGTCATTTATATGTACTCTACTTGACTTGAATTCTAATTCTTTATCCTGGCCCTACCTCAACATTGGGGCCATGCGTGAAACTGCTTCAATTGTAGTAAGAATGAGTGGTATCTTAGACTTTCAAGCCAGACAGCGAATTCGGAGCCCAAATTTTTCAAATTGCAGAGGCTTATATCAATACATTCCTACTAGCATTTCTGCCAAATTGTACATCGTGATGTTAGCCAGTTTGTGGGAACATCTCACTCCGCTATCGAACAGTCTGCCTCATCAATCTAACAACGTATGCAACCCCCTCCAACTCACAGTATTCATGGTCAATGAATATGTATGCATATCCCGTGGTAGATGTGGGGGATATTCTAGCCAGAGATTTAAAGTGGCCTATTCCTGTCTGAGCTACTTATATACGAGCATACATAAGCCTCTGTAATATCCAGGGTCTAACGCAGCCACACACGCGACTATCCCGGAGTCTGCTGCAGGTACTAAAGGAGATTAAAAGCAGGGGAAATAGCAGTAAAACCTTGTCATGCACTCTGCCATCATGATACAGATACTTTGAATTGATTACTGCCGCGTATGCCAACGTGGGGAATGCACAATATATATGTATGCAAAGCTTCATGATCATAAATTATCGTTCTAATGAAGTGTAGTCAAGGACACCTTGACCACATAGAGCCCTATGCACTATTTTATTTAAAGGGTGCGGTCACGAGACAAATGGCAGCTATGCTACTTTGAGTAGTGGCAATTGAGAAGGGGGTTAGCTTGGTTGCCACACAGCATTTCCTGTCCGTGGCGCCGGATCTGGTGGTTGCTTGTGGGCTAGCATTCCGACGGCTCCACTTTAGACCCCCAAGCCCAACCGAAAGGCTACCTAGTAAGCATAGAATCTAGTCTCGTGCCCAGACCCTCTTAACAGAGGGTCTGGGCACGAGACTAATAGAATCCTAAGAAACAACTTTACTTAAGCAAGTAGCATTAGGCCCGATTTAGCAGGAACTAGCTTGTTGCGCTTGCTGAGAAACGCGCTTGACTTACCTAAGTATCAACATCCCAGGGATATTCCCTTCACGATCATCATCTCCCTCGCGCCATCCGCGGCATTCCGCAAAACAATATTGTGCCCCGCCACTCGATTGCGAAATCTAGAAAGAGTAGCAGACCCGGTGGCTACGTAATTTCAACATTTTTGTTTAAATTCTGCAGCGCTGATTTGTGGAGCGAGAGTCTTCCATATAGACGTGTCACGAGGAAGGCGATGTAAGGCTCGGCTCGCAAGGCTGGCAAACCCCATCAGATCGCACTTCAACGGCACTGTTGAAACACTGCCATTTTGGAAATGGACCTGGGTTTGGAGTGTAACCTTGATATGCGTATGTTTTAAATGGGGTCCCCTTGCCCCGTATGGGGAAGATTTCACCAGGCCCGCACTGTTCAGCATCAGCTCTTTTTTGGGTGAATCTGATATGAAAATTAGGCCCCAGTTATTTAGTGGAAGGGGATAAGCCCAAAGTATTATGGAGTTATTGGAGAGACAAACGCCCTACCCCCATTCACTATAAGCAATGCGCGTGATCACCTTAAATGCGAATTATTCCCCGGCTTCGACAATGATAATAGGTGTCAAAGGGACAGGGGTATGTAGCAATGCCATGGTGGGGTACCTTTTTCCCTTCCTGCACTTCGTTGTGGAGAAAGATAATGGTAATGGGCTGGGGATCTGTGATCTGTTTAAATTACGGGCCCACAGCGGGAATTCCAAAGCTTCATAGGCCCTTGTCCAATGTCTAGGTCTTAACGTTCCAAACCTTCCTGCTGGTTACTTAGGGGGTTTCTCAGTGTGCAAGCCCGTTATACCGCTATCTGACTCTCTCGTGGTCATCGCTATCGACATAGCACCTTCCATGAGATTGCATCGAACAGCAGTCCAAGCAAAGACAAATAGGAAAGGTTCAGGTTGATACACTGGACTTAGGGTTTCATATCACATTGCTGTTTAGCGACCTTCCCTGCTTATGGGCAGCGATGCATGACCAGGTTACCATAATCTGGGGAGACGAGGGGAAGGACTGCCCGGGTATACAAAAGCCGGTCCCGCCCGGCAAATACAACGCTTTGGTATTAATCAGGTGAGCACGTGGTTGCCTAGCTGCACCCTGATTGATATATTCCTCATATGGCTGGCTCTATGACTGAATGGCTCCCTTGTTATGGCTTGGCTAGACATGTGTGCTGATTGTAGCTCAGAGGCCATGGTCAGGAGATCTGCCTCTGATACATATGGCATTGTTTGCTACCCTAAAGTACCTACTTGTTAAATGCTAACTTGCGTCAGTGGGTCGAGTCATTGGCCCAGGGCTTGCCTTGATACAGGGTTCTAAAGTCTGCCTTGATACAGGTTTCTAAAGTCTATGCTGGTCATGCGAGTCTAGATTTGAGATCAGTCGTAGCTACATATCCCGCGTCCCTAAAAATAAGCAGGTCCATGGCCCCCACTTAAGAGTGATTATTTTGCACGTTTCTTGACATTGATTGGTGGGACTGTTTTCCTTCCCACTGCACTTAACCAGCGCCAGGTACTAGACACCATTGGTTGTACGACCTCCTGAGAACCTCCAGAGAACCTCCATGGGCTGACATTCCTTCAAAAATCCCGTAGACGCTATCTTCGTTTGCACATCCCACGCGAAGCACCACGTGGACTCCTGGAGGTTAAGGGAGGGAAGAAGTGACTCCTCCATGGGACTGACATGGTTTTTTGTTCTTGTTATCCTTTTTAGCCATTCAAAGAGATAAGATAAAGGAATCAATAAAACAATTTCTCCAGCGGATGTAAATGTATTTGAGTATGTTGCCTAAAATTTACAAAATGGGGGTTACGTTCTCCACTTGTTGTATTGTATTGTCCAAAGATTTTGCAGTGCTGATCTTCCATGAATGGAACAAAAATTCATGCATGAAATTCGAAATGAGCAGGGATCCAGCGGACGCTGGCGGGATGGTAGTACCCTAGTTTTGCCAATGTAACCCGAGTACTTGGTCCTTAGCAATGCTCCCGAAATACGAAATTACTTTCAGGGTTCGATCGATCGCATATCCGTGCGTCCTGAAACGCCCGCAGGAGCAAACCATGGGAAGCAGGCAGGTGCCATTGGGTGTTGGGTTGCGTGATGATCAAAAAATTCCGACCCCCGCAAATTCCAACAATGTCTAGGTCCGCTCTGGTTTGCCCCTTGGTCTAATATTATTAAAGCTACAGCCTCAAGGCCTAAGGCAGAACGACAAGATAATACTCACCGTTTTTCTATAACCAGTGTACCGTTCGTTGGCTTGCAAAGTGCTTAGTCGTGGTTGCACTAAACACCACTACAGTACTGCACAAATGTTGTAATTTCTTCCCAATGTTTGCTTCGTGGGTATCAGGTCAGCTGGGATACCCGGATGATAACGGACTGGGCTTTATCACCTCGGTCCGAGATGCCTACTAATAGTCTCCAGTTGCAATACTAGAGTGGCACTCAAAGAGGACGACAGCCCATGTAGGCCTCAAGTTCAAGCTTCGTTTTGAATTCAGGAGTTCTAGGCAGTGCACGCATGCACACAAGTTGTAAATAGAAGAAAATGAATGGATAAGTTTAACAAATACATCATACACGCTGAAAATATGTCTATCGGTCAGGAAACAGAAGAACGTGAGCAACGGTTGCAAGAGGCCTTAAAAGCCTATCAGTCTGGATTATGTACCAGAGTACAACTCCATTTTGAAAGGCTGCGGCTGCACATGGTGTATCGCAATCAACCTTGGGAGATCATATACGTGGGTTCTCATGCAGCAAAGAAAAGGCTTCGTTACAGAAGCAAAAGTTGACAGAGGCGGAGGAGAATGTTTTATCACAGTACTTGGTGTACATGTCTGAAAGTAATCTATTCAGTCTGCAGCAACGCTTAGCAGGGGCAATATACCGACGGAAGCCTGGCAACTCCAATGCCACATTAGGAGAACATTGGATCACACGGTATCAGCAACGGCGTAAGGAATTCTGAAGCAAGCTATTTTTTTTTTTTTTTTTTTAAATACTCAAGGAAATTGTGGTCACGGTGAGACTCGAACTCACAACCTTCACGTGAAGCGAGTTCAAATAATTGCTCAAACAGTACTGGTACATAGTTCTAGTTGGATCATGTATTCGCGGATATGTATTGCTCGCCATAGCCCCCAGACCATTTCCAACCACTTTTTTTGTAATTGGGGTAGGGTATAATCGCCAGCGGCTTTTAAATAAACATAATACAAGCTTGTACAATTGCTATGCATGTACACGTGAAGTTAACCACTAAGGGTTTAGATTAGTTCTTCGCCCTTTGTGTTTTTTTGACACCTCATAGTCTGTATCTATCTATCTACTAGAAGCTATAGAGGTTTGTCTTTTGTCATTCCACCGAAAAGTGGCACTTTTAATGTGAAAAATGCCAAAATGTGAAGACTAATGTCCTAGAACTATACATGTACATGTGGATACTCGAACCGCATTGACAAGCATAACAGTCAAGGTGTACGGACTTATCTATATTACCAGTTGAATTCAACGAGGCGACAGCATATCAGAGGTTGCTCCTGGCAATCATCCGACCAAAGGCTACAACTATGGGGTGAAGCTGGTTCTACATCCACCTAAACATTGAGGGAGAGCGTAGTCTGGGAGAGCGTAGACTGGGAGAGAGATCATGTCAGATGAGATACGGATCTAGAGTTTAGCCCGAGTAGGGGGATATACGTCAGGGTCGACCGGCGAAACCATGGTCGCCTAGCGAAAAGGGCGCATATCTTGGACGGCAGGACTAGTCTGAGTGTGTCAGGACGTACAAAAAGTTTTTATTGATACTTCATGAGACTAACTAGGTACTGAACTAGTCTGGTTGCACGACCCTCCTCCTGTGGAGCGTAGTGGTTACTACCTAAAGTGGCAATCTATGCTGACTAGTCTGGTTTGAACTAGTACTACAGTTCGATTAAAATTCAGGATGATTCAAATCCCTTTTATTTCTACCCCTTCCTTCACTTCTGTAATTAAACTTATATATGTTCTGGGTCGCTCGCGGGCAATTCATTTAATTACTGTATGTAGTATATAACGTACTTGAATTAATAAAAATATACCTAACTAGAGCTATATTAAATACCTACAACTAGGCTATTAGTTGTCCTCCGGGTCGATTGAGTCATCCTCTAGATCATTGGGCTATTAACCAGGATTCCAATTTGTGTCTCCTCACCTAGAGCCCAGAGGTTACCGCAGTCATGATCTGCGAACCCTCTAGTGTGACAAAAGAATGTCCATTTCAACTCATTTATAGAGCATCGGCAGCAACGATGGGTATATGACCTTCTGTAAATACAGAAGACAGAACCCGAGTTGTTGTGGATGCTTGCCCATAAGCATTAGCTAAAGTGATTATGGATTGTCGAGTAGCTGGAGTATCTTCAATTTCATTTGTACCAAGTTAATTGCTAGCTCGAAAACCTTAGTTGGATAAAGGTGGCATTCAGGCTATGGTTTGCAATAACTTTTGCATATAACCATTGATTGTCAGTTTTGGCTTAGTCCTCGATGCTGTAAAGCAGATCCGCCTATTTTCTAAGGTTAATAACTAGCTTTAATTTAGTCTACAACCAGGGATTAAAGGTGGCAAATACTCAGCATTCTCTTCATTCTAGTGAGTATTTAGATCTTCATCACTAGAGTGTCACTAGAGGTATTATTTTTAAAATCCCCCTCTTGTTCAAGTTCCAAAGGTTTCTACTTCTTAAATAGAAGGTGTACTTGGGTACTTGGTGTGGATAGGGTCAACCAAAGACAATCTCAGAGAGTGTTGAAAATATTTTGTTCAATTAGTACCTAATGTAATACATGGAAGTGCTGTATCCAACGACTAGATTTTCCATTTAGCGAGATGAGATTGTTCAACTTTATCAAGCCTTTGGACTGGAGGTGTGCGAGGTTTTCCATGTTTTATTTTAATACTCCAATCTCATAATAAATGCTCAACTTCTCCCATAAATTCTCCACCATTATAAAATCGTAAAATATTAGATGAGCTATAAAGCTGAATCCATAATGTCATTGCAGATGTAACAGACTCCGACTAATAATTTTAGTACCATATTACTTGTACTAATGTGTTTAACTTACCATTTTTTTCTTTTTTTTTTTTTTTTTTTTTGAAGTCTGTACGCTTATGGAGCCTAAGGCTATGAAGCGGCCCCGATCCCTCATCTTAAAAGACTCGGTACACCCTCGGAACAACGGGCTACATAACGTCCTGCCTCCCGAGCCTAGGAAACAATATAACCGAAATAACCCCTGCCTCCACCTCCACGCCCTCTTTTCCAGCCAGTCCCCGAGTAAATATGCCTCCCCCACCACGCTCCTGCCAGCCCTTCCCCTAATCACAAATGAGATTCGTAACGACCACTCCGCGTCCGCCTCCCACCCGCCCCTTCAGGTCAGATCAAGGTTGGAGAAAAACGTCTCCACCAAGTCTACCGTTCGCTCTTCTCCCCCATCCTTTATCTTCTTCAGCCACCTCCTCCGGTCATCCATCTCCTCCCACGTCCCCCACCTTCTCCCAATCTCCTCCCCCCGAGGACACACCAGGGCTACGTGCCTGCCTGTCTCCACCTCTCTTCCGCACGTCCTACACATTGGATCAACTGAATCATCTAGCCTGTTTCGCCAGCTCTGAAGATTCCCTTTGCCTGTTCTGCAGTGGACATATCTGACTCTCGCTTTCCTTTCCCACCTGACTACTCTCCCTCCCCCACTGCCTCGCACCTTTCTTTCCGCCTCCCTCATCCTTTTCCACTCTTGCTTCACCCCCCCCTCTGTAATCTGCAGCTCACCCTCTACCACTCTCTCCGCTCCTTCCTTTGCCAATGCATCCGCCCTCTCATTCCCTGGGATCCCTACATGGGCCTTCACCCATCCCAGCCTGACTGCATCCTCCCCCATCTCACCATTTTTTTTTTTTTTCTTCTAATGGAACAACCGCGTACCACCATATGGACTTTTATATGACAGATCCATTTATACAACTTGAACCCGTTCAATGTGCCTATATTTTTATAAATTCAAGTGCGTTATGTACCAGATGCAGTAATTAAATAAATTGCCCGCGAGCGGCCCAGAACATATATTTACTGATATAATTACCCTTCAAATGTATTTACCCAACGCTTAAAAGTAGTCTGGTAGGCACCTTGAAAAGTGCATGTTACATTTAATAGTACATCGTATTGATACACATGAAGTTGATGACAGTATACATTCATGTCGACCCGTCGTGATTGATGCCAGGAGTTCCGGAACCTGAGTCAAGTGCTTTTGGATCCGAGTCCTGCGCATGGCCCTCAAGATCTAGCCCCAGGGCTCGAGACTAGTCGCTGCCCACCCGTGGTCTCTTCTTGCCCAACACCATGTACGCACCCCCAAAACCGAGCCCTCTCCATACGCACCTTCACTATTCCGTCTGCTGTCTTAGTCAAAACACTCTACGGAGTTAAGTCTTGGCTAGTCCCGAATGGTCTTGGTAGTGGTGGAGTAAGGGTGCGCTCTGAATCCTCCCGGGTTTCCGGGGGGCTCGCCATAGCCTAAGGCTGAATACGAGTAATGACGTTTGGAAAAAAAAAAAAAAAAAAAAAAAAGGGTGTGAATCTCACTTCACAGGACACAGGTATACTAGCTCACATAACACTGCGCTTATTTTTTGCCGCTACTTACTGCATTGTATGCAATCCGTAAGCAGTAAGAAATGTTTATTCTGGAGACAACATTTATACAAACAGCTGCCTGTATCACTCTTCCCACTCACCCGCTGGGTCCATTTGCTGCCTATATAGACTTATTACATTGCAATGTTGGCAATATCAGTTCAAATTCTTCATCCACTGCCTCTTGGTAAAGTATTTACCTATGCCTGACGATCACTGGCTCGCCCCTAACATTACATTGCCTCTAATCCTCGGGACCGGCAATATTGCTCTATTCGCTCCTTCCATCTCTATACTTGTCGGAATCTGTGTGAGAGCAATGTTACTTTGCTTGAGTCTCTCCTGGCCCCTACCTACCTACCTACCTATATTCTGTTGGACAACGGCTAGAATATGGCTAAAAGAATGTCACTAAATTATTTGCTAATATAAGTGACGTTGGAAATAATTATTTCCCCTTCTTATATGCTTATTAGCTTATTCTCATTAGAGAGAGCTTGTCAGCTATACTAGTCGAGTTCGAAGGACCGTTTGAATGATTCCTACGGAGCCTCAGCATCTAGCAATCCAGGTCAATCTTCCAGGAAAACGAGCATCGAGACCCACGGTGGAAAACTTGGAAGCAGCAAAGCGTATATTGGAGTATTTGCGCTCAACACATCAAGCTAAGAATGCCCGACAATCTCGAGCCCGAGATGTATACAGACGCCTCCTACAGAGGGGAGGCGTTGCAAATCACAAACAGGGGTACTGATAAACCCTAGAAAACTAACCAGTGGGATGGTTGGTAACCGAAGCCGAGTACATAGAGGCATATGAAAGAGTGAAGGACGGCGCCTGGGAAAGTAGTTTTGACAGAAATCAAGATAGCGACCAGCAGCGAAGGGGCACTTTACCTAGCTAAAACCAGCAAGTTCCACCGACGCAGCTGCCATATGAACAATGCTATCACTATATCCGCCAACAAATACAGAGACAGTGCCTCATGCTCAAGTCGATACCGGGGAAAGGACAATTCTGCAGATCTTTTGAGCAAGCTGCACAACATTGCAAAAAGAGTGGAAGAAAGAAACAACCCGGATTCTCCTGTCAAGACAAGACAAACAACCCGGATTCTCTCTTCAAGAGCAAAGCAACAACCCCCATTCTACCTTCAAGACAAAACAAACAACCCCGATTCTCCCTTCAAGACAAAACAAATAGCAATAAGTAATGTCTGCTCAACCTCCACAGTCAGTCACTAGCACGGCCACAAACCAGATCCGGCCATGGTCAGGGTTTCCTAAACCATGCGAGTCACTTATTGAGTTTCTTTACCCGGACATGCGATGGAACCACTTACCAAACTGTCTGGCCCTGGAAAAGTGACCTTGAAATCGTTCCTCAACTTAACAGATGAAGACTTCCTCGTTATCGAATTCCCAAGTGTGAGATTCGTTCGCTAGGACGGACAGAGTCCTACTGGAAGCAATATTGGGAGGAAGATTGTTTATTCCTGATCTCCACCATTGCTATCGTAGAGTTTCAGCATCTAAAAGCTAATTATTCCGGAAGTGGGTTTGAGTTGGTACATGAATATAGCATATATGGGGAAACAATAGAAGATGCAGCTCTGAAGGTGCTCGGCGAGACGAGGGCACCGGAGCGGAATCGGAGCGGAATCGGAGCAAAGGCTTTGTCATGAAGTTCATTCCACTCTATTGGTCTGTTTTTGGGTGTGGGAGGTGATGCGTGTGGTCCGGGACGCCTACCAAAAAAAAACAGAAGCCCGAGCCGAGATGGAAAGAGCTCAGGTGTTAGAGCAGTTGCAGTCCTTGCAGGCCGCTCAGGACCGACATGCAGAAGAACTGAGGTTGGTCGAGGGCCGAATGGGACAGAGCGAGACGCTTATCCAAGCTGTTGCCCATCGAAAGCTCGATGCGCATGAGGGGCGAAAAATGTTCAATGAGGTCGAAAAAGTGCTTGAAGCCCAGTACGTGACCTTGAATGATAAATTTGAACGGTGCTTTCGTGAAACGATTGGCGGACCAAGAGGCTAAACACCTGCAAAGCTCAACAAGGAGTTTGAGACTCTGACAAACACCCGATTGGTGGAACAAGACCAAAATCTGAACGCTTCAAGACTCTGGTCGATAACCGATTCGCGGATCAAGAAGCTAAGATGGACACTGCATTAAAAGAGAGTAGAGATCTCACCAATAACCAGTACGCAGCTCAAGATGCCCGGTTTACGGAACGGGACAATCTCTTTCTGGAGTTTCAAAATCAAACAAGCAATCGGTTCATGACGCACGATATCTCATTAGTCGTCGAGATTCCACATTCCAGCAGTTTAAAAAGCTTGCCAACAATTGATTTGAAAACCAAGATAAAATGTTGCAGGAGTTCAAGACTCTGACAATGAACCACCCAGATAACCATCAAGTAGCTCAAAGGTACACGGATAACAAGATTACGGATTTGAAAAGTACCTTGATGGAACAGATGGAGGAAAATCGACTCTTGGTTTCAGGCACGCAAAAATAATGAAGGAGGACGCCGTTAGGGAAGCAAACACCCTAATAGCCGCTAAGATCGTGCAAGCGGAATCCAGTTTTCAACAGTTGAAAGAGTATGCCGACTTGTGGGATGCACGGTCACATCAACTGGATGAAGTTTGCCTGAATAAGGGACTGGGAAATAACGTGTTGGGAACAGTCAGAACTTGAGAAGGTACGATCACTACGCATTAGACTGGCAGCTCGAGTAGAGGAGAGTGTGGGAAATACTCTCGCTGGTCGCCCTGGAAGGAAAGTGATAGTAACCAAGGATTAGCAGGAATTTCCAGAAAGGAAAGTGATAGATCAAGGTGATCTATATAAGCCACTAGACCGCACTCATGTCATGTTTTCCTTTAGTAAGATAGAGCACTAGGACCTTAGCAATAACAAGTCTATAGCGATATCTCCAGATAGCTGAGTGCGAATCAAGCACAAATTCTATTTTCTCTACCAAGATTCCTCACCTCATAAAAATCGTAATCTTACAATGTTGTATTACATGACGGGACCTGGGCTTTACCGTAGATCCAGGGCAGTGGAAAAACTGATCCAACCGTTTATGTGTATCTAGAAGTTACGTTTGAAGCCTGCAGGACAGATCCTTGAAGTGCTAGAATTTTCAAAGTCTAGATGCACTGCAGATAGAGGCTATCAGATGAAGGAGAGAAAATCACTCTCGCCCCTCGTTCACGTCGATTGATATCTATATTGGAGCCCCTTGGTACACCCGAGCGTTGAATAGGGTGATCTTCGCCGGCTAAACGAGGAATTGAAGGGTTTATCGCAGGGATCTAAAGGTATTGATATTCGGGGCAGGCGTGTTTGGTTTGGTCGGTTATGTTTGGAGTAATAAGTTACGGAGGATGCTGATGTTCTTGGGTATTTAAAGGCCCACTATTGTCTCCTTCTCTGTCTTCTTTTGACCATTAGATTCTTGAGGTAAATTGAGCAATACAATCTCTATTACTACAATCCGAGGTTGTGTGATCTTTCACCGAGCCCAGGAAGGTCAATTCGTTACATGTCGTTTACTATCTTGTTATGGCCTATCCCTTGCTTGCTTGGTTTCCTGCCGTCCATACCAGCACAACTATAGCTAGATATCTGTACACACTATTTTACATTCCCGGCCGCCCTTCCCAAGGGATAGAGGCTCACATTACACATCCTGCATGATGTAGTAACCATTCGACAGGTGAGTTCAGGGTAAATAGTGCCAATGTTGTTAATAGTATGAGTTAGAATAGAGTAGAATTTCAATTTTATATCCTGATGAATTCCAAGGCCTAATTTCCCAACTTCACTTAGGCTGGTAGTCAAGAAGTACTCGTAATCATGTAAGTGAACTAAATATAAGTACAGTTTGTTTTTTTGTATATACTTTAGAAACCAAGGGAACGAGAGTCATATCCAGTACTCATCTGCAAGATTTTGCGATTAATGGGCGCCTCATGATTTTAGTCAGTACACGTCATTTTTTTCTTCACGCTGGGCAGAAGTCAAATACGAACCACCTTCTTACTTTATGCATGCGATCGTGCCCCCCCTGAGACCTCCCACTGAATTGTACTAACATATAACGATTGCAGATTAGGTATGGATTACATATGTATATATGAAAGCAAATACGTATAACAGCTATAGTGACCATTTCCATGCCATGAACAATTGCACTCCTCCACCTGATGAAAACAGTTTGTTAAATTGCAAGTAGATCAGCCGTCCAGTAAGAACATTTGCCCCATAAGGAGACTAGAACTAGAGCTGGTTGGTGCTTCCCCGGGTTATAGAGGAGCACCCGCTTCACGAACAGGCTAGGTAGCGCTTAACTTGGTTGACTGGGTAGAATATTTTAATTGGATATGTACATCTAGTAGGCTGGTGACAAAAAAATTCTTTGCTTAAAATTCATCGTGGTGTGAGTAACTCAAAACGAAGAGTGATTGCCACTGAATAAAGAAGTATAACCATGCAACCATGGCCCAAGTGATGCTGCTCAGGCACGTTTTGTTTTATGAATCATGAAGACTTTTCTCATAGGACTGTAGGTATGCTTCAAGCCTGCGCCCAAGAACTCCAAACTCGTCAACCGCGGGAGGTTATTGGCAATGTAGACCCAATCCTCCACGGTTCCGTAGCGAAGCGCTGACCAGGGGAGGGTAAGGCTGCGGACATTTTCACAACGACCGATTATTTCAAATATGCGAGTGGCATTGGTGAATTGGTAGATTCCAGAAAACCACAAACGGCGGACATGGGAGTTCAATTCCGGGCATTCTTGCAATAGAACAACGGTTGACTTGAGGATCCGGTATGGATCTTTGTAGACAACGGGGAAAATATCTGAAGTCAATGGTCCACCGGAAGGTGAGGGCAAAGCAAGGAATTTTGGATCCCAGCTACAATACAGTAAAAACTTGTCAGTTGCCAAATTACCTGAACTTGGTTATAAATTAGAAACTACATACCTCTCACCACCTCTCCACCGCCGCACATACAATTCCTTCAAATTGTAACCCATAGCCCACTCGTGCCAAGTTGAGCATGTCCTTCGAATTGCATCTGTTGCGTTCCATCGCAATGTGTCTGATGGCACTCGTCCGGTGATATGCTTTTGCACCTGTACTCTGTGATGCAATTGTAACGTGCGTGTTACTTGCGAAAGACCATATGTATAGCTTCGGGTGTACCCCTCTGTTATATTGGCCTCAGCAGCTAGAGTGAGAATATTTGTTATTATTTCCCATGGTAGGGATTGAATATTTATTCGCCGTTCACAACGGTCGGTCATGGCAGGTACCAACCAAGTTATGAAGATTGTCGTTCGATAGCGGATAAGTAGCGATAACGATAAGATCCAGGCTTGGGTGCCGTGCCTGAAAAAGCAATGCCGCCTGACGGGATGTGAAATATAATGTATTAATTGGGGAAGCCTTGTAGAGCAGTGTATAAGAGCAACGATTATGATAATGCTTCTAGTGATCAAGCTGATACTTCCTGGAGCTGTCTTCTGCTTAAGTACATGTTAAGTTCCAGGCTCGCGGATTGCCCCCCTAATAAACGTTTCCATCTACGCAAGCAAGAGCTCTAAAGCTCTGACCCGAGGCCAACAAGCGAGACTAACCACCCCCCGAACCATCGCCATGGCAAAGTATGAAAAAACTTGTCGCCATAAGATGCCTTTGAATGAGGGCATGTGGGCATCTCTCTTCGGTTGTTGATTCACTAATCCTTGCCTCAGACCTACAACATGTGCAGGAGGCGTTGGGCCGTCATCTGGCCTGAGGATGGCTCAGGCTCCGGCAGCTAGTCTCGTGCCGGCAGCTAGCACTTCCTAAGGCAGAAACGGGACAAGCTACCAGACTAGCCATATTCAGAATATGCTGCTACTTTTCGGAAGGCGTGCCTATTAGGTAGAAACGTCTACCGGTACATATGTATGTATATTATAATTAAGGGCGGGAGAAGGAAAACCGGTGAAAGCGGCTCCCAGACTACCGATTCCGCCCTCCACAGTAAAGCCAGAGGAGTATCACGAAAGGTCGCTTCCACCAATGTTCCCTTATGAGAAGGATTCGCTACCAGTTGTTTCACCAGTTGCCGTGGTTCCATTTCCACATCTTTTGGGGTTCTTGAATACACCGTTCAGGATATATAGATACCTCACCCAGCGGCACCTTGCAGACCGGGTAGGCAGGGAGACGGCTGCCCTCTGCCTCGGCTTCTCCCGCCCGTTCCATTCATTTACCCCCACACCATTAGCGGAGAACGGTCAAGCTACCATCGTTCCAAATGCCCTTCGCTCCGTAGACGGAAAAGCGAATGATGGCGGTGGCGGGCATGCAGGGGAGGTTGATGTTGGCTGCTACCCGGAGGAAGAGCAAGATTGGAATAAGAAGTATCGAGTGGTGCCTAGTGATGACGAACTCGCTTTACCTACAAAGACTGTTGTGAGGGAAGGCCCCAATGGAGAGAAGGTTGAAGAACAGGTGGAGGATCTTAGCGAGCAACAAAGATATCAGTTGAGTGCGAAGAGGGATGCTAAAGAGTGGGCGGGACCGATTATTGTAGATGGAAGGATTGTAAGAAGATTGAAGAGATATGACCAAGCTGTGGTGACGCCGGAGGCGGAATTTCAAATACAGTGAGGTTGATCCGCTCCGACGGCCCCCAGGTATAATTAGAGGGAAAAAAGAAGCGCATATAGTAATAGCTCTTCTACTTGTAAATATAGTATCTCTACGTGCGGTATAATTGTAGAAATGTCACATCACATCTCCCGATTAGTGCGCTTCGTACAGTCGTCCGAAAAGTGACCGGATACGATTTTGGTTATTGTAGGAATGTCACTAAGGTAGACTTAAAAGTAACCAGACTAACTTAAAAGAGGTAGTCTTAGTGAGATTCAGGGTAAGTGTTCGAATTAATAGGCCCATATTGTTAAGAATTGATCTAGGGAACAAAGGAATGTGGCCTCCCTATTCACCTTACATCAACCCAATTGTAAGTATTTGCGCTGCACTTACTTAAGCGCAAGCTCCACAAATGGTACCCGGAATTAGAGGAGATGGAACCCTGGCGGAAAGGACACTGTGAAAGGAGGTTATAGAACATTACTGTCTACTGCTGGTAGCAACTTAGAATCCAGCGTATATCTAAGGAAGCTTGTTAGCTGGGAATTTTTGAAGTCAGGGCGGCCGCTGGACCGTAGGTACATATATTCAGGGTAACTCATCTTTCTGGCCGTCAATGAAAAATGCCTGCTATAAATACATTAAGTGCCCAAATATCTAGGTATGTAGGCTGATAAATATACTTACCAGCTTACCTATGTCTCGTTGGCACAACCCCTCCACGGCCAGCTACCCATATCATGGAGCAACTCTCATGCCTCCGACATGAGCATTGTCAGACGTCTGTTGTGAGCGATGCCAGGCCTCCGATATAAACACGAATAGCTGACCTGTGTCACGGGAATTCCCTAAGCGACCCAGCAAGGTCGGGGGTGGTTTAGGATGTGAGCACTACCATGAGCACTAACATGTCTCTGATGTCGGCAGTGTCATGCCTACGACTTCAGTACCACCAACAAGCCCTAATTCGGCGGCGCTGAGATACCTCTATCCCAGAATCGACCCGTAATTTGCCAGAAGTCTGGGAACAATACTTTGCAGGTCGACGTAGGCAGGATCAACGGAGGGATGCGCCACAGATTGGCTAGGGTAGGACAGCGACATGGGGACGTGGGCGCTGTAGTTTCTGCATTTCGGATATCAAGAGTTTCTGTGTACATAATTAGTATATTCAACTCTGCTATTAATTCATGTAGAAGGCCTCCATTAGAGGGATTTCGCAACAAGTAGATTTATGGCCGGTTTTAGTGCTTAGTTTTCCATGGTAACCCGACAACTTCCGATTACCATAGCAACCATTTGTTAGTAAATAAAAATACCGCATGCTTATGGTTATGCACTCACTCTCTACCTTCGAATAATTATCAGAACACATCCAAAACTCCACTATGGTTCCTCCGGATCAAGCTCGTCTTCATACTTCAGAGTGCGAGTTATCTTGTGAGGTAGATCTCACAAATTACCCATATACAACCTCCTATTTTGAGCGCTGCTTCAAAAGATGGAACACCAATCCCAAGTGGTGCGACCAACCCTAAGTAGCAGAACTGGTAGCAGAGTAAGACTTGTTAGAAGAAGAAAAGGTTAATCTTATTCACCTTTGTATCCGATAGCTAATGTTTCTGCTGCCGCTGCCATGATAGAGGTAGTCGAGAAATTTTTGGTGATCAAATGCATAATATACATGATTTTGGCCTATACAATTAACATCAGAAATCTTCATTTTAGTAACGATAGCCATAACAATAACAAGAAAAGTTTGTGAAATCAACCCTAATGTTAGCAAGTATACCCCGTAAGTAGTATAGGTACGAGGTCGCGTGGCTCAATCGGCAGAGCATCGTGCTAAAAACGTGAAGGTGTGAGTTCGAGTCTCACCGTGACCACAATTTCTTTTGTTTTGCTGATTCAAGAGACGCCCTTGTATTGTACGTCCATCAATCAATCAATCTATATGAGAATTTGTCCACCGGTGATAAATATAAAAAAAGATAAAAGGAAACAAGAAAACCCATAAGTACAGGTACGACGTCGCGTGGTTCAATTGGCAGAGCATCATGCTAAAAACGTGAGGGTGTGAGTTCGAATCTCACCGTGACCACAATTTTCTTTTGTTTTGCTGATTCAAGTTTTTATCCCTTGTATTGTACGTCCATTGTGGGAACGATGGTTCATCAAAGAGTAGGGTGGTCTTTTGGATCTATCTACTTGCTCCCAGCTTTATACTACATATCCCCTGCCTTAGTGTTCATTTCCTCATCTAGTAATCCTGCCCCACACCATCAATCAATCTATATGAGAATTTGTCCACCTGTGATAAATATAAAAAAAGATAAAAAGAGACAAGAAAACTCATAAGTACAGGTACGAGGTCGCGTGGCTCAATTGGCAGAGCATCGTGCTAAAAATGCGAGGGTGTGAGTTCGAGTCTCACCGTGACCACAATTTCTTTTGTTTTGCTGATTCAAGAGACGCAAATTTTTATCGTACGTACGTCAATCAATCAATCAATCTATATGAGAATTTGTCCACTGGTGATAAATATAAAAAAGATAAAAAGAAACAAGAAAACCCATAAGTACAGGTACGAGGTCGCGTGGCTCAATCGGCAGAGCATCGTGCTAAAAACGTGAGGGTGTGAGTTCGAGTCTCACCGTGACCATAACTTCTTTTGTTTTGCTGATTCAAGAGATGTCAAATTTTTATCGTACGTACGTCAATCAATCAATCAATCTATATGAGAATTTGTCCACTGGTGATAAATATAAAAAAGATAAAAAGAAACAAGAAAACCCATAAGTACAGGTACGAGGTCGCGTGGCTCAATCGGCAGAGCATCGTGCTAAAAACGTGAGGGTGTGAGTTCGAGTCTCACCGTGACCATAACTTCTTTTGTTTTGCTGATTCAAGAGACGCAAATTTTTATCCCTTGATTGTACACGTACGTCAATCAATCAACCAATCTATATGAGAATTTGTCCACTGGTGATAAATATAAAAAAGATAAAAAGAAACAAGAAAACCCATAAGTACAGGTACGAGGTCGCGTGGCTCAATTGGCAGAGCATCGTGCTAAAAACGTGAAGGTGTGAGTTCGAGTCTCACCATGACCACAATTTCTTTTGTTTTGCTGATTCAAGAGACGCAAATTTTTATCCCTTGTATTGTACGTCCATCAATCAATCAATCTATATGAGAACTTGTCCACCAGTGATAAATATAAAAAAAGATAAAAAGAAAACCCATAAGTACAGGTACGAGGTCGCGTGGCTCAATCGGCAGAGCATCGTGCTAAAAACGTGAGGGTGTGAGTTCGAGTCTCACCGTGACCACAATTTTCTTTTGTTTTGCTGATTCAAGAGACGCAAATTTTTATCCCTTGATTGTACCGTACGTACGTCAATCAATCAATCAATCTATATGAGAATTTGTCCACTGGTGATAAATATAAAAAAGATAAAAAGAAACAAGAAAACCCATAAGTACAGGTACGAGGTCGCGTGGCTCAATTGGCAGAGCATCATGCTAAAAACGTGAGGGTGTGAGTTCGAGTCTCACCGTGACCATAACTTCTTTTGTTTTGCTGATTCAAGAGACGCAAGTCCATCAATCTATCCAGGGAAAACTCCCTTGTATTATTGGCAGTCAATGGAGATCACCTCTTCTGGTCTGAATAACTAAAGCATAATGCCAATTGACCAGAGCAATGGCGTCAGGATGATACTCAAAAAAAGAACAAGTGTTTGAGGAGTGACGTCAGTCCTTCGGGAGTCTGGTTGGCACAAGTCTCTCGTGGACTTCGGGACGCCATAGCTATCTTGGCGGGTCGACACGTGACTCATTTTATATTGCAAAACCTTATTGTGACCTGCTGCGATCTTAACGAACAAATGACTGCCATCGGCGAATTCCAGACCACCTTCCCCGCTTCCCTCCCCTCCCCACCAGGCTCCCCGCTTGTCTCCCTCAACGATGACATCTTCGACTCCACCTCCGCCCTCTCCTCACCCACCATTGGCTCTTCAACCCTATACAATCAAGACCTCGTCAAACTCCAATCCACTCATGAGACTCAGGGCTACCGCGCTGCAATATCTGTCTCTAAGGGCCAATTTATCCAAGCGGGCTTCGACCGTGGGTATGAATTCGGAGGGAAGATGGGGCTAGTTGCAGGTTGGGTTCAGGGCGTGGCAGAGGGGCTGGTATTTGCTGTTGGGGAGGGAGCGATGGCAAAGGAGATAAAGGAGTTGGTGAGGGAATTGGTCAGGGAGGTTGTCGTGGAGAAATTGTTGGGGAGGGAGTGGGTTGATGAGGAGGGGGGTTGGAGGTGGGAGGTGTTGTGCTGGGATGGGGAGAAGAGGATACAAGGGGAAGGGGGAATAGAGGAGGTTGATCTGGATTTGGTGGTGCAGAGTCATCCTGTGTTGAGGAAGTGGGTGGTGAAGTTGACTGAGGTGGCGGCGAAGTTGGGGCTGGATATCCACGGGCCGAAGGGGGGTGAGGAAAGAGTGGGGGAGACTCAAAAGGAAGGAGCGGGAAGTGAGAGTGGTAGTAGTAGGATTGAAAATAGCATAAGGGCTTGAGGTGAATTTTAGCGGCTGGGAACGGCATAACTGGGTTCATACAGCGTACAGTGGCATTCAGAGGTATCGACCCCAGGCCTCCAGGTGGCCCGAGTGCCGGAGGGCACCCTCCTTCGAAGAGGATTTCCAGTTTCTCCTCTCCCGTTTGCATGCCAGGCAAACATTCAAATTCAGGCTTTGGAGCTCCCCTGCTTCAAGAATGAATTGGGGCATGAAAGATATTTGCTACCTACAGGATTAAGGAGATGGTAGAAGGGGGGCCATTAACCTCATCATAAAGGATGATGTTTGGCGGAAGAGGAAGCGATTGGACTGAATAGATGTGGTTATTCCTCGTAGTAGACGACGAAATTTGCAAAACAGGGATGATCAACAGTAAATAGGTTTATACCATTGAGAATAGGAGAATGCCTGAAATAACTCCATGCACTACAATCGCCATTTGTCCTTTGAGGTTGTTCCACTTGCTGGTGTTGGTGGATTGTATTCTAACACATCAGCAAAATAAAATCTGCATCCTGATGACGCACCATATGGGCAACAAAAGATCTGCTGTATCCCTTGTATGCCCGGGCATGCTTGCATGCTCATGAGGTTGACTTCTATATAGCCTTTCCGCCCTTATTTCTCTAACCATAATTCTCACCACCACAAAGCACCACTATATTCACCACTGTAATCACGGTCTAGAATTACCAATCACCTACAGAGACATCACCAGGATGAATTCCTCCATGACCGATACAATCGTTGAAGTTCGAGACTAGTTATTTAATTTTATTTTCTAGGAAACAAACAGGTTTATAAGCACCGAGTTGAAAACAAGATCAGCAGGTGTAGGTGTATTCGAGTTAAGAATGGCCGAAACAATCTTAAATCTCAATACTTCATCGGTCGGCTTCCGTAGTCAGCGGGCTTACAAATTTTTTTTTTAAAGTCAATTATAAATAATTCACGATAAACAAAATATATATTTTAAAGAGATGCAGTTACAGAAATACAGAAAATGCAAAACATTCCCGCATTCAATGCTAATGCTGGACAAGGATATTCTTCGGAGGTTGAATGGAACGGTTCGATAGAATGGAGCTACGATTTGTTTTTTTTTTTCCCTTCCCCCTTAGAGCACACTATGTTAAAGTTAGCCCTCACCTCATAACCTCGTAATCTAATGCCTGACGTCCTGGAAAGAATTGGTTTGCTTTGCTATTCCTTAGTTTTAAAAGTCATGTACTTGTGTGTTATAGCCATATATACATGCGTGCATCGTAGAAAGTATCGTAAGGTGATACCCATTTATTAAAGTACAAGAGGTTGGTATCATTAACCTACAAACACCACGCAAAAAGCTATGTGAAAAAAAATGAGCAAAAAGCCGGGGCAAAAGTCCCCACAGTGGTATGTATGTAGCATAGCAGCCCAATGACATGTTACCTCAGCCGGAATTATGGAAGCACCTCTACGCATAATAATCAGGACCTTGTGAACTTCTCCTACTGCCTTCATAATAACTTCCTCCATGGCGACTTCTGTGACTGTGGCTTCTATGACTCTGGTTGCCTCTCGAGTGTCTCCTTGGGGGCCCGTAGTAAGGATCTTGGAAGACGGGGGGCGGCGGCGGCGGTGGTGGTGCTGTTGAGGGTTGAGAGTACACAGGCCTATGGCTAGGCTGTTCAATAACAACCTCTTCCCGAACAACTGCAAGTGGCTGATTCTGGATGTAGATGATCGCAGTGAGGAATGCCGTGATGAAGAAGAAGATAATGTTTGCAATAGCAAGACCCCAGGCTGCCTTTACTTTGCCACAATGATCCCGGTACGTGGAGGGAAATTGTCTATTCCACCAATCCTCATCTGCGGCAGTATAGTATCTTGATGATTGATACTCGGGAGTGGTCACTTCGTCAATACATGCAACATTGACGAAATTGGTCATGACCACCACTACAGCAGCAATCAAAAGTGCCATCGCGACAACATCAAAGAATGTCATCCATAGCGCAGTATTATGTGCTCTGAGGAAGGTGACGAGAACGCAAAACGCCCAAACGGAGGCGAGGATAGCAACGACAAAGAGGAATAGGATGGCCCCGGGGGTTTTGGCATTATTGCGATTGTAGTGCTCAATTACTGCGGCGAGAACAGCCCATGCGGGAATGAGGGTGAGGATTTGGATAATGCGGAATATAATATGCGTAATGCCAGTTGCATCGTTGATGGTGGTGGTGGTTGTTTGCGTTCGCGCCATCATAACATGAATGAAGTTGGCCAAGCCTTATTGTGGCTGGTGTTTAGTTTCCCGATTAAGCCAGCCAAATCTTCGAAGACCTTAGTCTGGTTGGCACAACACCCTCCACAGACTACGAAGACCTGAAATAAATAACCACCGAATGCGGAAGTTGCGTTGAGATTACGTTGTGTTGTGGCGAGCTGCCTGGGGAAAAAATATATATATATATATATATATGTCGCAACTACTCCGCCGTTAGAGAGGTGAGGGGAAGGTGGGGCCGGGGAGCCTGATGGACATTACTGAACGATATATTTTTTTTTTTTTCTTTCTTCCTACCATTGAGAGGGGGGGGGGATTTCCGCTATTTATCTAAATGGATTGATCTGCCAACAATCATCCTCCCCCCTCCTTCCCGCCATGGAAAACCTGATTAGATATATCCATATTATTATCCTTATCCTTGGTTTGGGCATGACGTCTACGGGATGTGGATATTACTGGGTGGGTGGGATGTGAACTCCTTAACTGGGAACTAAATGTTTATGATAGGCCTTATCTTACGGGAAATCCCCATATAAACAACGGGGGAGAAACAACTTTATCTTGCCAGAGATGTTGTACATATGTTTCCCCCCCCCCCCCCAACCCCCTGTCCAAGGATCTTGATTAGTACGGGAGACGTCATTATACAGCCTGACATCACTGGGGATTCGATTCTGGATCAACAAAGATGATTTGTTTCTTCGCGAAACTGTACTAACTAGGAGGTGAGGAATACGGAGAAACTGAAACCGAAGTTGGGGGGGGGGTTCAAGTTCTATCGAACTATGTAGATTGTATTTTGTTTAATTTATTGGCCGGGGCACTGTGAGCATAATTATTGCTAAATTTCTTTTTGGTTTTATACAGTAAGTAAATTGTTGGCCCCTTGCAAATGCGCATATATGTACTGTACTTGTATATGCACTCTTAATCCCCCGAGCTCGATAGCCCACTTCGAGCGTAGTACAGATATATATATATATATAATGACGGACCTCGACTCCACTTCCATCACCGCTCACGCCATCCAGCTCAATTCCTCTTCCCCCAACCCCCGGCTCAACTCCCTCCTCACCTCCCTCATCTCACACCTACACTCCTTCGCACGGGAAACCAACCTCACCACCGACGAATGGCAAGCCGGGATCGACTATCTCACCCGCACGGGGAAATCCTGCACTCCCACCCGCCAAGAATTCATACTCCTGAGTGACATCCTCGGGCTCAGCACCCTAATCACCGCCCTCAACTACCCCACCCCGCCTCTGGCAACCGAGCCCACCGTCCTCGGGCCCTTCCACACAGACGACGCCCCCCCCATACCCCTCGGGGACAGCATCTCCTCCCCCAGCAAAGCCGGCGAGCCATGTCTATTCCGCTGCAGTGTGCGCACACTCTCGGGGTCACCCATCCCCGGAGCGAAAATTGACATCTGGGAGACGGACGGCTCGGGGCGGTACGACACGCAGTATGAACCCCGGCGGGAGCCCGACTGCCGAGGGATCCTGGAGTCCAACGAGCAAGGCAGGTTTTGGTTTAGATGCGTCAAGCCAGTGCCGTACTCTATCCCCGCGGATGGACCAGTGGGGGAGCTGTTGAACGCACTGGGGAGACACCCATTTAGGCCGGCGCATATCCATTTTTTGATTACCGCGGAGGGATACAAGACGTTGGTGACGGCGCTCTATGTCAGGGGGGACCCGTATGAAATGAGTGATGCGGTGTTTGGGGTCAAGAGGAGCTTGGTGGTGGATTTTGAGAGAGTGCAGGATGAGGAGGTTCTAAGAGAGTTTGGATTGGAGAAGGGAGCGTGGGGGGTGGAGTATGATTTTGTGTTGGTGGCGGAGAAGGAGGCAGAGGCTTTGAGGAGGGCGAAGGTGGAGGAAGAGGACAAGAGGAGGGAGGAGTTGGTGGAGGATTTGCAAAAGCTGGATGTGGATTGAACTGAAGTGTGGTGATGCTTGACATGTGGGATAATTGACCCTCTGAAACTATATATATATTATATATATATGTGTGTCAGCTTTATGGCCTGCCTCATATAAACTCTGAATACACCCTGAACATACGGAGGTGTTTTGTATTCTGCATCTATCACGGCTAGCTGCTGCATTCTACTTATATAACGGGGTATCTTACATTAGAAACATACCGCCACCATCACTCAACCCCATCATACATTCCACCCTCTCACACCTATACCTCACTTTTGAAATAACCATATAACTAACCATATATGTTATTGGAACTTCAAAGTAATCTCATCACGGCGGCACATTGGCGTCGCTAGTTCCCACAAGTATATGTATATATATATGGGAAATATGCTTTTAGGCCATTATCTACCATGGAGTTATGGTGTAGCCACAAGCTAGCAGAAAAACTGATCAGCATAATAGTAACCCTCCCTTTATACAAATTTATTCTACAAGTGAAAAGTTTACCCTGAACTAGGGTCAAAGAACTTTTTTCCTCCCAAAAAACCTACGACAGCAATCAAACACAAAAAAACATACCAGTCACCCACTCCGCACTTTCTAATCCATCAATCTCCCCCCAAAAAGAAAGGACAGACAATATACACATCTCCCTCTTTATCCCTCCCTCCCTCACTCACTTGCTCTCCAGATACACCTCCCACCCCTCCTTCCCCACCTCCTCATCAAACTTCTCCAGCCTTTCCGCCTTTGCCAAAACCTCCTCCTCCATCCCCTTCACAAACCGCACATACCTCTCCGTCAACCCCGCATCCCCCCCACTCGCCAGGATCCTAACCGCCAACAACGCTGCATTCGTCCCATTATTAATCCCAACCGTCGCCACCGGAATCCCCCTCGGCATCTGCACAATACTCAGTATACTATCCACCCCAGCCAACTGGCTTCCTCTTACGGGGACTCCAATCACGGGTAAACTTGTCTCTGAGGCAACCATCCCAGGTAAATGTGCCGCGCCGCCGGCCCCGGCGATGATCACTCGGATTCCCCTAGAGACAGCAGAGTGCGCGAAGGAGACCATCCGAGCGGGGGTGCGGTGCGCGGAGACGACAGTGCATTCAAAGGGGATTTGGAACTTCTGAAGAGTCTGGCAGGCGGGTATTAGAACGGGGAGGTCAGAGTCGGATCCCATGATGATGGAGACTATTGGTGTTGGTCGAGCAGGGCGTTTTGGGACAGGGATTTCTCCCGTGTCGAATGCGGCGGCAATGAGGGGGGCGGCGTTTGCTTGGACTTCGGCCATGGAGGCCCCGACGATGGTGATGTGGCCCATTTTTCGCCCGGGACGACCAGGGCCCTTTCCATAGAGGTGGACTGTCGCGCCGGGGATGGAGAGGGCGGAACGTGCGAGGTCGAGGTGAGCCCAGGGCGTGTTTGGGTCGGGGGAGCCGAGGATGTTGACCATGATTGAGGAGGTGGTGGGGGTGGAGAGGGAGGTGGCGGTGGGGGGGATGGGGAGGTCGAGGATGGCGCGGAGGTGAATCTCGAATTGGGATGTGGGGCAGGCGTCGATGGTGTAGTGGCCGGAGTTGTGTGGCCTGGGTGCCAGCTCGTTGATGAGGAGGGTTTCTAAACATAAGTTAGTAGATTGTAATCGGTTATTATAAGGAAAGGGTGGAATGGGAGTATACGCACCATCATCCATCAAGAACATCTCTACCCCAAAGACACCTTTCCCAGGGAATGCTGAGACCGCCTGCTCAGCCAGCTTCCTCGCTCGCTCTTGAATTTCCTTGCTCACGCCCCTTGCTGGAATGTAGCACACCCTCAAAATGCTCTTCTCATGCACCGTCTCCGCCACAGGATACCCCATAACCGCATCCTTTCCCCTAACCACCATCACCGCCAGCTCCATCTTGAAATGCGCCCACTTCTCCGCATAGAGCGGTCTCGTCCCAAGCTGACTTAGCGCCTCTGGAATATCCTTCTCGCTCGTCACAGCAAAGTTTCCTCGGCCATCATATGCCATTGTCCTGCTCTTCAGCATATACGGATACCCAAACACACTCCCCACATCCTTCAGCGCCTGCTCACTTGCCTCCTGGATAGGGAGAACCTCTGCCGTGGGAACACCCCCGTCGATCAGTACCTTATGCTGGAGGTATTTATCCTGGATCGTCCGGATCGTCTTCCAATCAGGCTGTATCTCGACTTTCTTCCCACCAAGCTTGGTGGCCTGGTATTCGGGCTTTTCTAGCTGCTCGAGGATGTGTGTGTCGACATGCTCGATCTCAGCGGTAATGATGTCGCAGTTTGTCGCGAGCTCGTGGATGGAGGCAGCGTCGGCGAAGGATCCCTGGATGTGTGTGTTTAATGCATTGATTTGCTTTGCGGGGGAGTCGGGGGGGGTGTCGAGGAGGATAGTGGAGAGGTTGAGCCGATGGGCGGCTTCGACCATCATGCGGCCGAGCTGGGGGGAGTTGAGTGTCAGTATTCATGAGCTGTCTGGAGGTGTGCGGGATGGCGGGGAAACGAACCTGGCCACCGCCGAGGATGCCTATTGTACGGGAATCCATTGTGATGCGATTTTTTTTTTTTTTTTTGGGGGGGGGGCGGGTGACGGTATGAAAGAAGTTCTTTGGATAAGTGAAGAATAGTGGTAAACTCGCACGCTCAGCCAATAGAAGTTGCGCGAATGTTCCCTGTAAGCAGACTGGAATCGCGAGCCGTGAAAACGTATTGTATTGTTGGCTATCGATAACCTCCAAAAGAATGCGCAAAAAAGAATGCCTGCTTTGCTTTAGAACTCGCTGTATATATAATATCCCTTCGAGCTTCTTCAGAAAGGTTAGAAAAATGAACCACAAGTTCTTTCAAGGTGAAACAGAGGGACACATAGATCCGTGGGGTTACCCTGAGCTTCTTTATCGTCTCCGGTGTTCCTACAACCGGAGCGATGACGACTCACTGGATTTCTTTGGTATGTATGAGCAGGGTTCTGGTCAATGACTGTACTGGTAGACCTAGGAACAGAGGAGAGAGAGAGAGAGCAAGTATACAGGGTTTTGCGTGAAGACTGACAAGAAGAGCAAGGTTTCTCAAACAGAGAGCACCTGGCCTAGGTTTTTACAGAGTTTTAGGTTGGTCAAGGTTTTTTGCATTCAAAAGTCTGGCTGCTTTCAGCATGACCTTTTTGTAGCAGACGAGGTTCTGTCGGCGTTGGTTACATTCAGAGTTTAGAGCTTCAGGCTTCAAATCATGGGAGGGATGGGATGGTGGGGGATGGGGTGAATCCAACAGAAAAATGGAAATACGTCCATGATATATAAATATGCATACATCTCCCCCCTCTTCCCCCCCTTTATTCGTTTTGGTATATGGACAACCCGCGTTTCCCAGCCCAACACAGCCAGACAATGCCCACCCACGCATACCGTCCCTATCTCTACATGACTCAAAGTAACCATTGGATACCCATCTAAAGAACCCTACTCCCTCTCCCCCCTTAGCTCCTCCTCAATAACCCCCTTCACAACCTCTGCATCCACCACCCCCACAACCCTACACCTCCTCTCCCTCTCCTCCAGCCCTACAAACTCCCTCGGCCGAACCTTCTCCTCGAAGCTGTAACCGTTCACCCCCTCTAGGGCTAAATCCACTGCCCCACTAAACTTCGCAGGGTGTGCTGTACTTAGGGTAATCCACACCTCCCCCCCTGCCACCTCCTCCTTGGGGGGTATTATGGCATTCATCACCGAGACCCCTACAGCGGTGTGTGGATCGAGGATGTAGTCGTACTTTTCGTAAGTGGATTTTATGGTTGCGAGAATTTCGTCGTCGCCGACTCTCCGGGAGGAGAAGGTTTTGCGGAAGGCTTCTCGTACCGGGGCTTGTGGGGCGAGGCGGCCGGTGGATTTAAACTCAGACATCCACTTTGCTACGGTATCTCCTGCGCCAGCGGGGGTTCCGTCTGATTCCGCTTCGAGAGCGAGGTACCAAAGCAACCTCTCAAAATTCGACGAGACGAGGATATCCATCGCCGGACTCAATGTCTCCTTCACCCCGCTGGCATCAGCCTTAACCCCATCCTTTATATTAGCCGCGGCCGTGGTCTGTTTCTCGTAAACCCCCGAGTCAAAGAACCGGTAGAGAATGTCGTTTGCGTTTGTGGCGATCCAGAGGGAGCGGATGGGGAGACCCATGCGTTTAGCATAGTACCCTGCGAGGATGTCGCCAAAGTTTCCCGTGGGGACGACATATATCGGGACTAGGACACTCGGGTCTGGGGATGTGAGGTTGAGCTTTCGGGCGAGGGAAAAGTACGAGTAGAAGTAGTATGTGATTTGGGCGAGGATGCGAGCCCAATTTATTGAGTTTACCGCGCCGAGGTTGTGGAGCTTATTGAACTCGGGGTCTGAGAAGAGGGATTTGACGGTGTCTTGGCAGTCGTCAAAAGTCCCCTCTACGGCGACGTTGTGCACGTTGCGATCGAGGACGGTGGTCATCTGTGCTTCTTGGATGGCGGAGACTCGCTTATGCGGGTGGAGGATGAACACGCTGACGTCCTTCTTGCCTCTCAGGCCATAAATTGCCGCACTGCCAGTATCGCCCGAGGTAGCTCCCACAACTGTAAGATGGTGTCTCTCCGCACCAGCCTTGCCCTCATTCTTTCGCTGCAAAAAGTACTCAAAGAGGTTCCCGACGAATTGGAGCGCAACGTCTTTGAATGCAAAGGTAGGCCCGTGGAACAGCTCGAGGAGGTACTTTTGGGGCTCACTTGGACTCTGGTGTTTGGAGAGGGGTACGGTGGGGGTGACTTCGGGGTGGCGGAAGGTGGAGTAGGATCGCTCAACGAGGTTCCTAAGGTCGGCAGGGGGTATCTCTGCGGGAGAGATGTATAGGGAGAGGATCTCGTAGGCGAGTTGCTGGAAGGTGAGCTTGGACCAGGCAGTGAACCAGTCTGAGGGGAGGTACGGGATGGATTCGGGGATGAAGAGACCGCCGTCGGTGGCGAGGCCTTTGAGCACGACATCTTCAAAGGAGAGCTGTTGTGGGGTTCAATGTGAGCGAGATACAGCTATGGGGGGATGGAGGAGCTGGTATGGGATGGATGTACGTACCCCGTAGGACCCGCCCCTGGTGCTGAGATACCTTTGAGCCGGGGAGTGGGTATCAGCCATTGCGATGATGGGGACTGTGATGCGGATCCCAGCAACGAGAGAAGGCTCAAGTATGCGTTATGCAATTGCAGCTTCAATTGAAGCAGTGCCACTGCTGCTGCTTCGAAAACGGATGCAGCCAGCTCCCACGAGATGAGGGGAATTTTTTAGTTTTTTTTTTGGGTTGGACGGCGCCTTCACCAGCCGGGGTTGAAGAGTACAAACGTTCACACTAAAGTACATGTTCCCCGTCTACGCATCCCCTGGCTACACGGGACAAGTGAGGGGAGGTTATGCAATACTATCTCCATTGTTACTAACGAAGTTTACATAATTAGGTGGGGGGATCTTTTGTAAGTATCGCAAGAGTGAGTGAGGTGATATATACATTTAATTACCCAAGTATCCATCTACGATTTCCCTAGCTAACCATACAGAACTATTATTTCAGAATAAAATAGGGCTGTAAGGTGGGTCACCGACCACGTGATGAAATCTCAGGGTAATCCAAGAATTGTAGGTGTAACTTTCAATAATGATGTTAATATGGGATATTGCTGGTACAGCCGAGCCTTTTTAATTGCAGGTTCGATGGCTTGAAATGCTGGATGAAGAAAATTGCACAGTGAGATGCTGTGAATCATACAATATGGATTACATGGCGAGCTACCCTAATTCATCTCCACGATTAGCGTTAGGCTGGTTGGATAAGAGCAAATAAACATGCGCGACTGTGCGATGCACTGATGGTGCCCATATTCCGACCATCAATACCATCGAAGGCATCTGAAAACCCAAATTCCAACCGAGGATACCCTCGTGCGCAGCGTAGGATGATGAGAATCGCCTATTATTGTCCTGATTGATAAAATTGAGCCAACCTCTTTAGATATCTTGGCCTCCGCCACCTATGCAATGTATTTAATCTCTCTGATTCGCACCTGAAATAAGTGTTGGGAGCAGAAGGCTGCCGCTCTGATTTCCACGGTGAAGAGCACTGGCTCTGTCGTGAACACCGTAACAACCTCCTCTTTCAATACATTACTAGTGCTCACTTTGCCTCCAAATGTAGTCTCCCAGTCGGTCACATCCCACACCAAACCAAACCATTTGTCGTTATCACGCTTGGCCCACCCACCGGTATTATTCCACAGACCGGACCGAAAACCTCCGAGAGCAAGCTGATCTGATTCTCACTCACCAACAGGAATGTGGTCCCTTCCTCTGAGAGCAAGATGATTTTCCTTCGTTGAAAACCTTCCTGAGAAATAGCAAGGTGCAGTTGATGAATCGAGTGGAATGTGTGGTCGACTCTCCCTCCAAGTGCATTGTATACAAAGATCGTAACAACATGATCAACCAGCTTCCCTGGGCTGGAAGGCCTGTACTGCTTCTGAATGTAATCCAGGCATTTCCCAAAGTCGGTTGAATTCTGGTCAGGATCGTGCACGACGTCAACACCCACGGATGCGTAGTATTCTTGAACCTCAGGACGCAGCGAGTCTAGATCTCCACAATTCGCGTTGGGGGTCTTTGCAGAAATATGAGTTAGTCTTGGGCTGGTCTGGTTTGGTCTTGGACAACAATAGGTTGAGTGAAGAGATATACATAAGCACCACGTTGTTTCTCGTCTAGAGCATCATATAATTTGTTTCCGCCTCCACCACCGCATACCCGAAATTTTGCTATGGGTTGTTGCCCCTGTGTCAGCCTTCGCGGTGTTTTTTTGCTAGGCTGAGCACGATACATACCGTTGGTCCAAAGATATTTCAGAAAGGTAATATCTTTAAATGCTGGTTTAACAGCAATAAGACATATCCGTACGGCTGGTTTCTGAAGGAGCTTGGGTACCCATAGGGCAATCTGGTCAGTGGAGGTTGGCATTTATCTGGAGGCAAGTCCTGTTATTAAAACATGTGACTTCGAAACCCGCGCTTGTGGTTTCATCACCAGCCTTGCAGCATCCCCCTGTCCACCTTGCTCGAGGACCGGTACATTATCATTGCGCCACCCACACACGCTCCTCAGATGCAAGGCCTCTGTTTCCCCACGCCGTCTCAAAAGCCCTACGTCCCGAATAAACCCCCTGCACCTCTCCTGCTTCCAACCACCACTATTCGTCCGGCTCAGGAGCTTCCGCCACGCCAGGATCAACCCAAATGCCCTCTATGCACAGCACAGGTGTATCAGTACTTTCTTAATGGGAAGCAAGCTGTCGTCATGTGTTCCGATACAAAGGTTAGACCTCGGTTCCCCCTGAAGGTTACTCGTGTTTCCATCCTAATAAAGTAAGGGGAAGTGTCCATATCCATTAAACCTACCTACTGCGAGGGTGATGTTGGAAAATGTGGTGCCTATACCAGCAGTGAGGACACTGGGTGCTGTGTTCAATAGGCCAGGATGAGGCTTCAGGATATCAAACGGTTCAGGCACAACCACATGCTGAAGCTTCTCCGGTGTGCTAGATACATACTCTACAGAGCAGAACATCTGCACTATATTTTGATAATCCTCAATCAGATACCTTGCACTGGCTGATCCAGGGAATAGAACTCAAAGGTGAATGTGAGAAAGCTTCCTGAGGCAGCCTGCAAGGGAATGCACGTTAGAACGCCTACCAAACACAAGTGCGCAGTGTTGCATAATAAGAGGCCCACCACAGTCCCAATAATGTGATATTTTACAAAGGTGTCTCAAGCTTACATATATACCTGAAGTAAGCATTCTTTTTTTTTTTGGCTGGAAGATAGAGCACTGTCTCTGAACCTTTGTACTGTACCTTGAGGAATATAACCGTTTCTCACTGTTCCACGGGGGATCTACCGGCCGAGCCAAGGTATGTCGTGAATGGTGGTGCATGTCGACAATAACAAATAACATGGAAGCTGTAGTAGTAGTGCCTCTGGACCCGGCCTTGCACTCTCTTGTACGGAGGACAGTTCATTTTGGAGAATATAAATTGCATTTGAGATCATCTAGCGACTAAATCTATATTACAGGCATGTCACCCAACGACGACAGAAAGACAGCAAAAGGCAGATTGGAGCAAGTCGCAGCTCACCTCCAGCCATTAGAGATAATCGCAAGGAACTCAGCAGGAAAGTAAGTCTGACATTTACTTCCTCCAACCCGCAAAAGCAGCCTCATCGGACTCTATTCTAACGGTAACTTCGTCCACAGGCAACTCACTGGGAAAGTGTGCATCGTAACCGGTGAGTTCAAATCCCCCCCCAACACCTCCAGTAAGCACTCATCTAACCCTTCTCCCCATAGGCTGCAACTCAGTGGTAAGCACCAGCTCTATCTCCCTCACTAAGAACGATCCCCCAGGTACATTAGCCTATTACAGCTTGGAATTGGCCTCGCCTCAGCACACCTCTTCGCCGCCAACGGCGCGAAAGCAATCTACATCTGTGACTATGCGGATACCCACCTCACCTCGCACGAGGCAGAGATCAAGAAGCTCTATCCTGGGGTAGATGTATATGCGAGGAAGTTCGACGCAGCAGATGAGGAAGGGGTGAAGGCTGTTGTTGGGGAGGCCGTGGAGAGGTATGGGCATTTAGATGGTAAGGGTTCAATGCTCTAGACACGGGAGGGGCCTGTGCAAGCAAAGTTCGGGCTAATTTTTGAGTGGGTTTAATTACAGTATTCTTTGCAAATGCAGGTATAGTTGGCGCGAAGGACAAGAAGACTAATGGGCCGAAGGTGGTGGGGGATATTGAAGCTGGAGAGTTTATGGAGACGTTGAGGGTTAATACTATAAGGTATACAGTTCATTTCATCTCCAAATTCGATAATCTACTGACATAGTTCCACACACCCCCCCCCCGGTAGTGCATTCCTTGCTGTCAAGCATGCGTCAAAAGCAATGATGCTCTCCCACCCAGATAAACCAGCTCCAGGGGGCTCAATCATCGCGACCGCCTCTGTAGCCGGAATTCGTTCTGGTGCAGGTGGATGTAAGCTCCCCATATATTTACCCCACATTCTAACTCCCCTAGCCATCCCACTCCACTCCTCAATAGAATACCGTAGATAGTTACATCACATTCCATGACTAACCCCCACCCCAGCCGACTACTCTGCATCCAAATCTGCCGTCATAAACCTAATGCAAACCTCTGCCTACCAGCTCCAAGGCACCTCCATCCGATGCAACGCGCTCTGCCCCGGGCTCATCGAAACTGGAATGACCAGTCTCCTGTACAAAGCCGCTAGAGAAAAGGGGGTAGAGCGAAAAATTGGACAGCTGAATCCACTCAAGAGGGGTGGTACGGCGGGGGAGGTCGCGAGGGTGGTGCTGTGGCTTGCGGGGGAGGGCGCGGGGTATGTTAATGCACAGGCGGTGGCGGTGGATGGAGGGTTGAGCGGAAGTCTGCCGGTTATGCCGGGGAGGTTCCATTAGGGCGGACGGGAGGTTACTTGCGCTGTGCGTAAAGAGGGTTTCCTAACTGAGAGGAGAGAACGGGTGCAGGGGAAGACTTCACTGCAGGCATTAGGATGGTACACGAATGAAACCGTAAAGAATGCTCTGCTATACCCATTATGCTACCTTTTTTATGAAAATAGTGGACATTCAACTCCGGCTGTCTTGAAATACACCTCTTCCGCTGATGACGGTAGTATCGGGGGGGGGGGGGGCCGCGGATTACCTTCCACCTCGAGCTCCGCTTCATTCCTGCCCTTTTCACTCCCACACTCCCTCTCCCACTTCCCCACCATCTCCTTTCCCTCCCTTTCTTCTCGACCTCCGGTTTCTGCACCTCCACCTTAGGCTTTCTCCAGCACCTCCCACCGCGCAAGAACTCCCCCCGGCTACTACACGAGTCGGAAACGCAAACAACCATCTGCCCCTTCAATGCGTGCGCTGAAGATTCCTCCGGGGTGAGCTCAATCAAAGTAGGTTTTAATCGCGGGAGGCTTTGGGGAGGTAGGTTGTTGCAGGAGTGGATTAGAACTTTGTGTACTGCCTCCGGAAGCTGAACCTCATAACAAGCAGCATCGATCTGAGTGCTGAATTACGGTGATCTATAGATCTACAAGTACTCGCAGAAACAACGGAAGAAAGGGGGCTTGTGGTGCGGATAGTTGTATGTTTTTCTTTGGTGTTACTTTTTCCTATCTTTCCTCTTATGATAATACATGATATAAGAATACAAAAGAAAACAGCCCTCCCGCCACAAACCCCCCAGCTCTCCCACCCTCCCACCACGAACCCCCCCAAGCCCTCCTACCGGCACTGCCGTCATCATTCCCCAGGCTATTTCCCTCGCATCGTATTCTTCGGTTCCAGGATACTGATATCTGCCTCCAAGCAGAGGTTCCGACCCCCCAGCCCAATGTAGTTACTGCCTCCCTCTGCATTTTACTGGTCAGGCTAGTTGTTGGTAAGGGCTTGTCCTGAGCCAAGGACACAAAGAGAAAGGTCTTAAGACATTCCGGTGGGGTAACAGACTTCTTATGGTATAGGAATTGAACGAAGGGTATGACGCGTATAAAATATACAATGACGAGCTGAGCAACGGCAGGTGGCAAAACCCGGACTTTTGGACATGATTTCTGTAATTGGCTTCGATTTTTGTAATAATCGGCGATAATCATAACCTGGGAATCCTGGATATAGATATTGCGCACGTTGGTTGCGGAGTTGGCGTATCGTAAGGTTGCTAACTCAGTACCTCTAGCCGGCTGACCACCTGTAACATTAACTAATACCATCCCCCAGCCCTCCCGCCTCCGCGAACAGTAATGAGTATCTCAAAAAAAAAACTTTTTTTCAAGAGAAAAAAACAACTCCACGAACCCTTCCACAACAAAAACCATGTAAGACTTCGAGGTTATTAAGCGGAGGAATCTTGAGGAGAGAAGAGTTCGGTATAGGTATTCAAAGTAATCAAAGCTATCTAGATATCGCTTATGGTCCTAGTGCTCTCTGATATCGCAAGAAAAATCCTTATTCCAGCCGTCATTTTCCAGCTCTTTTATCCTTTTCCCATTTTGCCCGTTTAGCCATATTCAGCCCATGGTTTCATACATTGTCCGCCCAATTAGCCATTTCGGTGTTCCTGCATTTCCCGTGATATCGGCTTATGCCACGTGAGAGTATTTCCAACAAACCAAAGATGATTATTCATCAGCATCCGTTGTTTGACCCACAATCAGAGTCAACCCAACCGTCAGCCCACCTAACCTTTTTCCTTTTTAACGTGACACTAGTGACGATGTTGTTTGTGCGTTTTCTTCCTTGATTTGCTTGTCTTGCTGCAAGAAGACACGTCAATTGCTCGTTGCAGCATTCCTCGACCCGCAGACGCTTCAATTGGTCGGTGCAATACTGTAAAACGCGTTCCTCCTTGACCTCCGCCAGAACTTGTAGATCTATAGATCGTTGTAGTTTGGCATCAAGATCTATCCGACGAGCAATGGTCGTCTGTCTAGCTATGGAAGTGGCTGTAGTTATAGTAGTGGCCGCGGTAGCCGAAATGGTGAGAAGGATAGTAATAAGGTAAAGCATATCGATGAGTATTGGGTTTTATGGATTTTGTGTGTAGATATTATTCTATAGAATGTTGTGCTATAGAAGATGTTGTGCGAGAGAGGATGTGGTACTATAGGGGTATCATATACATGATAAACAATATGGAAATTTACAATGAGTGCAATATAAAATATGTTCGAGAAGTACAACCGGTCGCTTTGCAGAATCGATATGCCTTATTCTTGACAAGCCCATGCAAGTTCAACTGGAAGCTGAGCTTTGCGTGCAGTACCACAAGCACCAATACCTAACTCTCGAGAGTTGCAAATAACGCAGTATTGGTAAAGAAACTGTCAAAATATATGCTATATTGGCACTTGTGGTCTGGCAATAACTTTGCCAGTCGTAAGGAGATTATAGATGTTGGAGTAAGATCCCGAATTGGAGGAGGCATTAGTGGAGGCATTGGGTAGAGGCATTGCTGGACCCAGGACAGCTGAAGCATTGGTGGAGGCAGCTGAAGTATTGGCAGGGGCGGCAGAGCAGAGGCCCAAACCTAATGTCATTGATGCCTCCCGCTGCATTGTTTTTGTCAAGGTACTTGTTTCTAGAGGCTTGTCCGGAGTCAATGACACAAAGAGAAAGTGCTTTTAGGTCCCCTGAAAAAGTGGCTAAAGCACTCGATCGGGAAAGTCGGCTGCTGTGGAAGGAAGGAGAGATTTTGCATCATACTCGTGACGCACTAGTGGTGTGTACACTTCCGGTACCGGTACATTAGGGTCCAAATCCGCTAAAGACTTGCGTTTTGGAGGAGCCTTTGGAGGACTCTTGTGTTTTGGAGGCATGGTTGTTTGTGGACGCGGTATGTATAGGTCTGGAACAGCGGGTCGTAGGTGTGTTGAGAGCACGATGGCGACCATCTAACTGGTTGCACAATGTAATGGCAGTTGGTAGCTAGGCGGAGCGTGAGGGTTGGGATCTTATTTTGCTGGCGAGGAGCGGCAGCAGGGACTGCAATGCCAGAAGTACATATATATTTGATCGCTTGTCGCTTTGAGAGTCGGGGAAATCGTAGTTCCCTTATAACTTATATATATACACAACATGGAGGAAACCAACATCAATAACAGTCACATAGGGAACCCCTATTCACACGCATGAAGTTACCTAACCCTTATTCCATAGGGGATCCAAAACCCGTAGGTAGGCCATTTTACCTATAACACCTAACCCTTAGACTTGGTATGTCGACTGCTGGATTACCGTACCATTCCAACATGCAACAGGGACTGCCCCTACATAAGCCAGTGAGAGGATGAGGAAGCTGTTCCTTTTTTTCCCGCTGGTAATTGATTTGATAGGTAGATTCGTGTTGCTACCCATGAAAAAGCCAAGCCTCACGAGGCTCGGATTTTCGGATCGTCATGTTTGTTGTGTTTTGTGGGGGTTGCCAAGTGCCAACTATTTAGTGTTGTTTCCACAGCAACGTTGCTAAGTGGGCTGCCTCTAAGTAGTCTGTCATTAAATAGTGACAGAATTATAAAATCTCTGTCACCGTCACTGTCACAAACAAAAATAAAAAAGAAATAAAAAAAAAACAAGCAAACGCGTAACAAAAAATGTCCGAACAACACGACCCTACACTGGAAGAACAGCAACCACAAAGCCCATCCAAGCGAAAAAGAATCCGCTACACCTCCGAGCTTAAATTAAAGCTCATACGACTCTGCATCCAAAACGGCGATCGCTATATCAAACCCGTACCGCAGGATGACTTTTGGTCATATATACGAACCCAATTCCTCGAATGCAATTCTGGAAATGGAAGCACTATACGCCGAAAGGTAGCTGATATAGTCAGTGAGCGAAAAGCTGCAATTGCTATACGACGAGCTCAGTCGGGTGTAGTAGTAGCTGTTGCTCCACCTGCTACTGATCTGGAGCAAGCTATTGATACCTGGATCGAATGGATGGATCGGCGTGCAGAGGAGAAACAGGCGAGGAATGCGCAATCCCCACAGATTAAGCAAGATAAAGAAAAGGCGGTAATCAATCACCAGAATCTGTCAAAGTCATCATCTGAGAAGCGCACCTTTCAAGAGGTTCAAGCTACGGTTGATTTGGCAGATTCTGATACCGTAAGAGATAAACGACAGAAGACTGGGGAAGCATGGGCAAGTGGGAAGGATATGCAGGAGAACTGGGACCGTTTAGACCGCCGAAAAGAAGAAATGTTGGCATTGTTGCGGGATATACTGAATGCTATATCTGCCACTTCGGCAACCCCCTCCGCAAACACCCCCTCCACCAACCCAAACATTCCGGCAACCCCCACCGCCAGCACCGCGTCCACTGGCACCCACTCCTCTGAGCCCTCGGCCAGTGCCTCCTCCACAGACCGCCGATTGGCAACGCTTGAAGCGGAAATATCGGAGATGCATGCAACACAACTAGAGATCCTACGTATTTTATCAGAAATGCGTAAATAAGGGATAAACTGGAAGGGTATGTGCTTACCAGATATTGAAATAAACTCTGTTGTTTTTAAGAGGTTTTTGAAATCGATCACTGATTTGGTTACGTTGGCGTAGGCAGGTTTGAACAATTGGTCAGAAGAACGACAACCATAGAATAGGCCCTTATGGGGAGATAGGCCGATTTGTTGTGTTGTGTTTTCTTTTTTTTTTCTTTTATTTTTTTTTCTCTTTAGCTAAATTAACTAATCACATTACCAAATGCTCATTCAACAACTAGACGTCTGCACATTTGTTGCTGACTGCTCAGAAGTGACACCACAAACACCGTTGCGGCTTTGAAATAGTCCAAGTCACTCCATAACTCAATAATGATCACCATATAAATAGAGCGTTTGAACCACCTCCACTATCCTCCTCAACAGATCCCCAACAGGTCTACAGTCCAGTCCATCTAAACTAACTTATAAGCCCATCCGGAGTTACAATTCCTTGATACTTGAACCCATGATATCCTTTACGCCCAGAATCGAGCAATTTGGCCGAAACAGTCCCATCAATAAACCCCCATATCCCGTAGCTTCATACCTCCTTAACTGAGCAAAGTGTCAATCGCCCCGAAATCTCATTATGATATGCGCCATACCTTTTTCCTTTTTTTTTAGGTATAACGGCGAGAAGAGTATCTCTTACAGCATTTTGCTTTCAGCGCATATTATGTCGTTGCACGATAAAAGTGACAGGGGGACAAGCAGCGAGGATTGCTCATTTCGCGCTGTGTGTTGTATGTACATAATGCAAGGATACTGTAAGGTTAAGGAATTTCTAAAAAAAAAAACTCGAGTATATATTTTGCAGAGCCAGAGCCATCATAGGTAACATTAGGAAATCCTACGTTTATAAACCAGAATTGCCTCCATTGCCGGGTCAAAGGGAGATGTTAGAATTTGGCTTAGAAGGGAGTTCACAACTCTGGAGAAAGGCCCTTCACGAACAGAAAGTTCACCCAGGCGCTTCGCTTTTAACCCACCTATGCCCCTAAACCCAAAAAGACAAGATACTGGGTGCACACGTGTAAATAAAAGGAATTCAGAAAAAAAAAAAAAAAAGAAAAAAAAAAAGAGAGTACTTTTTTGGTGGAATTATAGCAAATCACATTTTGCACTAGGGCCTTAAATGTAACGTTAAGCGTTGCAACTCTCAAGTAATATAAAGTTTCAGGGTAAGTAATATACATTGCCAATATGCAAATTGGAAAAAGGTAATTAACACCTGCACATACACTCCGTTCTCAGAGCCAGACCGGCAAGGGGAAAGAAAAAAAAATAAAATAAAAAATTAGGAAGAGAGCAAGAGAGTGAAGGGGTAAAAAAAAATAAGCAAGCTAGCGGCCAGATACAGGTGACGGACCCAAGCAAAATAACGAAATCCACGCTCTCCTAATTAATGATAGGATAGATAGATAAGTAGTACAAGTCTGATAAAAATAAAACCCAAGTATCCCCCTACTTTTTTACCTAGTGTTGATTAGATGTGATACGAATGTGGTGTGGTTTCTTACTATCCGTGCTCAAATCAAATACTCCTCAGCCTCTCCTTCCCCTTCCCTTTCCCCTTCCCCTCCTCTCCCCAATTCCTTTCCCCCACTCCCCTTCCTTCCCCCACTCCCCTTCCTTCCCCCATCCTTGCCTTCTTCTTCCGACCCTCTTTCTCCTTTCCCCCGCTACTCGCGGGGCGTTTCTGTCCCTTCCCCGCGGGCAACGACTGAGGCTCCTCCTCCTCATCCTGCACATCCATCTCCTCGCCCTCCCCCCCTTCCACAATCGTTGCCTGCGAATCCGTAGTATCATCTGGCATCCTGACCTCCTGCTCCCCCACATCTATATCCTTACCATCCTCCAACACCAACCCCAGCCCCAGCACCTCTCTCCCATTACCACTCTCGCGCCTCACTCCCCCTCTCCCGCCCCACCCTTCTCCCCGCTTTACTACTTCAAGCAACATCCCTTCCACCCCCTCCTCCACCTCCTCCATCTGCACCTCCACCTCCACTCCTCTCCTAATCAACTCCAAATCCCCCTCAGCCTCCTCCCCCTTGCACGCTTGCGGGGTCGGTGCACACAACGTGGCCGCCTTCGCCGTATTAACAACGCTGCCACTGCCCGCGGAAAAATGCGACGCAGGCACACCCAGCGCCTGCCAGGCCGCTGAGCCATACCCATTCCCGCTCGGGGTCATAAACGACAACTGTTGCAGCGTCGGCGGAGGCTGGTTATTCATTAGTTGATTATGCGTAATACTATTTAGCAGCAACCTCGAACTAGAACTCGACGGATGACTCATCGACGACGATAACGGGTTATGATGGGAGCGGGTATTATGATACCCTGCTGCAAGAACAGGAGTAAACGCCGCTGCGAACGCCATGGCGGGGGACGGGGCAAGCGGTGTATTCGCCCAATCGATCAATCCCAGCCCTAGAACTCCCGATTCCTCACCCCCAGAGGGAGTCCTAGTTCCCTCCGTCCCACCACCACCAGCAGCAGCTTCATCCTCACTGTCACCCCCACTGCCACCGTCTTTATTCCTACTACTAACCTTCTTATCCTTCCTCGCAGAGAAATACCTGACCGTCGCCAACGCCGCCAGATTCCCCGCCATCTGCAACTCTTTCTCTGTAAACAGCTTCTCAATGCCCCACACAGGCTTCGTAAGCAGCTCCTCGCCAGCACCACCAAGCTGCTGTTTATGCAGCAAACTCGCCAACTGCGCCGCCCCCACCCCCGCATTTCCATTCCCGCCATTCCCACTTGGAGTAGCTACCCCATTTCCATAAATATCCAACTCCTCCTCCTCCTCCCCGCCCGCTCTCCGACTATGTCTCGCCGCACGGGCCTTCCTTCTTTGAGACTTACTCTCCCCATTCCCATTAACGTCCGTCGCGCGCCCGCTGGTAAAGACATCAAATAGTCCTCCAGTTCCTAGCATCAATTCATCAACTTCATTCTTGCGTTGGCGCAGCTTCCTCCTACTCCCCATCCCCCCTCCACTGCCAAAGATATCTGCAAGCCCGCCATCACCCATCAGGCCTCCTCGGGGACCATTATCTCGACTCGGAGAGCCCAGCATTCCGGCTGCTGCGGAGCCGATGGAGAATTGGTTCGGATGGTGGAGAAGGGCGTGGGTATCCGCTATATCAAGTTGTTCTTTGTCTGCTGAGAGCTTCTTTTTTGCGTTGTACAGGCGGTTGATGAGTCGCTGCTTCATGGTGACGGCAAGGTTGAGGTGTTCCTCTCTAGCATGGTGCAAATTTCGCTCATGGGCAGTTTTCAACGCAGTCAGTTTCGCATGGTATTGCCTCTGCGTATAACATAATCGTAACCCATCAGTAACCTATCTCATACTTAGAAGTAGTCCATCAGAGGGTCACCTACATGCAAAATTGACAGCCCCACATCCCTCTCCTCCATACACTCATTCACATCTTGCACAAAATTCGCATAATAGCTTCCCGGGTGTACATCCCCCAGCCCCCCCGGCCCGGAACGGATATTCGACGCTGCTGTACCTTCCCCACTACTCCCACCAAGATACATTCCCCCAGTCACGACATAGTCGATTCCATCTGGACTGTCATCGAGCATACGGAGATCTCGGCTGCTGATGTTGGCGGAGGAGATCGCAGCGTAGTCCTTTCGTAGGGCTTGTACCTGGCTAAGGTAGTGGTGGTCTCGGTCACGCTCAAAGCTGGTGGACAGCTCAGTGAGGCGGTCGGAGAGGGCGGTGCGCCGTTTGTCGCGCTTGGAGGGGATGAGGGGGGCGGTTCCCCCGGTGTCGCGGGGGGCAGCGGCTATGGAGGGACCGGACATAGTAAGTGGTGAGTAGAGAGTAGAGTGAGAGTTCAAGGTAGATTAGGTTTGAGCGTTATGGTGGGTATTTGTGACAGAGGTAAATGGACGGCTGAGAGAATGAATGAAGATATTTGTCCTGGCACAGAGCGAAGAGTTCTGCTGCTGCTGCTGCTGCTGAAGATGAAGATGAAGATGAAGCTTTTTCCTCTCCTCGTTAATCTGCTCTTATAACTCTACCTGCTTCAAAAGATCGAGTCGCTGTGGTGCTGCTTCTGCTGTTTGTGCTTGTAGTACTGAATGTTATTATTGCTGTCTGCGGAGAAGAAGTAAATAAGAAGAACAATCTCCCCCCCCCGCGTCTCACAGCCAAACAGCCCACACTTCCTCACCTCCACATGCAACTCCGCCGGAGCAAAAAAGCCACAACAGTCAGGCCAAAAGTAATCAAGTAAAAGCCTTCCCCTTCTGCCAAACAAAAACTTCGGTTACTTGCGTCTTCATGCGTCAGCTGGGCTACGTAGCTCGAGCATCCAGTACGGGGCTGAACATGGAGCGCCCACTCGAGCACGAATGACCAATCTATCGAATATCTGCTCCACGATCATATTGAGCCCCATACCCAACACCCCGAAACAGCTCCACCGTACCTGAGTGCGAATTCGTACTGATCATCGCATCGCTCTCGACATAGCGGTGGAATGCGTCAGGCTGCAGGAGATGCTTGGCAGACACCGGTACCTACCGTAGCTGCGGATCTAATCTTATCAGATGGAAATGAATTCACATATGGGCCTAATCAAGTTCAATCTAATCTAATCTAATCTATATCTAATCTCCTCCATAAATATCAATACTAAAAGTTCCAAAAATGCTCACCCCACCAAATAAGCCGAGCCGGAATCCTCAAATACAGCTCTCGTGAGCTCAATTCCCCCACCACAGTTCCCCCTCCCTAACGAATCTTCCCCCTCCGCCCCCAGCAAATGGGTCGCCACCTCCGTCCCCTCCGCGTGCACCTCACCGCCTCTCGGAACCTCGAATCCGGGCGCCTGAAGTCCGAGCCGACCTGGTACCGGGTCGTGGGCGCCCTTCCCCCAACGACCACCCTCGTGCGGAATTCCACCGGCCGCAATGGGTTCCGGCCCCGCCAGATCGTCTACCCCGAGGACAAGCTCCGTGCTACCTTCTATAAGCACCATCCGTGGGAGTTAGCCCGTCCGAGGATCGTTTTAGAAAACGATGGCAGGGATGGGGAGAGGTGGGATTGGAGTAAGGGTTTGAAGCAGAGAGGGAGGCAGGTAGATGGGGAGAGGTGCGTATGCTTCCACCATATACCCATCCCAACGGGCAATTGCCCCCATCACACCCATGTAAAAAGTAGCTAACACCCTCCAAGCGTAATCCAATACCAGCTCCACCTCCTCCGCACAACCGCCCTCACCATAACCGAAACTTATGACCTTGCGCGCAAGCAATTTTACAAAATCCGCCTTGAGGAGGACATCCAGCGGCGGATCGCAACCGAAGAAGCGCTATCCACGGGCGCCGTCTTCGACAAGTACTATATGGACATTATATTTGAGCGCGAAGGGCAGGTGCTTCAAGACTGGCGCACCAAGGCCGCGCAGGACCTCGCAATCAGGAAGCATAGGCGGAATGCAGCGTATAGTAGTACGGCGGCGGCGGAGGATGCTGCTGTTGCTGGGGTGGCAGGCCCGGCGGAGGGGTCGGAGGGGTCGGAGGGGGCGGTGGGGGGGGGGAAGGTGGGGGGGGGGAAGGTGGCGGAGGGGGGAATATAAGTATAATGTATATGATGGAGTGATAGAGGATGACTTTTTGTTTATGTTATTTGCGTACCATACAAAACTGGGGGGATTGCTTTTTTTTTTTTTTTTTTTTTGGCGTGTACATACGGGTTATACGGCTTATTGTATATTTACCATGTTTTGCTTCAGCATTTTTCATGGCATTCGATTTCATGGTTATGGGAAATGTCTCCTCTTTGGGGGTTGGGCAAAAACCAACCATTCCATACCATTTCCATGAACTCCTTTTCAATAATCATAATGAGTATCATAAGAATCACCTCACATCTAAGGCTATACAACCCTCTCCTCCCTTGCACCATACTTCTCCAAACAATAAACAACCACATCACCCTTCCTCCTCTTATCATCGTGAAAATGAGTATTAAAGAATCTTGCACAACTTCTATACCCCGAATCCTCCCCACCCAAATACTCCCTCAACACCTCCTTCTCCAGTACTTCAAACATTACCAATCTCTCCGGCCACTGATACCTCGTTTCCTCTCTCACCCTCTTCTTCGGGTTGGCCCCCTTCCTCGGGGGCATCGGTAAATTAGCTTTCAAGAATACAACTGGATCTGCATAGAATTGGTCTGCCTCATCTAAGTACGTAGCTTTATTTTTGGGAGAGAGGTTGACCGGGGGTTCGCATGTCAGAGCCCAAATATCCCACTGCTTTGTGCTGCGTACTTGTAGCGAGGTCATCCAGGGGGTAGAGTGGCATGGCATGAGGAACCCTACGCTCCGCCAATTGTTTTGGTCGTGCCGGAGGTAGTTAACGACGTCGACGACGCCGCGTTGATGCATCTGCGTGAAGTAGTACGCAATAGGGAGGTTTGCAGCCAAGAGGGAAAAGACGAGTTTCTTCCGTGCAGCGGGTGAGATGCGAATTGAGTTGTGTAGTGAACTCGCGGTGAGAATGATCAACATGGGTAACAGTGGGTATATGAATCTCACTTCCTTGTGCTTAATCAGGGAGTACGCTAGGATCGTGGCTATCGTAACTACAGAGAACTGCATCCTAGTTGCTAGGGAAGGAGAGAGGGCCTTCAATGGCTTTGGTGAGGAGGTAGAAGAGTCTGATTTCTTCTGTTGAAGCAATGCCTGTTTCTGCTCTGTGTTGTGGATCAGAACATCGGCGACTTTCTCGAGGACGGAGGAGATCTCTTGGATAGCGAGGGGAGAGTAGAAGGTTAGAAGGAGTGGAAGGCCTTGGAAAATGTAGTAATGCCAGGGCATACTCCCATAGAAGACAGAGAGGGATTGGACGAGATTGAATTTGAGGAACCTCCATGGGGGAAAGGTAAAGTGACCGTAGTAGCGGCGATCCAGGAGCATATTCAAGACAATTGCCGACACTCTGAAGCGTTGAACTCGTCAGATAACAGTCCGTATTCCGGGACGTAGGTGAATACATACCCGATCTTAGCAACTTCTGTAATGATCAATATCCTCTCTGCCCACATCGGAGCTCTAAAGTACAGGAATGCACCTAGAGTAGCCCAAATCAGCGCATTGGTAGGTCTGAGGATACATGCTACCGCTGCCAATCCTAGTGACAAATTCAGACTCGTCTCTGGCCCGCTGAGGACGACTCTTTTTGCCGTCTTCTCCTCCTTGCTCGGCCACGGCCAGTAGTACAATGCCATAACGGTAAGACTAGTCTCCAGGCTATTCGAGAATGTACGAGTGGAGCAGAACCAGTGAAATGCACTCCCCAGGGACAGGAACAGCTTTACCTCAATTTATCAGCCCAAAAAATCCCCATATTCGGCATAACGACAGGACATACACTCGTCCACCCTGCCTCTTCACCCAATATCTTCGCCCCCAACTTGTAGGTATATATATCGCCCAGTGTAGCGAATACCGCCTGTAGCAACCTTGGGGCTACATTGAGAAGGTCTCCGCGGACAGCCTCGTCATTGATGCCTAGCCCATTGAGTAGGAAGTACGTTCCCTTGTATAGCAAGGAGAATATAAACGGGTGAGCTATACTCCGAAGCTCTTCTCGCCATTCCTGAAGTAAAAGATTAGCTTTCCGTATTTTTTCCCATTAGGGCGGCTGGAGACATACCCAGGTCAACCACCCCTCCCCAAACACCATCCTCCATGCTGGCTCAAGTGCCTGGAAATACTCATCCGGCTGGAAAAAGGTGCGTACGCTCACGGCATTAATCAAACGTATACTCAAGATGAAAAGGAACAGGATGCGCGGCGGCAGAGACATGGCCGCGTTATCTCCCAGAATTCAGTTGAAAAGTTGATGTTTACGTGTTGTGTTTTGAGGCTCTGCATGACATCATTTGTATACGGATTCAAAGTGGCAACATCGAAAAGCGATAAATTTACGGATAAGCTACTGCTAATTCTGGAAACAGCTACTAATTACTTTCAAATAGGCCACCAAAATGGAAATTGCGCCTTATTGATACTGCCCCCGTTCAAATTTGTCCTTATCGAAGAACTTTGCTTCGATAGCATTTCCATTAAAGAGTCTACCTTCAAGCGCATTCACAGCCTAACCAACCCGGTCAGCACCTGTATCCCTAAAAATTCGGATGAATTTACTTACCCTCAAGGCACTCAGCTGACTCGTAAACTGCACAAACACCTTTGGCCCCTCCCCGTCCTCTTCGTCAACACCCATGACATGAATGTAGACCCTCTCCACCCTCCCATATTTCTCTCCACACTCCTCGCCAATCTCCTGTCGTAATTCTCCGCTTGCAATTTCCTCCTTGTCGATGCCACGCAACATCCCCTTCAGCACCACCACTTCCGTCATCTTTCCAAATTTTCCTTCATCGCCGTCCCTGTGCTTCTTATTCTGATCAATAATTTTACCGCGCCCGGCTTCATCCTTCTTCTTCGACGCCACAACATGCAACGGCTTAACGATACCACTACCCTCCGCACCAAGCCCAGTCCCTTTTGTCCAGCCATATTTGGCAAGTAAACGGTGTGCAAAGCCTTGTTGACCTGGCCTGAGTGATCGAAGCTCGTCTTCTGGGTGCGCAGACCGTTCGGACATCTCGTCCTCGGCTTCCACCGGGGGTGTCAGACTGGGTTGTGTCGGTGGCAGTTGGTACAAAATTGGTGCACGAGATATAGTCGAGGCTGATGCTGTTTCGCTAGAAGGAGTCGCAGTTGGGGATATGGAAGGAGGGCCCCGGGGGGGGGGTGTATCGGACTGGGGAGGAGGGTGGTGTTGGATACCCATTTGGCTAAGCCGCACTCTCCGGGCGTAGGCGTCTTCTCCAGTTGCGTCGTCAGGGACTTCAACAGGCGGTCCTGATAGTGGTGGTGGGGCAAATTTAAAACTTGGAGGTGCAAATTGCCCTACTTCTGTCAATGGCAATCCTGTAAGAAGTGGTCGACGTGAAAACTTACGGTTCATAGTAGGCCTATAGTCATCCTCACTGTCACCTTCATCAGACCTCGCCCTATCCCTTCCATATTTTTTGCCATACAGCCTATCCCTCCATTCATCCATTTCGCGTATCTTCTCATCCCCATCTCGATACTCCTCGTAATTGCTGGGCCTTGCTGGGTCGTAAATATCATCCCAATCGACTGGCTCAAACTCCGCCTCTTTGTTCTTTCTCCTTTTCTTCCGTCGTCGATCCCTCTCCTTTTCCTTTGATGCATAAAACCCATTAACATCGTCATCCGAGTTCCCAGTATGTGCCCAATCATTAAGACTAGTCTTAACCACTGGTCTTGCAGGCTCAATGGTCGCGGTAGCTGTAGCAGTGGCAGTAGCAGTCTCTGTAATTGTGTTTGCAGCCACGGCGGCTGGCCCCACTGGTTTCATTGAAATCTTAGGTTTCGACTTTGTCTGATTAACTTGTGGCCTTTTTGTCGGCTGAAATCGTAGAGCAGCTGTATAACCGAGACATGCACCCGAATACCCCTCACATCGAGGAGACCAGAGCGGGAGAAATTCGTGAGCAATTTGAATTGTGTTAAGGAAAAGCAAGAGAGGGCAGCAGTAGTTAGCTACCAGCATTGAGCTTCTTTTGAGCATCGGAAGAAGCGCTTCCATCTTGGGAGTCTCCGGAGGCCTTGTTAAAAACGACCGGGGCGCGTTGAATGGATGTCGAGGAGCCAGTCGTGGAGGGCTCGAGGAGGTTCGCATAAAGCGAGAGTCCCCCCGTGCGTGGGGGTGGGTTCGAGGGGCCGGACATGACAGTGGTAGACGATGTCGATGTATTTCTTGGATATAGGTTTGAAGACGTCGAACGGGCTGAGTGATATGTTTGCATTCGCTGATGACTGATCTGCCATCACGTGACATTCCCACTCTTGCAACGTTTCGTCTTGGCGCATATCAGGAAAGAAGGGAGGCCCCACGACATTCACGACAGATATCATCTTACCAATACCCCGAATACGGCAGCCGGACTAACGCCCCAGCCAACAACAGCCCCATTTATCAAGTAGCTGTTCAACTACCAGAGCGTTCCTCTGGAGGCTCCTTCTCCCAGCATGTCTCAATTCTTCCCCCCACCACACCAGGGTTATGGTAACCCATCCTCTCAGAATCTACAATTCTACCCTTCTACATACTCAGATGGCCGAGTGTCTGGCCAAACAACACCACATCAATCTGCATATGGGCAATATCCTGGCGCAACGGGGATGATGGGACACATACATGCCGGTGGAGGTGCCATGGGGTCGATGGGGTCGATGGGGTCGATGGGGAGTGCACCGCCCGGAGTGCGAGGGCCGTTAACGACGGGATGGCTGGCGGCCTTTGGAACGAGTGGGTACGAAGATGAGCTACCGCTGATGGAAGAGTTAGGAGTGAATTTCGGTCACATAAAGATGAAGGTTGGTTGAATTGTCTGGATTCATTTTTGGTGTAGGTTGGCTTGATGTCAGGAGGGGCTTATATTTACTGACTCCTATTGTTCACAGACTTTAACGGTGTTGAATCCCCTAGCCGCTGTTGACCAAAATATTATGGACGATAGCGATTTAGCTGGGCCTATACTGTTCTGCCTTCTATTTGCCACATCTCTCCTCTTGGTATGTTCAATCATCAAATTCATCACTCAGCCTGGATACAAACTTACACTTCTTTGTCAGGCCGGGAAAGTCCACTTTGGTTACATCTACGGCGTGGCCCTCCTCGGCTCCCTCTCTCTACATCTCATCCTCAACCTCATGTCCCACCCTGGGCATGGTACAAACTACCTCCGCAGCGCGTCAGTCTTAGGCTACTGTTTGCTCCCATTAGTCATAACATCCTTCCTTGGAATATTCCTATCTATGGATGGCACACTGGGATACGGTTTAGTGGCGGCAGCTATACTGTGGTGTACTTACGCGGCGAGTAGCATGTTTGTAGCAGTGTTGAGGGTAAGGGACGTCAGGTGGCTAGTAGCATATCCACTGGGACTCTTCTATAGTGTTTTTGGGATCATGGCTATATTTGGCGGCAAGCTGGCCTCAACAAAGGGTTCCGTTCGAGTCTAGGCCTTAAAATGGCCTGTTGGAAAAAAGGTATGGTCACGCTAATGGTTGTTACTCCGAATACTCTAGCCTTAGATACTCCGTTCTTGTGTGTATTAGTAAAGTGGATGGAGTTCTGCAGGATAAATATCTAATATCCCCAAATAATAAATACAACTTCTGCAATACCAAGATTTCAATTGAATACGCAGCAGAGAATCTTATACAAGTTCAGAACAGTTTTTGTGGCGGATTTGTGAGACTGACTAACCACGAATCCCAGAAATCCCAACATCTTTGATCTATGAGAACAAAACTGATATATATACACGCACAAAGTACTATCATTGTATCATCGCTCTCAAAGAAAAATATAACTGCTATATTTTTCCGATGCACACACGTCAAAACGTAAACACCGAATGCATCACAACCTTCTTACTTGCGCTTGGACAAGGCATCTAACTCCTCCCTCTCGGCCTTCTCACGGAGAAGCTCGTTGATATATGGCTGGAGATAGGGAATATCCTATTAAGATATTAGCCATGCTCAGGAAAGCCGAAGACGAAGCGTACTTCCTCGGGCTTGGTTTGTTCATTCGGCGGGAGAAGAGTGTGGGACAAAGAGCACTACAAGCCGAGTTAGCACTCTGGTAAAATATAACCAAGGTATGTACACACCTGCATAGCTCTCCTCATCCTGTACACACGGTCATAGGAGGCCTTTGGTGGGAGCCTCTTCAGCGCTTGCTGAACAACAGGGTCCTCCTCGCTGATAAGATCATCGCCACTATATCCTCACCGCATCAGCACTCTGTGTAAATCTCCGCAACTCCTTCGCCCACAATTGCGCACATCATAGAGCTCGACGTGAACCTACAGCAACCCGATTTTCCTGTATCCAGCGAGGTCCTTGTACTTCTCCCGGAGGATGGAGCCAGTCCTGGTCGACCAGACCTTCTGGAGCATATTCTTGACTGGAGCAAGGGACATGGTGATATATTCCGTTAAGCAGTGGGTTTTTGGAATGCTGATAATGGTGGAGGGGTGTTTTTTGAAAGCGGAAAATAACTGAATTTGATTGGGCAATTTGGTTGACGCCACGACTTGACGCCACACTAGCATAAATACTTTCGAGGAACGTCAATATGCCAGCTGCCTCAATATGCTACATAGCCCCCTTCGTCCCAAGCCAGACTATTTATGGACTGAATCCCGGAACGGACCAGAACATATATATAGCTTGAGTATTTCCTACTTTATAGAATATCGATCCAAATCATAGCAGATCAATACACAGCTACTCTTCTCTTCTTCCCGTCACTGTTCACTCGGCTACCTAGCAATTCGTACATATACGTACTTACATGTTACGGTATATATAACATACTATGTTACAACTTATAAGGATCAGGCTATCAGTACCCTTAACACTCCTGTGTGCAATGCGTTATATTAAATCCAGGAAAAATATTGCATTGCCATGGGAGAGTCAATTGCTCTATACGTTTCACTCCTGCTAGCTCCTGTCACAGAAATCAAGAAAAAAAACAATAAAAGGTATACTTTAGATGAAGAAATGTAAGACCCTCTAAGTCAAGCCCTGCCCACTTGTTCCTTGTCCGTTAGAGATCAGGATACCAGGGTAGCGCTCCGGCTTAATTGGGATCAGCCGTTGCTCTGTTCCCGCCTCCCCACAGGCAATGTGGGGTAAGACTGCACCCAGGTACCGAAGTATAATGGGGGTATATTTCAGTTACAGATCTGTGAAAGGCCTGTGGGTGGGGAAAGATATGGAAGGGTATTGATTGGGGCAATGGCGGGGGAGGGGATGCAGTATATGAGTAAAATTGCAAGTGGTATTGGTTTCTATATATATATTCAAAATCTTGTGCATTGTTTATGCTATTAGAGTATAAATCACGCTGCTGATGTGGATGGATTGCAGGAGACTGAATATCGGAAGGATCTTTGATTGTGAAGGCTTGGTTGAATGTCTGAATGTTGATGCTGAGGGTTCGGCGTCGGAGGTTGGGAAAAGAAAATCATAAAGTAAGTCGCACCGCATGCCAAGACTTGCAACTTTTTGTCGAATAGCGGCCTATGTACGAGTCTGAATACGGATAATACACACCCAGATATATCAACACTTCACCTCTTGAATATATGCTAAGTTCCCTCAGAGCACTGGACTTCAGTGAAAATGCTCGAGGCTGGCCTCTGATTTGAGTGCTGGAAGCTGAAATACTTCCAGAACTATGATATGGCTCCTATGCTATTTTGATCTTTATACTGTGCTAACCTCCCATCCCCTCATCAGAAACACTCGAGCCTCAATTGAGGCTCGGATTTTACTTTCTTGACCTCAAAAATTCCCGAGAACGATCTCTAGTACGCACCTAGTCTCTAAAGTCTACAAGTAGGCCACAATATACCCCCGAGCTTCTACATATGCCCCACCGGCTTCCCCTCGCAACACCACGCCCCACTTGACCTTCGCAGCTGCCGGCCTACCCCCCTCTTCAGATAAAACCCAACCCCCCACGCCCCATTGCGATAACCTCTCCATTGTTCACATATATCTGGTCTTTGCACCAACATTACCGGGAACACAATAATCACCTCTCGAAACTTCACTGCGCGAAAAAATGCCGCATTTGCAAATGCCCTCAATGTCCCTCGTACTGAGCATAGGCCCCAACCAGGAGATTTCAGTACAGCTTGTATGGACCGTTTGGGAAGCACTACGGCCAAATAGTAAAGCTACATGCATGGAAGGGGGCGGAGATGTATTGGGGAGAATGTATGCTGAGGATATGGAATTTGATGAAATATCAGGCGTGGGCTGCTCAGCGGGGTGAGAAGAGGATGGGAATGGGTGAGAGGAGGTTGAGGGAGGAGGAAGAGAGAGCGTGGGAAGCGGTAGATATGTTTGGGGAGATGAGGAAGAATTACAAAAGGAAATTGACACTGGGGATGGACGGGCTAGTGTTCCAGGCGGAACCGCAGCGGATCTGGACTGGGAAAGGAAGTTCAAGTCCTTTGCCACAGTGGAGGAAGATGCTGACTCCTCTGAAAGCTCCCTGGCGGAGGTCCCAGGGCTTCTCCCATCAGGGCCCAACCTTTTGTAGAACTCGTTCTCACCTACAGCCAAAATCTCAACTATAACGATCTGCCGTCTTGGGCTATACCAGTCATCAATTCCCTCCCTCAATTCCCTCCCTCAATTCCCTCCCCCTAGCAAAACTTCCTCCAATATCCCTCTCAGCCTATACTCTCCCTTCCACCAGCATCACACAACTCTAGCCCTTGATCTCACACCCATGGAATCCGCGTATCCAGCAAGCCATATCCTCATCCTCTACCACCATGTTCTTACAATCCATCCTACACTCTCCCAGGCAGCCCACGACAGTCGCACACTCCCATTCCTTCGAGGCCGCCTGATTGATATCTACATCACTTAGGCATCTTAGGTTTCATTCGTTTGATTTCTTCTTTCGAGCTGCACTACGAAGGTATATTGGGAAGGCGAGGTGAGGGCTTGACGCAGTGAAGGAGAAGGAGGACGACAGCAAAGCAAGGAAGGGAGATATAAATGAGGAAGAGCCAGAAAAATGGGGACGATGGAGTCAGTAGGAGGAAATGGTTGTGGAAGGAGAGATTAGCCCACCAGGTTTAGGAAGATTTAGAGGGTACATGGGGCAGAAGTTATGGCGGTTGAAAAACCCGGGGAAGAAGTACTATAGTACTCCAATAATGCAGAAGAGGTGGGGTAAGGATAGGAAGCCAGAAAGAGGGAGGATGCCGGAAGGGAAAGAAACTTGGGTCCAGGAGGCACTTATGGGTACGACAGAGCCGGAACCACTGGTAGAGACAGAGTCGACAGATCTTGCACCTGAGCTTGAGAAGGCACTAGATGTACTTTGTGAAAAGCCACGAGGTAAGGCTCATGATGCAGCCCCCGTAGCGACCGTTGCTGAGGATAAAGGTGAGGTTGCGGGGCTACCTAAGGTAAAAGATGAGCCTGTGGAATTAAAGAGACCAATCCATGAAGAGTTCAATGGGGTGGCGAGGGCGGGTAGAGAGCATCTCTTATTGAAGTGGGAGTCAGAGTCTTCAACAATGACTAATGTAGAGAGTCACGCTGAAAAGATGGATGTCAAGTCTGTGGAGAATGAAGGAATTTCTACATCCATGGCCGAGCACAAGCAGGAGGAGGATAAATAACAGACACCTCTAGGAAACTAAAAATGGAGAATAAACATATGGAGCACGAACGTGGGGCCATGAATAGCAACTCCACGCAGGATAACCGAGCTAAAGAGTCAGGAGCGGAGTGGTTTAGTGGCGTCTTTCAAGACGCGGAATTTACATTCCGGAGGCGAAGAACTGGAGGAAACACCTGGACATCTTCACGCCCACCATTCCTTGCGACAGATGTTTTCCCACCACAATTCTCTAAAACATCCTCCCTCCCACCACACTCCGACCCAGCACCGTTAGCAGCCTTACCGTTCTCCTCGCCGCTGTCTCAAAGTCCCCGCCATCCTGGATCAGCAGAAAACTCCTTGGAGAACTGGGCAATAAAAACAGGACTTTTTAGATCCCCTGAAGACCGCGTCTGGGTGCACGTGGATCCTCGTACGAAGCCCCCAGCACCTAGGTCCGACAAGAAAACGAGGTGGACAGTCCATCTCGCAGAACAGATGGGTAGTAGTGGTGGTCAAGAAGATGAGAGTGAAGATATGACGGCCCTGCAGCGTGAGTTGGAGCTGGCCAGAGCGAAGGTTAGTAAAATTCAGAGTAATGAGTGGAAGAAGAGAGATGAGTGGAGGCAGGTGGGGAGTGTGGATTTTGAGGCGCAGCCAAGAACAGCACCAGATGGACTGTGGGGGGAAGGGAGGAGGGATTGGAGGAAGAAGAAGAAAGTGTGGGGAAAGAAAGAGTAGTGGGTAATTTATAGGGAGACGGGGCGCTGTACTGCATATATGTTGGGGACGAGTGGTCCATGGGGATCTGGCCCTTTGAATAGTGGATAACACCAATCTTGAGCAATTTGCGAAAATTGTTAAAAAATATATCCCAGCTATGGTTAACTACACCGAATACGGTGGAAAAGCATATCTAGAGGTATAATTTTTGTATATTGCTCGAGCCCATATTATCACTTAAGAATGAAATAAGATTGTTGAACTGGTGCCAAATTTGCAAGATTTGGGCCAAAATTTTTTTTATGGAAATATGTACGTCTATGGAGCTTTAGGCTATGAGACGGAAGATTTGGCAATGCTGCCCTCAGAGTTCAAATATTTATATACCAAGCTATGTTGGAGGGTCCTTAGAAAAAAAATTTTTATGAAATCCATGAATTGGATGTCTATACACCTAATAACCTTGTAAGTTGCTATAACTCCGAGCTTATTATTATTATTATTTCTTTTTTTTTCTTTTTTTTTTTGTCAACTTGAGAAAATAGGAAGAGGGGGGGAAGGGAAGGAAAGGAAAATATAATATAGTTATAACTTGAATAGCAGGCATCATATATGGATAGTTTCATATAGTTTCATTTCTTTTTTGGGGGGCATAGATTACATACTGTACATATAGTAGGATACATCCATACATACATTTAATGTACATATATGTAGAGATATCATCTTACCAAACAAAATATCTCATTTGATTGAGGTGGGGGGGGGGGGGAAAGCCCATTCTATCTCCTCCCTCCATCCGCCACGCTCTTCGTCCTCCCCAACCCGTCCTTTGCATAAAAATCCATGGGATACGGCCCGTCACCCCAATCCTCCCTCCCACCCAGCGCCACCAGCGCCTCATAAGGGCTCAGCAATGGCCTCTCAAACGCATATCCCCAATCAATGCTCAGCCTCGGGCATGCCACCTGGACCCAGCAGTCGATGTCTGTCATGAGGGCCAATTTTGCCGGAAATACCTCACTGAGTGCCACTCTCACAAACTGCCTGCCCTGCGTGGCTAGCCTCGCCTCCAGCATCTCCAGTGTATTCGGGTTGCCCTGGCGGCCAAGGGTGCCGAGTATCAATCCCCACTTCCGTGCGCCCCGAGCAGCGCTGATGGCGGAGCGCCGTAGTGTGTGCATTTCGTGGTGGTTGTAGGACTCTGAGGTCAGTTTCCTAGAGTACGGGTCGTAGCGGTATGCGGGGAGGGTGGGGTTGTGGATCATTGCGGACTCAAGATGGAAGCGCCCGTCGCCAATGTATATCAATGCATCTACCTGCTCCTTTTCTGTGATAAGCGGGGACGTGCAGCCCAACACCTCCCCTTTACTCAGTGGCATGACCTGGGGAATCACCACCCCATACCCGTCCTTCTCGAGCGGGGCGCGCAGCGCGTGGATAGCGGGGTTGAACTGAATCGTCCCTACAAAGGCTAGCCTCCTCCCCGGTGTCCAATTCCTTTTAATTGTAGAGAGTAAATGGTCCTGGTCGATGCCAATCGTAACGAATACATAGAGGACCTTAATCTTCGTAACATCCACCGGGATAAGGCAGCTATGCGCATAGTGGACAAGGAAATCACAGCCCATCGCTCGCGCAGTAAAGTCGTCAATACAGCAAGCCCCATAAGTCACATCACCCATAATAAGCGTCTCTGTATTCGGGCAGAACGTGGAGATTATGTCCGACAGTGTGCACGCAAACAAAAGCAGCCCTTCAGGCATCTGTAACGCAATCCTCCTAGCCCCAGACTTGCGTATATGCCAGATCGTCTTGGGGAGCTCAAAGTTGTAGTTTGACGGGAGGAGCGTGCTTGCCGCGGCGGCAAGCGCTGGGTCATGCAGGATCTCGTGGGGGATGGCATTAAGTGTGCGGCCGGAACTGCGTGCTGCAGGTGCGACTGGGGAAAGGGGGGTCGTCAGTTATGTAAGTTGAAGTTGGAGGAGAAGAAGGGGAGTGTTTGTTTACTTGTTAATGCATTCCCAATGTTCTCAAGGTCCGGAGAGATGTTCTCGGCTTCTTTTGCGCGCTGGGCTTCGGCGGTGCGGCGGCCGACGAAGCGCTTTCGGGGGCCTTTATTTTTCGCCGAGGATATTGTTTCGGGAGGAGCTGCAGCGGGGGAAGTCTGGTCTGTTGACATGATTTCGGGGATGTTATTCGTTTGGTGGGGGTGAGCTCTCCACTATTAGTTTGGGGCGGAAATTACTTTAAGGTGGGGGTGGGGGGAGGTGGGGGGGGGGGGGGGGGGACGGAGAGTTGAGGGTAATTATTGCGGTATTGCTACATCAGCTCTTTCAGCTCTTGTATTTATTTCCACGACTTATGTATTCTAAATTATTTCTTCCAGCCGGGATACCCGCTTGCCCCCGTCCCCCCCCACAAATCTCCCGAGCGAGAAATACGCATAAAATTGCCCAGTAGGACATATAAAAAAGTATAAAAGGAATCGTAGTAACTTTTTTTACAGCGGGGATATTACAAAGATCACGTGGGTTGGTGGGGTAAGCTTCATGGTGGGGTAGTTTGGTTTATTTGTGTATACGGTTGAATATACGGTATGGTACAGACAGTATACCCAGCCCAGTCGAACGGTCCTCTACAATGGCCTCCTCCTCCTCCTCCTCCTCCTCCTCGCCGTTCCCCCCGCTCCCACGCATCGTCGTGCTCATCTCCGGCACCGGCACCAACCTGCAAGCCCTCATCGACGCGACGCTCGACACCCAGCCCACCCTCCCCGCCCAAGTCATACACGTCATCTCAAACAAAAAATCAGCCTACGGGCTCGTCCGCGCTGCTAACCACTCCATACCCACCAGCTACCATAACCTTCTCCCCTACAAGTCTCTCAATCCCACCTCCACCGCGCTTGCGAGGGAATCCTACGACGCCGACCTCGCGCAGCTCATCCTCGCGCAGAAACCCGATCTCGTCGTCTGCGCCGGCTGGATGCACATTCTCTCCCCCTCGTTCCTGGCGCCCCTCGCCGACGCCGGCGTGGATATCATCAACCTACACCCCGCGCTCCCGGGGGAGTTTGACGGTGCGAATGCAATTGCGCGGGCCTACGAAAAGTGGCTGCAGGGCGAGATTAGCAGGACGGGGGTCATGATTCATAGAGTTGTTAGTGAAGTGGATAGGGGCCAGCCTCTATTGACGAGGGAGGTGCAGTTTAGAGAAGGAGAAACCCTGCAGGAGTTGGAGGATAGGATCCATAAAGTTGAACATGTGATTATTGTGGAGGGGGCGAGGATGGCGCTAGAGGAAAGAGCGAGGAGAAAGGAGCAGAAGGAGCAGAAGGAGCAGAAGGAGCAGCAGGAGCAGAAGGAGGAGAGGCTGTAGATGCCTTTTTATCTATGGGGATGTAGGTGCAGAAATTGCTATTGGAGGGGGATGTGGGGATGTGAATACAGCAAGGAGAAAGATTGTCAAAAGTTTTATATACAAGGTTATCAGGAGATGGGGACCGAGGTGGGATAATCTTCTGTCAGGATGGCATCCGAAAACAGTCGAAATTGGCAATCTCTGGCTATGTTCAAAAATCAGTGCGAGATAACTGTTTGATTGGAACAATGCATTGTTTACCGGCAGGTCCTCATTTTGTTATTCAGGGTAATAACTATGTGCGGAAACAGCTCATAGGTGTAGAATCCTGGTTGGCACTATATTGTACATACATCTCCAGAAGTGGCACATTAATTACAACACACACAACCTGGCTTTTATCCTCTAGCCTAAACATAAATAAAATGAAACGTTGATGAATGGGATATGCCTTCGGTCGTTATGCTTACAGACGAGACACTTCATGATTATGCTGACTCGAATAACCTTCTTCCACATCTCACCACTTCTATATCAGCCCGGCGATACCAGCCGTTGCAATACGTACATGTATATGGATATAATGTAAAAAATAACGCTGTTTAAGTTATAAAGAATCCCTCCCCTTCTATACCCCTTCTAGACCCCTTCTATACCCCTTCTATATGTTCTTATATCTAGAGAAGCCAACGCCAAAAAAAGAAGCGTTTAGAATACCTTATCCATAGCCTTGTGCGCCAACTCCACACCCAAGAAAGTAGCTAGAATGATCCCCCGTCAGTGAACTGCGGCTTCTCATGAAAGGGTCGGTGACTACGTACCCGCATTTGCTGGGAAACTCCTAGCCAAGGCTGGGCCCAGGCCTGGGAAGAAAGCCTTAATACCTCCTGTAGAATAAACTTGTTTGACCACCCCTCCCAAACCTAGCTTCCCATCTCCACTCTGGAGCATACTCTTCACTGTATCTACAGGGAATATCAATACCCACATGGACACTCCTGCCAACCCACCAGCTGTCATAATGGCACCTAAACTCAGATCCTTTCCCTCCGGCGTGAGCTGCCTCTTCACAATCTCGTACGTAGCAAAGTAAGCAGCACTGCCAGGACCATCTCTTGCTAATGTAGCCAAACTGCCCCGGAAAACCGAACGCACACCACCTTCAACGTAGAGTTGGCGGACTACGTCAAGTGGGCCTTTGTATTTCGGGGGTGCCGAGGACTGGCCCTGGATCTGGAGAAGAACTTTGACTCGCTCAAAAGGGGCAGTGATGAGAGTCATTGGAATGGCAGAGAAGAAGCCCGCGGCGGAAACCTGGGCGGTCGTTAAAGGTACCTTGGGATCCGAGCCGGGAGTGAGTTTCCGGACGAGTGTTTTGCCCACATCGTAGCCCCAGAAGGATACCGCGACTTTTGGTGCCAGTGTGGGGTTAGTGGACAATCCTGTGATTGGGGGGATTACAAGGGGGAGGGAATAACTCACACATCGGGGTGACTCCTAACAGTGGCGCAGATACACCAGCGTATAAACCCTATCAACGAAAGGGTTAGAAGCCTTTTCAGCCGTGCTGTAAAAATTGGGGTGAAAACGTACCCTTACTAGGCCTTCTCGAGCGATTGTCTTTCGTGCACAGTCGAGAGCCCCACTGTAAACACCCTTCTCCGTAGTCTGTAACCGCACTTTTAACAAGTCAAATGGGTGGCCAGTGATCACGGCGCAAACACCACCAACACCCCCCGCCACAAAGGAACGAAGTTGTGTGAAGGCAGCTGGTGGTGGAGGTGTTGTGGGAACCTCGGGAGAGGTATTGGGCTTGCTATGGTTTGAAGGGGACATTTCCGGGTAGGTGTTTGGTCACAGTGGTCGGGACAGAGCAAAACAAGATCCAGAGTCAGTGTATGATGGGTGAATTAGCAATTCGCCCGGTATATAGGAAAATAAAGGGAGAAAGAAAGAGCGAGTGGCCAGCCCCACCACCTCCTGCGCAGGCTCCGCTCCACCGGCCGATATACCAGGACGAGCCTCGGTCGGCCGGCGCCCACGTGTGGCGTGCAGCCAGGTACCGACCGGTACGTAGGTACATATGAATAGTATGTAAGGTAGGTGCCAAGGAAAGTGTCAGATAGTTGATTCCTCCCGGCCAGCCGCTCCGGCAGCTACATCCCCCGGAGGTATTTGACAAGGTTGAGATATAACATTGATGGAGGAGTCAAGCGAGGCACTGATATTGTCAAGGCGTTATGTTCAAGGCGTTATGTCCTGGGGGAAGGATGTGGGGATCGGCAGGGCGGCGGTGGTTGGGTTAGCAGGGTATGGGAGGAAGGGGTTGGCAGGGTCATTCAGATTCTGGGAGAAGATGTATGCGTTTGTTGGGAGCGAACAATGTAAGTTCCTCAAGAAACCTCATCTCCGCAGATTTATGCTAACGAGAGTTACTCTGAAGGTCAATTCTAGTGCTACGAGTATCGTTGAAGGTGTTAAGGCGAAGTTGTAGAACCGGTTCTATAGAGAGTCTAACAGGGGCATATTATATCGTGGAGTTGTATAGTACAGCGCTGGATGGTTATATATATTGGTCCAGGGCGGCGACAGGAAGTTAAGCCCTAAAATTGCACTTGAAGGGCCCCGGATTTTAAGTCTCAGTCAGCTACTAGGTACTAGATGAAGAGAATTCTATTAAGCGGTCTGCCACATCGAGATCCCGAGGAATTGTGAGATCCTGCTTCTCTCTCGAATGATGTTTGTTATATTTGAGCGGAAAGCGAGGAAGATCATGAAATGTGCTTATCGAAAGTTCGTTAGGTATTATTGGGTACATGTATGTGCCAAAAAATAAAAAAAAACCAAATACTCTGAAAGGACGCCGATATAGCCCTGTAATTAAGTCCATCCTGTATGGCGATAGAATTACGAATCATACCACCAGTGCCTACGCCCATGCACCTCCTTCACCAGCCGTCGTCCCATCCATCGTCATTGCCCCATCCATCTTTCTCATCCGCATTCGCTGCCACTGATTTCTTCGATGGTGCTATCACAGGTTTCTTAGCCATCGAATTAGTCGCTGCCTTTACTGTAGTACTTGAGCCAATCACTGGTTTCGTGACGGGCGCTTTCGTGACGGGTGCCTTCGTGACAGGGGCTTTCGTGACGGTGGCCTTCGCTGGTACTTTCGGGCTTGTAACCACACTGGTCTTTGTCATAGTAGCAGGTTTCGATAATCCCTTCGGTAATTCCTTCTTCTTTGGTTGTATCAAACTCACAAAATCTAGCTCTTCGTTCTCTGAAATCTTCCTTGCCGGGGGCTTAGTGGCAGGCGCATCAAAATATTTCTCCTCTTCCAAGTCTCCCCATGCATCAGGATCATTATCCTCATTATCGTCTTCGCCAAGGAAACTTGATGGTTTATGCATTTTGGGGGCAGTAAATGATTTTCGTAGATTCGATGATGGTGCAGGGGGTGTGGTCCGAGGCGTAGTAGGAGTTGGAACACCGAGCTTGCCTATTGAAGATTCCAATGGCGATCTGGGTCCCATACCGGATGATCCATTTAATGTAGATGTAGCAGTATTGTTGGTAGATTCCAGCTCCCCAACTGCCTTGGAAAGATTCTTGGTGAATGAGGAAATTGCCCAACCAGCCCAGCTATCATCGGTCTGTGGGGTTCCAATACGAGGAATGTTTGGACCAACAGTAACAGCGCCGCTGTTGGCTCCATCGGCTAGTGGAGGTGGTAAGACCGTCTCAGGGTAATTTTCAGTAAGCGATTTAACCCTTTGAAGGAATACCTCAAGGGTCTTTTGTGCTTGAACTCGTATGATTCTGGAATTGGAAAAGATTAGCAATTGCCTGGTTGCAATTGACATAAAGGGATAATAATACTTTTCCTTGTCAATCAATGACAGACATAGGGCAGGCAATATTTTTTGAGCACAATCATTCTCATCAAATACATCGGCCGTAGCACTTAAAGCCAACAATGCAGCATTTCTAGCGTGAACGAAAGAATCACGCAGAGAACGCGTAAAGGCGGCTGTCAGGACCTTTTGCCTAGTCTATGAACGCAAATTTAGTGAGCGGCAGATTTCGGGCACAGAGGATATAATGTGGGGGACAAACATTCGGACCCAAATTCTTTGCAATTTTCCCCAGACAAATGGTTGTATTTGTTCTTATTCCTGGCTGTTCATCGTTTTGCGTCTTGGCTAAATACTTTAGGAGGTCCCCATTTATCGTTCTGTCCGATAGCTACACACGAACTTAAACTCAATAATCTTCAGCGCTGTGTGGGGCGTTCAACATTTTCCTACCTTGTTTATTATCACCAATACGGCCTTCACACTTTGTTCTCTCACAACAGGGGATAGATCTGAGAAGCCAGTCATCATATCCGGAAATATTTTGTCATTGACCACCCTATTCGGGATATGTTCAATCATCTTTGGCAAATTATCCAACAGAAATACTCTGATTGCTCTGTCTGGTATGCTGAAAAGACGGACAACGACGGGGACAATCTTGCTTTCCCACTCCTCAGAGGTGAGCTTTTCTCCGATTTTGAGAACGACCGAAAATACTTTGGGTCCGCCTATATATGTCTGATCAGTATATTTAAAGAACGATGAATGACCGCAACAGACCTCCTCCGTATTCAACAGCCTTCAACAGCTCCGGCAAAACTTTCATTCTGAAGAAGTCTTCGGGAAATTGGTCTCCCGTTTCCTCTAGGAGGCTGTAACGTTCAGTATTAGAGGTATTGGTGAACTACTGGCCTATGATATGGGACCGTACTTTAAGAACTCTTCCCTCTCTGTCTCCCCTTTCACACCCATATTCTCAACAAACTCCGCCACATGAATCAGCGGGGTGTCAAAAAAGCCACCCTTCCGTATTCCCTGTGCCAGAAATTGTGCAATTGACAGCCTTGTCTTCGGGTTAGGTTGTATCAACCTCTTGTATGACTGAAGAACACTTTGGGGAATTGATTTCGTGCTGGCAAGCTGGTCTGCGGATATAAAACCCCCGCCATTGAAGGCTTCGTATATTAGGATTCCAAATAAATAGGCATCAGTCACAGGTATGGATTGCCTGGTGTCACTTTATGAGTCGTTATTCTGTCTAATGGGTCTTTCACGCACTCTTTTAAGACATCCCAACCGCCTTTCACAATCTCCGGTGAGGCATATCGAGAGGAATCCGGAAGAAGTCCACCAAATCTCTAGCCGGAAAATAAGCACCCATAATGATAGTACACTCCATAAATTCACCTACATATATGACGGGGTCGTCTTCCTTCAGCGAGCTCAAGACTTCGAACCCAGCCAATTTCCACTCTCCACTCTCCGTGGCGAATATTGAGGATACCCGCAGATTTCCATGCACCGAACTCGCATCCTCGTTTATGAACTTAAGCGTTTTCTATAGTCGCTTCCCTTTTAGTGAAATTCCATAGACATGTAGGAACAACGGCTACGAACCGCAACAGTGTGCAATCCCCACTTTATTGTCTCTACATTCAGCGCCTTCCGCTTAACATTCCACGCCAATGGCGTTACTCGCTCTGTGGCAATATAAATGTATGAATCTGTCTATGTTATTCCTGAGGTTAAGTGAGCCATCTCTGTCTACTTGTGGTAGCCCAACAAACCTCAACTGTATCCAACACTCGGACAACACCTGGATGCCGCAATGTACGTAGCTTCCTCAGCGCATTCTTAGCAAGCGGCAGCCGACTCCGATTTGCATTTACATCAAATGAGAATATGGAACAATCTGAGCTGTCTTCCTGTTCAGCATAGCAACTACCAGATTAGCAAGCACCACTGTGGTAGGAACGCCAGCACACTTCCTTCAACATGCCAAAGGTATATACAGAGATGCCCAAGCCTCATCTTGTGTTCTCGGGGTCGTGGGGCTGTGGGGCTGTAGGGCTGAGGTGGAAATTGTGGGGCATACCCGTTTCGTGCCATTGTGCAACGCCCATATCGAGTTATCAACGTCGACTCGCTCACCAAATGAATATGGAAAGGGTGGCCCTTTGGAGATGGCCGATGCCACTGCAGACTTGAGAAAATCCATCCCCAGTATGCAGTGGAGCTCCCAAAACATGTATAATATCAACACCGTGGAAATGAAGCGGATTCACAGGCAACGGCGCAGGCCAGACACATGCCAACATCTTGGCGAAACACCTCACGTGGAAGACGGAAACAAATTGAAACACCAGCCGTGCGCTAGGTGATAGATAATATATGATATCTCTCCACTGCTTGGAGTTGGTGTGAGCTGCTCGCTGTTCAATCTACACATACTCCAACATCAGTCTCTGCTAGTTGACCAAGGGGCACTGCTTCCCCCAGCATTTGTTCAACTGTTCAAGGACCCCCGCTATTAAACCTCGAACCCCCCGCCACCGAAATCAAGAACGCAACTGTTTCAGATTTCGCTCTTGGCCTACGAACCTCGAGCCTGCTTGACCCTCCGTCACGTCAACCAAAGGCTTCCTTATTGATCGGCTAACCCGTGTATGTACCATTGTTCTAGCCTCTGAGAAGCTATGTTTTCAATCGCGTGATCGATAATTCTAATGAATTGAGATAGACGATGGCGGACTCGATCCTGGAAGAGTCTTTGGTCCCCCTCCCACCAGCCCCACCAGTCCCAGCAGCGCCGAAAACTCCACCACCACCTCCTCCGGTAGTAGTCAAACCGGCCCCAGTTACGCATGCGCACAATATCATCTCTTCCACCTCGATTGCAAAAAAGGTTACCCAATGCCTTGAAGAGCTCTTCCCAGAGCCACCGCCTCCATCTAGGGGCCGAACTAGGACTACCAGTACCTCCGGCCCCGCACCGAAAAAAACAAAACCCCAAATTATCATCACTCTAACAGCAAAATCCGTGTCTGCACCAAAAGCAATTACAATATGTGAAATATTGAAACGCCGTATTGCAGAACGGGGATTGTATTGGTACCAGTATTGTGCGCTTGAAGAAGTACTAGAGGAAGTGAAGCCCAAACAGGTCGAGCCGAAGGCTGCTCCACAGAGAGATACCACCAGGAGGAGTAGTTGGGGAGGACCACCCACACTAGCTTCCCCACCGAGGTCAACATCAAGGATGCAAACCAGGTCGCCATTGCACACGCCCGCAAAGCCCCCTAAGATGGGTTCACTTACAGGGCCCTCCGGGAACGCTTCCACAAGGCCACTAGTGAATACATCGACCAACTCCTCACAGGAAAAAACTCCATCTAGGCTCTTGCAGCAAAGCCACTCCGCAAGATCACTAAAACGACAGGTTGAATCCAAACCTACCGTTGATGAAGAAGACCCCTTTGGACCACTCTCTCCTCCTCCGAAGCGTGCCCAGGACGAGCCTCCTGTCAAAAGGGTTATGCCCGTTTTGACTATCTATCTTTCAACACAGAGGATTGACGACTACAAAGAACTTCATGGGTAGGTCTAGCTTTCAAGAGTCCTCTTGTCGGTCTTGTCTTTCACTAACAATGGTTTTAGGGAGCAATCCAACGAACCCTCTCCATATACCGTACCACTACCTGGGGAAAAGAAGAAAAAGAAGTGAGCAGTGGTATTTTCATGATGAAATGTTTACGTGTATAGTATAATATTTTCTCCAGGATAGCAAGGATGGATGAGGTTTGTTTCTTTCACAGTTGAAGGTGTAAGAGGGGGACATAATTTCATTCGCACTCTATGTGATTCTAGACACGGGCGTTTGTTTTCCTTAGTGCGGGGAGCTGTGGTTAAATGAGTGATATACTTTTTATTATATATGGGGGCTGTTCAATTTCAGAGCTTTTTATGTGTTGATTACTTCGGAACTCAGATACCATTTTCCTGACGAATGTATTTGACAGTGCAATGCTATTGAATTAAGGATATTGAAACCACAGTACTCAACATAAACTCGACCCAACCTAAGTAAGCTTTTGTTTGATGAAGAAATTCCTGAGATGAGACAACTGCCATGCGCAGGTTGCCCCAAGCACAACAGTTTGGATTATTGTCCAGCGAACGACACGGGTATTAGTGGACTCGGACTGGTCGCGGAATTCGGCTTCCCTCTCCTATACATAACCATTAGCCACAATCCAATCGAACCCTAGGTTTACCAAGACTTCCATACCCTCTGGAAAACCTGCTCCCTTTTGATATCATGCAGCCTGGCATTCAAATCCTTCACCCTTTGAACTAAGTCATTGATCTTGTCCTTATCCTTGCTTTCAATCTCACTGGTATCTCCGATCGCCATGTCAAGGTGGAGTCGGACGCCCTCTGGGTGGCTAAACCAAGAGCCTCCCGCAGAGGGGTTGGTGGCAAGGAAGCAAATGCGATGCTCACCCGAGTCAGCTGCGGTGAAGGTGAAGCGCCCTTTGTTTGACCCTTGCTGGTTTATGACTCGGTGGTCATTGTCAAACGTTTCCTAAGCTGTATGTTAGCGGTTGCTGATCGGAATTGCGGTCGATGGGATAACGTACATCAACGGTAATCTGAATCTTGAGCGAAGTCTGTTCCGTGAACTTCTGTGTGTGGCTGTCGTATTCTTCGGCTTTGTATTTTCCTATTCATGGGCGCCATACAACCATCAGCTTCTGCCAGAGCCTCCCCTCCACCTACGCAACCACCAAAATGACCAATCCTTCACGAGTGAATTCAGGTTTCGTACCAACAACTAAGGTATCCTTCGGTAACTCTTCAAAAAAGCATTTTGGAGAATTTTGGTCGATGTAGAAGTACAATGCGGACGAAGGTAGGACGTATGAAGATAACAAGAGGACGGATGACAAGAGTCCCCCTGAGCTTAGAGGCCGCATTTCGAAGCTGGGTATTTCTGGCGAGATTAGCCCGAGTTCTCTTCACTGAGTCGTACTTGCCGGTAGGGTCGTAAGTCGTTAAGTAGCGTAGATATGGGTCGGTTGCTCAAAGTGTTTTGTATTACGTTCAGTTTAGCTTGATGTCAAAGTGGCCTCTGCGACTGGCGGCTTTCTCCTATTGGTCCTAGTTATTGGCTCTACCAACCAGGCTAGCTTATCTGGCTAACGTCGCCTCCTTGTCAGTCACAGTTATCACAGTTACCCTCAACAACCTCCACTGGCTGCATGGAATTTGAGAACTTTATCAAGGCCACTGAAATAGTCTCGGCACCCCATTCATCTCGAGACTATGGAAGCCTTCCGTGGATACAGCATGACGGGCACCTAAAGATGCACTGCCCCTTATTAGGTAATCCGCCGCCACATGGTCTCGCCAACAACCGTGATTACCGGTTTGGGATAGGCGCCGCAAGATTGTACAAGTAACCCAAAGAAGCACTTATCGATATATATCGATAAATCAGTCCTCCCTAGGAGCGGTCGGGTTCGAGACTAGTACTGCATCAAGCTTATCAGAATGGTTATCTAAATTTCAGAACCCGCAGTCTTGGCTATGCTACCTCTGGAACTGTTCTAGATCTAGACCTCAACTTCTTTTCATCTTCATAGTCAACAGCCATTTCTCCTGCCTCCTACATCTTTTAGGGTCCTACTAGAATTCAATAGGGAAGATCAATGTCTTCAGCTGCCTCTCACCGCAAGGCACCGCTGAGAACTTATGGGGGGAATAGACGAGGCCGCTTCGCCATATTTCGGGACTCCGATTATATAGTTGCAAAGGAAGTTGAGAAAAATGGAGCTGAAGTGAGAAAAGGTAAACTCCTCAAGCTCCATTTTTTGCATTCCCATCATATTTATACCCCAACAAGAATAAAAGCCTGCGTAAAAGAAGGCTTGGTGGCTCCTCTTTTAGTCCCAACCTGAGACCTGGAGGATGGATACTGATTTGTCGTTCCACTAAAGTCAACACGGAGATCGCCCTCGAACCTTCTGCCGACCTGAAGACCAATTTAGGCATCAAAAAGCTGAAAACAAATCACCCTAATAACGCTGTCTATGAAGATATGGATAGCTCAGTCGAGATTGCACAGAGAAAGCTCTTGAAAATGCCTAGCCAGGTACCGGCTTTTGCTGGGCCCCGCTCACTGCCTACCGGGTCAGAGAGCAAGGATACCGATGTCAAGATGATAATGAAGCTTAAAGAGAAGTCCACAAACGCTGTGATTAAGCCCGCGTCGGCTAGAATCTTGCCTCTCCAGACACCGACAACGCATTCAATCAAGGCTCAAATCCCCAAGACCCCCCCCAAGAAGAAGCCCAAGGCAGTTCTATCTCTTAAACAGAGTCCTTCGCCTTCACGCCGTAATCAAGAATTTCCCAATATTATATCCTTATCAACTTCCAGGGCACATAACAAGCGTCTCAGTAATTTCTCGGAAAACCCAGCAAGTATCACTACAGCTACCGCTCAACGGCGTGTGCACGAGCCTCCACAGAATCCTGGCATTTCTGAGCAACTATTATTGAAAAGTCCCAGCTTGAGCTTTCTAGATATGGCAAAAGAAGCTGTCACCGATACAACTCGTGCTCTCACCGACCTAGTGCAACCCAAAAGAAAAAAGGCACCAAAAAAGAAAGGCAGGAGGGCGAAAGCGAAAAGCTTAGATTCTACTGTAGAGTCAAATTGGAAGGCATTTGGAAAGGGTGCCAATATCAGAAGCCAGGAATACGAGGAGGTTGTTGACCCAACCGATTCCGAGGACCTTCGTGAAGGTAATATCACACGTACTTGGAAATATTCTCCGGGTCATTGGGTTCTTGTTGCTGAGAAAAGTTACCAAAATCTCTTATGTGGTCCCACATTCGAGAGCGATGCCGATGGGGGTGAAGCCAGTGTGGGCTCCCCGGAGACTTATGAAGCCAGTGATGCGGAAATGGTAATGGACAATAACAGCACGTTCAAGGCCAATGCAACTCCACACTCGAAAATGTCAGGGAAGAGATTGGGAAAATACACAGAAGATATTCGTAGGCAGGAGACCTTCAATGATGATACTGAACAAGGTTTCGACGGAGATGTAGAAATGTTGACTGGGGAGGATGATTATGACCTTGATGAAAGCTCTGGGCTCAACACTAAGGACTCCTCACGCGTATTAGATAATGCTTTACTAAGGGAAAATACCTCACATAAGGATTCAGATGGTGATGTTACCTTGGAGGATAGTATGGCTACAACACAGCTGGATGTTAAGATGACGGATGTCAAAAGTAGAGTGTCCACACCCTTACATGTGAAGAAATATGATGAATTGATGGCCATGGAGATTGAAATGGCCACAAAGAAACGAAGTCTCGAAAACTCTCCAATTCGCTCTAGCTATGGCGTCAAAAGGAAATATTCAACTGCGAGGAAGATTTCTTTGCTTGGTGGGCCTCCTGGGGATTTGAGTAACCTTTCTGAGGATGAACTCTGTTCCTCCAACTATATGGTTGTACCTTTTGCTGCCAGGTATGACCAGGACGAGTCTCCTTCAAAAACTAGAAATATTAAAGGGAAGGCGGTGACACAAGCCACCCGGAGAATATTGAAGTCAGCGACAGACCACATGGAGACGGACTAGGTTTTGTTCCTCCTGAGATAGGACCTTGTGAACTTGTGATACTCATCAATTCCTCAGCATCTCGTTATGTTCTACAGGTGACTGGATAGAACCTGGGCTTTTCTCTTTCTTTCCTTACCTTCTTCAGACCTCCAATTTCGGAAGGGAACAACCATTTAATGCTACGGAATTACTTCTCGTTACCAATCTGAGCTGATTATGATTCACCTTTCTCATCCTTAGTCTTGCAGACAGAGCTGCGTTTGTATATCTTCCTGGTGTAATTACTTTTTTCACGCATTATCGATGCCCATAATGGACACAAGTTGACAGTTTGTTCTCTTTTAAATCTCAAGCCTTTGTATCTACCCAAAGTTGCATTGCTAGTCTAATTGTAAAACCTCTGTTTTTGTAGAGAAATGATAAATATACGTCACTCCACATGAGCTCACTAGAACATTCCTCCTTCCACCTACCGAGGCATCTTAGTGGTTTGGTGGTCATGATAGACCTCTCATCTACGTATACGAAACGGCTACCGATAAACCCAGTAGCAATGTCGGAGCGATGTCACACCATCGACGGTGCAATTGCCTAATCAACTTGCATGCTTTTCTCAGCCTAAGAATACTGCATCGCAAATCCGACACCAGCAAATCGTACGCTCATGCCAAGTATTGTAATAGCTGGTTGGCACCCATAATTGTAAAAAGAAATTCAGGGACTGTAACCAGACTAGACTAAACGTTCGGGCTTTTATGAGACAGCCACTTCACTAGTCTATCGTCCGTTCAAAACTAGAACCATCTCCCGCTTTGCACTTCTCTGTTGTGGGCATGGTGCCGATGTGGCGAATTTGTGGGGTTACAGGTCTTACCTGGGGTAAAAGCAGGTTCTATGCCCAATGCGGTAGGGGGCCGTTTGGATGGTGGGACGAAGGCGGCCATGCATGCTTCACTTCACTCGACAGCTCTCGCCTTCTAAGGTCCTTCGGGTGTTATCCAGCTGCCCTTGAAAGTTATGGGACTATGGGATCCCCTTCAACTGGAGAGCCCGCAAGAGCCCGAGCAGTACAAAACACATAATAGGAGGTGATTTGGATGTTCAGGAAGGTTAGGCAGCCTGGTGTGGTTTTGAGAGCGTCAAAGCTCTGTAATTCTCTCTGAATGTAATTATACGAGCGATGCATGGGAGCTCCGCTGGGGAATTACAAGGTTCTTAATGCCTTGATGCCATGCAGGAGAGCTTGCTTATGTTGTGGGGGAATGTGGGTCTCTGTTGGTCGAGTACCGGTAGCGCCAGTCATGATCAATACTATATCCTTTTAGTAGCGATCGGCCATTGCCCACCCACCCCCAGCTCGGCTGCTTTATAACCTGCTTCATTCCTCCCTATTCGGCCTATCCCATTTGCCATCCTACATAGTCCTAATTCTTTGTTCACGACAAAGCTCGAGCTCTATTACCCTCATCCTCGGCCATCGAACTCTCTGGCAGGCCTCACTTGGTGTTATCTCTCATCCGGAACATTTGGGCATACCTCCGCTGACGTCCAATTCGAAAGAAGCTTCAGCTCAAGTGGTTGGTACCAATTCCTCAAGCCTTACATATATGTTTCTAGTTGCTTCAAGTGAGCCCACCCACTAACCGAGCTTTACAGACATCTCCACAGATTTTCTATATCAACCCCAGACGTTATTTTAAAGCATGACGCGTTCACACAAGGCCAATGACCCTGTCCACGGAGTTGAGCCCCAAGGGGCTCAAGATCCTGTTCCTCGGAATTTTGGAAAGTACGCTGCCCATACCGAGCGGGCCAAAAAGAATGGCGGAGGTAAAGCAAATTGGTAAGCCATTTAAAAATATCTTTTACATTACTTCTCGCTAACTGATAATTATCTGTAGGGGCCGTGACGGGGACGAACTTATAGACAGTGAAGAATTCGTAATGCACAAGGCACGCCGCCGTTCGAACAGTAAAGGCCATATTGAAGATATGTTTGTTCAATCCAAGTTCGAAGAACATGAAGAAGAGCCAGTTTTTCGTGAACCAGTTTTTCGTGAACCAGTTCAGCGGGTTGAGACCGCTAATTCTGCCTCCTCAGAGTCTTCTGAAAAGTCCTAGACGGATATCGGTGTATACCATCAACGGCGTTTGATGATCATAGGGGAAATGGGGCTGGAATCGATTTTCTTCTTCCGTTTGCTCACTCGGTTCTTTATTTGATGTTAGGGTACGGGGTTAGGTCCTCCTTGTTCTTTGGTTTGTAACTTACTCTCTGGATGGGCTGCGTTTGCGTTTTACTTGGATTCCGTAAATTATGAATGATGCACTATGCCCATCAGATCAGAGATGTGTAAACCCTCTAGTCCTATATTGGCTTTTTGGCGTAAGGCCGTTGGCGTTCACCATCGATTGACTGGGATGTGATGGGGTCTGCAATCGAATGGCTGAAGTCTCCTGAAAGGTAGTAGGTAGGAATAAACAATATTCTACTACTTACAATTATATACATTCTTATCATGCCTAGAAACACCCTCGTACAGGCTCATTCCTCGTTGAAGGAATACCAAATTCTCAATGTCGGTAAATGTCTTGCATACTACTACTGCTATATGTCTAACTCAAAGCTGAACAACTGCATTATGACACAAGTCTACTTACAGGGTTCAAGCAGAGGTATCTTGATTTGATCATAAACAACTGCACTAGGGAGACCTTCTTACCCGAAGCAAGATTGTCAGCTACATCAGAAGGTACTTCGACGAGCGAGACTTCATTGAGGTTGAGACACCAATGATGAACGCTATTGCCGGAGGTGCCACAGCTAAGCCTTCCATTACCCACCACAACGAGCTTGACATAAACCTCTTCATGCGTGTCGCCCCAGAGTTTTATCTCAAGATGTTGGTTGTTGGTGGTCTCGACCGAGTGTACGAAATTGGCCGACAATTCCGTAATGAGGGTATCGATCTTATCCACAATCCTGAGTTCACTACCTAAGTTCTATCAAGCCTACGGGGGCGTCTACGACCTCCTCGATATTACTGAGGCGGCATGGTCAAGTACATCACTGGTGGTTACAAGACCGAGTACACCACTCAGCACAGCGAGGTCTATGAAGTCAACTGGGAGAAGCCGTGGCGCCGAGTCGACATGATCCCCGAGTTGGAGAAGTTCACCGGCACCCAAGTTCCCTCCTAGCAAGGAGTCCCGCACTGAGGCTACTGGCCAGTTCCTCAAAGATCTCCTTAAGAAGCTCAACATTGATTGCTCCTCACCACAAACCAACGCTCGTATGCTCGATAAGCTTGTTGGAGAGTTCATCGAAGGGATTGCATCAATCCGATTTTCAAACCCCAGATGATGTCACCCCTTGCTAAGGCACACAGGGATAAGCCAGGTCTTTATGAGTGATTTGAGGTGTTCGTTTGCAAGAAGGAGATTGCAAATGCATACACCGAGTTGAACGATCCATTTGATCAAAGGTTGAGGTTTGAGGAGCAAGCGAATCAGAAGGCCCAGGGCGATGATGAGGCACAGCTGATTGATGAGAACTTTTGCACAAGTTTGGGATTTGGTCTCTCACCAAATGAAGGATGGGGTATGGGTATTGATAGGGTGGTCATGTTCTTGACAAACCACTACACCATCAAGGAGCTCTTGACACTCCATAGTACCTTTCACTACTATCGGCTTTATAGGATGGGGCTAATACTTTCTGCTCAATATTGTATTCATGAAGGAGAAGAGCCTAAGAAACTTGCAGCGGAGGTTGTTGGAATTGAGCCAATGCCAGTGGAGTCTATTGGGGAGTTGCAGCACAAAGGGTAAAACAATCCTTGATATGTTATCTTCTTCTTCTTCTTCTTCTTCTTCTTCTCTTAGTGTAATGGATCCAAAATTTGTTGTATTTGTGGCGCCTGGTGGGGTTGGATAGAGGCTTGTGGGATTTTTGTCGTGCGCGTGATGGAAGCAAACTAGAGCAGTTTGTTATATGTTGTATTTTGGCAGGGAGTAGGTTGTAAATCTCATCTGTGATCACTACTCGGCGAAGCTCAAGTGCGATTGTAATACCGCAATTCAGGATAAAAAAGCCAGCTGGCACTTGAGGGTAACCAGCCGTGAAGATAGACTAAGTGCCTACCTCCTGTGGAGGGTGTTGTACTAAGTGCTCCACTAGTTTAAATTGGGAAGTATCTATTCCCTTACTGCTAGAACATTCAGGGATGCGCCTCCTCGTCACAGAAGTCACAGAACCATGGAGGCGCGGAACAAAAGTCTGTTCCTCCTTCATACTTGGGAATTGCATATGCATAATGATTTATTTATTGAGAGTGGAAAATGTATGTACAACCAAGGAGAGCCGAATTGTAATTCACAAAACACCATCAACAGCTTCTGTTCACATTACTATGGCTATGTTCCTGCTCCTGCTGTTTTTGCTTTCAATGCTGCTTTCTAGCCCTGCGTCGTTGGCGCATCCGTAGACTTCTTGTATCCTCCACATTCCGCTGCGGCTTCTTTTGTGTGTTCTCCATATCACTCACCGATCCGCCGTGAGCAGCAGCTCCACATTCAGGAGATTGGCAGGCTCTATAGAATGCAAGGCCCCTCTTTCCAATGCTCTACTGCCAGATTGATTGCCAGAAAACTATGTTGCAGATCTGAAGTCTTTTGTTTGAAAGTATGGGGGAACTTAGTGTTGAAGAATGGAGGGATATTTGCGGAGACAGACCAAATTGTTGCGATCTTAGCTGGTCCCAAAGGCTTATGAGGCGCTATAAGATTGAGGATAAATACAGGCAAACCTCTATATTAGATAACGTCGGGACCCGGAGGCTGTTAGGCTATTAGAAGTCATGTGTATAGGCATCATATGTATGTATGTTCTCTACAGGACACTTCACTAATCCTAACCCACTCTGCTACCCTCACGCTCCGCTTGATTTTCATTAAGGTAAACCTACATATCACTGACCGTAAGTTCAAGATTTCATTCTAGTATTTGCATGCTAAATTAGTTTAATGGTTTGATTTTTAGGAATGGGTGACGATAATACCAAGACGAAGAAAAGGAAGTCTAGATGGATTGCTTCTAGGTACTGTACGTACATAGCTGAGTGGATTTACGATTGCAAGGTATTTTGGTAGTCAGGTAAGGTTAAATTAACGTTTTTTTTGTTGAGCTGGAGTAGGATGATTTGTTGAAGTATTAAAAATTAATATAGAGGGATTTTTAGCTAGCTTTCTTGTTGTTGTTATGTGTTCGTTACTAAGCGGATATATACCAAAAGTTACCGGGAAAGAGTAGCGAAGGGTTTATGTTCTGCATGCTAGCTGTAACGCACTCAGGTAAGGAAAATTTTGATCATAAGAAGCCATATCTTAAAGTTTAATGAGTTGTGATAACTGTACAAGGCGAATGGTTTACGTAGACCAACCTCAAGGTTAGGGCTATTTTCATTTACTAACAAATGGTTGCTATGGTAACCTCGGAAATTGTTGGGTTACCATGGCAACTTATTGTTTTAGTGGTATGCGGAAGATCTACTAGTGAGAATCAACAAGGTACGGAGTACGGATACCTACTGATATTTGGAGATATTGGTTAGCCAAATCGGGAACTGGAATTAGATAGCTATTGCAAGCGGCAAGAAAAATGAATTAGAATAAATTACAAAGAGAAATTAGTAGAGAAAATTTTTCGGAATAACTTCTTCCAAAATTATTTTTTTGGAATGCAGATTTGTTGAGGATAGGTAGTCTCGATCAGCATTACCAGGATACATGGGCTGCAGGGAGTAGGTGGTGGTGGTCCCGTGACTTTGACGCGGCTTGGCCAAGACACCCGCAATCCTCATTTGGAGCGGGCCTTCAGGAGTCGGTTTTGCATTGAGTCGTCCGCTGCCGGATATAAATATTGCCGTGATACAAGTCAGAATATCTCCGATCGTGCATGTATACTCGTTTCATTGTAGTACTATTGGCCAGAGCACAGCTGCTGCTTTACGCTCTGTGGCTACAAGCTAAACATGTCGGACCCGCTACCGAAGATCACCATAGACGCTGCTCCTGCAGACCCAGCACCACCGCCTGCAGCCTCAAAGCCAGCCATCCCCACAGTGTCCCCAGCTACTGCTGCCTTTCTTGAGCCCTATCTACCTCCTCCCCATGCGAATGCGTATGCAAAACCGCTCGGCGTCACCCAGGATCGTGCTCCCGACGCTGCTCAGACTCGTCCCTTTGTCACACTCACCTATGCGACGTCTCTTGATTCACAACTTGCACTCTCCCCCGGCGCTCAGACTGCCCTTTCTGGCCCTCTTTCGAAATCATTGACCCACTATTTGCGCTCCAGGCATGACGGAGTATTGATTGGTACCGGCACAGCGATAGCAGACGACCCTGGCCTCAATTGTCGCACAGAAGGTGTTGGGGGATACAACAACCAAGAAGAACTCGATGACCCCACTAAAGCAACCACCATCGCTGGTCTAGATGACGACGAGGATGAGGGGCTTGAATCGGACCCACTACCTGGTCAGCCCCGCCCTATCATACTTGATCCGAACCGGCGGTGGCACTTTACTCGCGAGTCTCGTATGTTCCAGATAGTGAGAGAGGGAAAGGGGAAAGCTCCAATCATACTCACACGCGCCTCTTCCCGGCAGGGCTCCGGAGAGGCAGAGCGTTGGCGTATCTTGTGCGAACATGGTGGATTATTCATGTGCCCAAGAGAAGAAATGAAGGATAAAAGCAAGCGTATGAAATCGGGGTCAAGATGGAGCTGGAAACAAATTCTTGAGTTTTTATATAAGGAGGCAGGAATCCAGAGTTTGATGATTGAAGGGGGTGGGAACGTTATCAATGACTTGCTCGGACGGAAGGAAAATCTGGAATTAATTGACTCGGTTGTCCTGACAATTGCTCCAGTCTATTTAGGCAAGGGAGGTGTCAATGTGTGTCCAGATGGGAAACAGGTGGAGGCAATAAAAGTTCCTGCGGTGAATTTCAAGCATGTAAACTGGAACGTCCTAGGGCGTGATGTAGTGATGGCTGCAAGACCAGTAGCTGAGTAATTTGTAAAATATATATCCGAGGTGGTTTGCTTAGTTGAAAATACTTTATGCAATATCATATCTATAATGTACTGTGGAAGCTTTTTTTTTTTTTCTTTTTTTAATTTATTCATGTCGTCAGATTGGTTGGAATTGCCTCGGATGGAAAGACTTGCGCGTTGGTGGGATCAGGGTTAAGTCCCAGACATAAACAAGACATGGAAACTTCTCAGGAAACAAAGGAATAAACATCAACAGAAAAAACTTTCCCGCAAAAAAAAGTTTGTTATATGGTGGCTTTACTATAGCTATACTACAGTCGTTTGTTTGCACTGGTCCGAGTCCTCGACGATAGGCACTATTTTTGTCTTGCTCTATTTTTTTCTATATACCTATTGAGTTGTCAGTTCCACAAGAATATGCAATTTGTCGCATTGAATCTTCAGCAAAATCAATGCTTTCGGTACAGTAGGCAGTATCTGTGTCTTTGGGAATTGTTCATCTTTTTTGTTTTACCTTTTCATAATATTTCGCGGATTCCAACTCACCCATTTTCCTTCAACATTTGTAATAAGAATATTTAGGGAAATAAGACCGTACGTCATCCAACTGCACTCACCTAATGTCCAGGCTGTTGCTGTGCCAGCCCCCATCAGCTTCGACGAGCAAATTGAAGTACATGATTAACCAACGCAGTATTACTGACACAATGGAAGGTACCATGAGGCATAATTCTTAGGGGAATGGAAGAAGCCTTTTTTTGCCGGAACTTAGTTTTGCTCCATAAGCCTATGCCTCCTCTAGGATACTATATCTGGGCTGGGACTCTGAGCTTGCAAACGTAAACCCTCCAGCATCTTATCCCACCCCCAAGAAATTCGTGATTGGATAAGTTTTTCTCAGCTGATTTAATTCCCAACATGGTATTTGAGAAGCAAGGGAATTCTCAAGTCCATTTTTGTAATAACAAAGTGGCATGCCTATTCAATTGACTACAGTAAATCTGGCTATGAATTATCGATGACCGTACGGTGCGGGTCGTATTAGAGTAAGCTCGGATTTTGCCTGATTACTGAGTGATGAAGGCAGCTGGTAAAATCCGAGTGAGTATCTATACTACTTGAGTAGATAGGGCGTTGTGGTACGTTGGGTGGAGTTGAGGGTAACGTTTCAGGGCCGGGGCATTTCCGGGACATTTCCAGGACACACTTCCCCCTGCTGGTTCAATGGGGAATTTGATAAAGGTCCGAGAGGTGCTGTGAAATGTATGCCATGAATGACCGAGAAATCCCCGAACTGTTTCTCTTCCGAGTTACCCTGAAAGTGCGCCGCGCCGAACCGGAAATCGGGCCGCTGGTTGCATCCGAGTCAGTCCGCGTCCGCCGCCCGCCTAATTGCGAAACAAAAACAGGCCCCACCAGGCATCCCAATGCCAAAGAAGCACCGCCAACGGCTGTACACCAAGCCCCCCTCGACGGCTCCCGCCACCCTCTCCTCCTCGTCACCAATCCGCCCAGCCCAACCCTCCACTGTCAACGACCTTCTCCACCACCTCCGGGCCTCCCAAGCGAAATCCTCCCCCGGAGAACAAGCCCATGTCTCCTCCCTCCCCACTCCCGCGCCAATAGGCCAACCCCGGACCCACCATCCTTCCGTCGCGGCTTTCCTTGGCGCAGACCCCACCCCAATACCCCTTCGCGCTAGATCCCGAGTTATTGGCATTCGTGCGCTCCCACGGACGACCTCTGGCCCCCCGCCTCCGAGATCATGGGTGAGTGGGGCGTCAACGGTCGCTACATCACGACCGGTGAGTACTGGTGGTAAGAGATTTAGCAGGGACGATGGGGAGTGGGATAGAAGTCCCAGGCTTCCGGGGATGGTGAAAGTCACAAAGGGGAGTTTGATGCATTATGCACTTGTTTCTCTGGCTAGGAATTGGGACTGGGTGGTAGTTTATGAACAGCACTATTTGGGCACGTTGAGGCCCGGGCTGAAGGCCTTGTTGGGGGCATATGTTGGGGCGTATGGCGGGCTTGGGAAAGAGGGGTTGAGAGTGCTCTATCCCCCGCGCAAGACCAAGGAAATTGAATCGGGGAATAATAGACTTGAACCTATATCCAAGGAGGGGGGGAATGGGGGAGAGAAAAGCTCTCATGATGTATTATTACAGGAGGAGGACACTTGGGAAGCGCCCCCCGATGACGACTCGGACTCTGATCTCTTCAACCTGGAAGGAACAACACACCTCGATCTCACTCACTCCCTGAGGAGAACCATGCCCGATATGCAACTCAGCTTGAAAAACCTTGAGCGGTTCCTTTTCTCTGGCCGGCTTCTCCCTCCCCCACCAGAATCCCTACCACTAGCTATCCCTGACCAGCTCCCACCGTCAATCCAATCACCACCGCGCCTGCACCTCCCCTCTCTCAGCCACCTCTCTCTCGCCTACCCATCTAACATGCCCGCCGCGTCCCTCTGGTCGTCATCAACCCCCCACAATCTCCCCTACATCCTTAGTTTCATCCCTACGCTCACGCATCTCTCCCTAGCGGGGTGGCCCGGCCCTCCAGCAACTTTCCCCCCCCAGGCAGTGGCAAGGGCTGCGCGGAGGTTAGCCCAGTCGACGTACTGCCTGAAGTGGCTGGATCTGAGTGGTTGGAGTACGGAGGTGCTGGAGATTGTATTTATGGGGGCGGTGGGGGAAGTGGAGTTGGATGTTGTTTGGGGGGGATGGTGGAGGGGGGTAGAGACAGTGATGTGGTTGGATGAGAAGGAATGGGATGAGGGTGGGGGTGGAGATGCGGGGGCCCTGGAGAGTATGGCGAGGAGGTGGGAGAGGGAAGTGGGGAGGGTGAGGAGGACGATTAAAGGTGGGGGGAGGAGGTTGAAGTTTGTATTGGAGAGGGAGGAAGGGGAGGGATAGATGTCTTAATATTGGCTATTTGAAAAGGGGGGGGTGGGGTTGTTCTGCTGGCGTTATCTGTCTTTTGTGTATATTTGCCCAATGTCCTAGTGCAATAATTGTCCGATGCATCTCCAAAATCCATAAGTAAAACTTATGCAAGCTCCCACAGTACACAAGTAGATTTCAACCCAACAAAACAAAACACTGTATGCGGGAAGAAAGAGAAAGAGAAAAGGCGATAACCCTTATATACCTAAGCTAAACCCGTTCAGTATTATCTCGCCCCCGCAAAAAGCAAACCCGCGAATAAAACCTAAAGAAAAAAAAAAAAAAAAACTTTTGCCGAGTCTCAAAGCACATATAAACACACATACATAATACAATCACCCCCCCCCCCCAAAGACTTATTTCTTCGAAGAAGAACTAACAAGTTTCTTCTTGACATGCTTCGGCATTTTTAGTTTCCTTGCTTCGCGTTTTTCTTCCTTAACTTTTTGTTTATGCGCCTGTATACATCGGTTAGTTGATTAGTCCCCTCATCGGATTCAGGGTAATAAGAGGTCTAGGAAAAGGTAAACATTACCTTTTTGATTTCCTTATCCTCATGCTTCTTGCCCCTCGGTTTCTTTTCTTTGAATATCAGGTTCCCGTTTTCATCAAGTTCTTCTTCCTCCTCTTCTTCCTCATCTCCTTCCTCCGCCTCCGCCTCCTCCCCCCCCTCCTCTCCCTCCTCCTCCAAGCCAGGAGGTAGCTTTATGCCACCACCACCATCCTCCCCTTCATTATTATTCGCAGCTAATAAATTCTTGTAAATGAGACCCTGGCCCTCGCCCCTACCTACTTTTTCTGCGTCCCGCTCTATATCGTAGACCTCCTCTAGGGTGCGGGGAATGTATACTTGTCTAAATACATTTTCCTGGACCTCTTTCTCCGCGGCGCCTTCCTCCCCCGGTACCTTCGCGCCGTCTCTTTCCATATTCACTAGTACAGATTTAATTTCCGATTGTGTGGTGCCGTGAGCGGGGGAGGTGATGAACTCGAATACGGTCCGCTCGGAGAATACGACAACACCTTTTTTTTTAAAGTAATCTGTGACGTTTTTGATGTCCATTCTGAGGAATTCCGAGGAGCGGGGGTGGTCGTGCTCGACGGACTGGGAGACGTCGATGATGTATAGCTTGGATTTATGGTATAGGAGATTATACTCTGATAAATCGGCGTGGACGAGCCGGCAGACGTGGTACATTATCCTCATGTACGAAAGTAAGTCCGTGTACAGCCCATCCAATACCTCCGGATCCTCAATCCCAGCATCTTTCAGTCGAGGCGCAGGCCAGCCACGTTTGTCCCCAATAAACCCCATTACTAAAACGTGGAGGCGGAGGCAGATTGGCTCAGGGCAAGGGATGCCCGCGGCCCAAAGGCGTTTGAGGTTTCGCATTTCTTTTTCGGCCCAGATCTTTACCATGCTGCGGGGGTTGGACTTGTTGTAGCCGTGCCGGAAGCGGTGCTCGCCTGTGACGTAGCGGTCGCGATCTTTGAAGATTAGGATAGCGGTTTTGTAGACTTTAACTGCGCGGTGGAGGGGCTGGGGGGAGGTGGTCGTGGTTGTGGTGGTTGTGGTGGATTGGGGGTGCTCAGAGAGGGCGTGGTAGACATTTGCCTCTTTGCCTGTAGAGAGGACGCCGTTGAGGGAGTGCAGGATGGAGCGGTTAATGAGTTGGAGGAGGATCATCCGCGTGCGAGGGTCAAGGACTTGTTCGGAGGTGGCGCGGTCAGATTTATCGTTCGAGGAGGAGGATTTTGAGGAGAGGCCGGAGTGGAGGGTGTCGAGTTTGATCCGGGAGGCGAATTTGGAGAGGGAATGAATTTGGTCGTCGACGCGGGCGGAGGTGTTGGCTTTGGGCTTCGGATTTGTGCGGGGGACGAGTGGGGCGCTGGAGGAGGGATTGGGAGCGGTGGTGGAGGCGAGGAGTTGCCGTTGGCGGTTGTAGGTTTTCGTCAGGTTTCCCGTGGCGGAGGCCCAGTCGGGGTCGTCCATTTCGTCTTCGAAGAGGTCGGAGTCCGAGCCGCCGTAGTCATATTCGTCGCCATGGCATCCGTCGTGGCCGGAGTCAGGGTGGGCGGTGGTTGGTGGTGGAGGTGGTGGAGGTGGTGGAGGTGGTGAGGCGGCGGAGGATGTGGGTACGGCATGCTCGCCCTGAGGGGCGGGGGCGTCATCGAACTGACCGGACACGGCGTACCCGTTGTTCGGGTCGTATTCGTACTGTGGTTGGGCGCCTGCGGTGTAGACGGGGATGGCTCTGGTGGCAGCCATTGCTGTGGGTTGTATTCTATACGATTGCTTGTAGCTTTGGTGTTTTTGCTGCGGGCCGGTAGTACATTTGCCCGTATTGTAGTTTGCCCCGCACTGTAGTATTTGCCCGTATTGCAGAACTGCCCCGTACTGTATACAGGATTGCCCGTATTGTCGGTAGTATCGCCTCGTATTGCACCGGTGTTACTGCCCCGTACTGCAGGTACCGCCCCGTATCGTGGTATTGCCCCCGTATAGTGGTATTGCCCCCGTATCGTGGTATTGCCCCGTATCGCATGTAGTACTGTGATTCCCCGGACTGCGGGGTGGTTGGTGGGGCAAGGAAACTGTCAGCGGCCACCATGCTGGTGCTGCGCCACATTCATGCTGTGGCGATGCCGGCAGTGCATCTTACCTAATCGCCGTGACCCCCCCCCACAGCCAATCGATTGTCGTTTTCGTCGCGTCGTCTCGCAAATTCAGAACGAAGTTGACGCGTTGTCCTGCGGCTACTCCTCAAAACTCCACCACCCCTCCCCCCACCTCCAACCCACCCCTCCCATTCACCACCCTCAGAGAACAAGCAGGTTAAGTAAGCTGAGCCTTGTGCCCACTGTGGTTCCAAGTGCAAAAGATGTATATCAAACAGATCATCATCCAGGGATTCAAGAGGTATCTTTCCCTCCACACAAACCCTCCAAGAAGATGAAGATAATACTCACCCCCACAACCCTTTCCCTCACAGCTACAAAGACCAAACCGTCATTGAACCCTTCTCTCCAAAACACAATGTCATCGTTGGGTGGAATGGCCACGGCAAATCCAACTTCTTCGCCGCCATCCGCTTCGTTCTGAGCGATGCCTACACCAAAATGGCCGATGAAGAGCGGCAAGGTCTACTCCATGAGGGTTCCGGGTCCGCCGTCTTGTCCGCCTACGTCGAGATTGTGTTTGACAATTCCGACGAGCGATTCCCGACTGGAAACAAGGAGGTTGTGATTCGACGGACAATTGGCCGAAAGAAGGACGAGTATTCTCTCGACCGGAAAAATGCGCCGAAAAGCGATGTCATGAATTTATTGGAGAGTGCAGGGTTTAGTAAGAGTAATCCTTACTATATCGTCCCCCAGGGAAGAGTTACGGAGTTGACAAATATGCCGGATTCGAGGAGATTGACCTTGCTGAAGGAGGTGGCAGGTACGCAGGTCTATGAGCAGAGGAGGGCAGAGAGTTTGAGGATCATGGAGGACACGGAGAGTAAGCGGGACAAGATCGACGAATTGTTAAAGTACATTGAGGAGCGGCTGCAGGAGCTAGAGGAGGAGAAAGAGGAGCTACGCGGGTACCAAGAGAAGGATAGGGAGAGAAGGTGTCTGGAATATACAATATACCAGCGGGAGCAGGATGAGATCAATTACGCCCTAGACCAGATTGTAACGTCGAAAAATAACGGGGCGGTGGAAAGTGAGCTTATCATGGAGGAGTTTCAAGAGCGAGAGAAGGAAATAAGGGCGCTAGAGGATAGTATAACTTCAACAAAACAGAAATTAAACCTAGCCAGGGTGGATAAGCGACAGTTGGAGGATGAGAGGAAGGAGCATGTGAGGGAGAGAGCACAGGTCGAGTTGGATTTAAAGACCCTAGAAGCAGATCAGACACATCTCAAGGACGCCCGGAAGCGATATAAACGGGAACTTGAGAGTCTGACCCAGCAAATCCAAGAGAAGCAGGAAGAGCTAGAGGAGATAACCCCCTCCTACAGCGCCAGAAAGGAAGAAGAGCTTAGAATACGTCAGCAACTCGACGAAGCCGAAGCCACCCGCCAACGTCTCTACGCAAAGCAAGGCCGCAATACGCAATTCCGCTCTAAGAAAGAGCGCGACGACTGGCTGCAAAAGGAAATCAAGGAAATAATCTCCACGGTGACAAAGCGCAAATCCGTCCGTGCAGATCTAGAAAAGGACATCCAGGAAACCACCAAAGAACTCGCTCAAACAGAAGCAGATATTGCTGAGCTTAGGGTGAAACTTGATGGACGTAGTGGGGCGCAGGATGAGATGCTGGAGGAGATCTCAAAAGCGAAAGAACTTCGGAATAAGCTCTATGATGAGCGGAAGGACCTCTGGCGTGAAGATTCGAGACTATCATCCCTCCTAGATTCCTCACGTGCTGAGCGGGAGCGCTCGGAAAAGACCCTCTCTCATGCAATGGACCATGCTACATCCCGGGGACTTGCTGCTGTGCGGAGATATACAGAACGACACCACCTCCCGGGAGTATATGGGACTCTAGCTGAGCTCATGGAAGTCTCTGAAAATTACCGTACCGCAGTAGAGGTCACCGCTGGCGCATCCTTATTCCATCTTGTAGTCGACACCGACGCGACGGCCACAAGGGTCCTAGAAATGCTTCAGCGAGAGAAAGCAGGAAGAATTACATTCATGCCCCTGAACAGACTAACTCCACGGCTGGGGAAGTTCCCAGAGGACACAAAGGGCTATCCATTGTTGAAGACGATCAGATATGATCCCGCTTACGCAAAGGCGTTTGAGCAGGTTTTTGGCAAAACTATTCTCTGCCAGGACCTTAATATCGCAGCACAATTTGCGAGATCATATGGCTTGAATGCGATTACGCACGAGGGGGACAGAGGTGATAAACGTGGTGCGTTGACGGGTGGATACTATGATCCCCGCCGATCGAGGCTTGAAGCTGTCGCGAGCGCGAAAAAGTGGAGGGAGCTGTTTGACCAGCAGAAGGCAGAGCTCGATAAAGTTAAGACTGTTATTGAAGCAAAGGATCAAGAAATCACTCGTGCAGTTTCAGATCTTCAGAAGCTAGAAAGTAAGAGAGCACATCTTGAAGCTAGCTACATCCCAATGCGAACACAGTTGCAGAATAAAACCGCGATGGTCTCCCGCATCACGGAAACTCTGAGGTCGAAGCAAGAGTCGTTGGAGAATGTCGATACTGCCCTCAAAGCCTTGCAGGAGCAGCTTAATAGCTACCAATCCGAGCTGAATAGCGAGTTTAAGAAGAACTTGACTCGCGAGGAGGAAGCCCTATTGGAGGAACTTGCGGGCACTCTCCAAACCCTGCGGAAATCCCTCTCGGTAGTATCTACAAAACGCATCGAGCTCGAACAGCGGAAATCTATTCTTGAACTTGAAGTCCGAGAGAATCTACAAATGAAACTCGATGAGCTTCGCGCGAGAGAGTCCGATTCACTTGAAGGCTCTGGCAAAAAGGGTGATTTGGGATCTGCTAGATTCGAGCTTCAACGAATATCCACGTCCATTGTCGAGCTTGAGAAACGCTTGGTTAAGATTGAAGAGGAACTTGAGCGAGGGAACAAAGAACTACACACACTTGAAGGCCAGAAATCCAAACTCCTCGCTCTCCAGGACGAAGCGCAGAAAATCCTTGAACGCCAACAGAAGCGTATTGATAAGGACATTAGCAAGAAATCTATCCTAGACACTAAAGCCCGCGAAGTTAGCAAAAATATCCGCGATCTAGGCGTACTCCCAGAGGAGGCATTTGAGAAATACGAAAACCTCGACTCAAATGCAGTCGTGAGAAGATTACACAGGATTAATGAAGCTCTGAAGCAATATAGCCACGTGAATAAGAAGGCTGTGGAACAGTACAACTCGTTCACAAAGCAGCGGGATACCTTAATAACCAGGAGGAAGGAGCTAGACTCGAGTCAGGACAGTATTGTGGAGCTGATTCAACACTTAGATCAACGCAAAGACGAGGCTATCGAGCGCACATTCAAGCAAGTCTCAAAGTACTTTGCCGAGATTTTCACAAAGCTCGTGCCCGCGGGCAAAGGCCGGTTAGTGATTCAACGGAAAGTCGATCAACGCCACGACGCTGCCGCCGCAGAGGCGAGTGAAGATGAAGACGAGCATGATGGTGCCAACCGAGGGAAGAGCGTGGAGAATTACACAGGCGTGGGAATCACAGTGTCATTTAATTCTCAGCATGACGAGCAGCAGAGGTTGAGTCAGTTGAGTGGTGGGCAGAAGAGTTTATGTGCCCTCGCACTTATTTTTGCGATTCAGAGGTGTGATCCGGCGCCGTTTTATTTGTTTGATGAGATTGATGCCAATTTGGATGCGCAAGTAAGTTCGCCCCTCTTCAAAATAAATATATGTGTGATGTGGCTTTACTGATATTAATGGGGATGTAGTATCGACAAAGTACAGCCCAGATGATCAAGGAGTTGTCGCAAGAGAATGGGCAGTTTATTGGTATGTTCGCTCTCGCATATCGCCTCCTGTTTGATGAAAAAGGATCTAACGGCGAACTGTTTTGTAGTGACGACTTTCCGTCCGGAGTTAATCCAGGTTGCAGATAAGCATTACAGTGTGTTGTATAAGAACAAATCATCCACTATTGCTTGTGCAACGAAGACAGAGGCGTTGAAGTTTGTCCAGGAGGAGGCGGGCAAGTAGTTTTTACTTTTGTTACCTTTTTTTTTTTTTGGTTGTTGGTTGTGGGCTCAGAAGATGCTTCATTCTTTTACTTTGATTGAATCCTCTTTTGCTGTAATGGTTTCTTTGTGTGTATCTGTATGTGCTTGTGTGCACATGAAAAGCGGGGTTTTTGTGATTTTTTACGTGGGGCTTAATCAATTATCTGACAGTTTGCTGTCTTTTGTATCTACTTTTTTTTTTTTCTCTATCTTTTGATCATGTTTTGTGGTGCTGTGATTTTTCAGGGAATATGCTGTGGGGGCGTACCCAAGGTGGTGAGTGGAAAAGAGTGAAAGTTCCAAGCAATCTTTGTGGTTCATAGTGAATTGATGACAAACTGTGGCATCTTGGGTGATCATAATAGTTGATATACATTTCTGCTGGTCGAAGACGGCTGCATAGTCATCTATGTAGAGGTACCCTGTCTAAGCAGTTATTGCATTTTTTCCCGAGTCCAAAAAATGCTAACAAGCGCACTGCAGTCACAGCCAAACATAACTTACATTACCCTCAACTCCCCCCTCCTCTCTCAAGACTCTCAAGGAACCATGAATTTCACTGAGGTTTTTAATTGTAATTTATGTTGAATTGTGGTAATTGATTTATCCATTTTTTTACCAAAAAAGTCAAATGTCGTATATGTTCTGGGCCGCTCACGGGCAATGTATAATTACTGGATTTGGTACATAATTAATAACAATATACCTAACTAGACCTAGGCTCTCATTAATCCCGGCGCAGGAAGTATCGGCCAGAAGCTTGCCTGGGAGCTGTGGGACGTGTAACAGCTGCATCTAGTTCTGGGATCTCCTCCAGTTCATCCTCCGAGTCATCTCTCCAGGTCAATTGAGTTATTATCTAATAGTCCAATTGTGTTCGTTCAGCTACCTAGAGCTGAGAGGTTGCCCACAGTCAGGATACCAGTGTCTTTGAACGCTTTGAGAACCGGTAGAAGGGTAGCAGAAGTTTTAGCCTGAGCACAAGACCATACTAGACAGGCCCCTGTAGGTAATTATAGAAATAGTGGCCCTTCTACTCCTCCCGCTTTCCTCCTCCCTACTCCAATATTTGTATATCTTGTCTCTGGTACTTCATTTAACTACTAATATTTTTAAATAGTCAGTACTCTGTACTGGATTTTTTTGAATTTCCTTTTTTTTTTGGGGGGGGGGGACATGGTACGAATACTTCAGATGATAAAGTTCTCCATGTCGGTCGGTAACTAGTCGTCCACAAAAAACTGACCAGACAATCGAAGGGTTGTAGACAGGTAAGCTATGCTAGAAAAAAAGAAAATTTATTAGAGCAATTAGTCCCCCAAATCTATGTGAGTTGCATTACCCTCAAACCCAACCAAGTTTCTAAAAGTTATTTCAACCATCTTCTCCTCTTAAGCACATATATATTACAAATTTTAGCCTTCTCATAGACCACGAGGTATACATATAATTGTTGACCTCCCTTTACACAACCCTTATCAAATTCCTCCCAACTCAACTAAACCGCTCCAGTAACGCCATGTGGGGCAAGATGCTCCTAAGTTTAATTTAGACGTCACTCCAATTTACTAGCCATATCTACACAAGCCATATATACTCTCCCCCCAAGTAGTGTGAGGACAATAAGTGCAATACTAGTAAAGTATGTACTATCAGCATAAAGTTTGTAAGAGGAAAGGCCGAGGCTCGGCTGAGCTGAGCTGGCTGAGGTAAATAAAAAACAGACCAGGCAGTTTTGATGTGGGACCGAACAGCAGAACAAGAGAAACATCAAATACCCCTCAGTAGTTAATTGCCTCTCTGAACCCCGACGCACCATATAGACTAAAAGTATTTCCCCCCCCCCCCCCTCTCCCTCCCTGATAGAGAAAGAGAAGATAAAAACCTTTTGTGACAGTTCCTGTTACCAAAAAGTTGTTGTATTATTCACATTATAACTCCGAATTGATGATCTCTTTGCAATCAACAATCCATCCCACTCCTCACTGTCATGGCTATGCATAAGAGTTATCGCAAATAAGATCAAGCTGCGCTATATATTGCATCTGTGTAAGAGAGAAGAGTGCGTGTATTCAAGTAATAACAGAGGAGCTATCTATCTATGGCCCTAGTGCTCGCTCTATAGAAAAATCCTTTATTCCAGCCGACAATTTCCAGCTCTTTTATCCTTTTCCGTTTAGCCGTTTCTCCTGCCCCCAATTAGCCATTTCCGGAAATCAGTGCCAAGGGCTCGCATTTCCCGTGACTCCGGCTTATGTCAACGTGAGAGTATTTTCCACAGTCAACATTATATTACCACAACTCTATCCCGAAATGCTACTCTACGGTATGTGTGAGGGGGGAGGCCTACATATCTTCAAAACTAAAAATTATGCCCCGCCTGTCATGTGTGCGATCAGCACATATAATAAAACTGTACGCACATGTATGTATCCCCTCGATTCATAGTAGTAGTGTAAGTGTTCGCAGTATATGGCATATTGGCGGGGCAATACTGTAGTTCCCCCACTATGTTTTTATGGCATGTCAATCCGACAGCTCCCACCTCGCGCGATTCCAATTCCAATACATTCCCAGTCTCATCTCTTCGAGTATACCCGTGATACCCATTTTTTCTCCAGTTTCTTTATTCACAGTTCACAGGAGCCACTATGTCTGACAATACCGACCTCCCCTCCACTTATCCCCACCCCGTCCGCCTCGCCATCATCGGCGGCACTGGAATCGCCTCCCTCACTCACAGTGGCTTCACCCCCGTCGCTGTCCTCAACCCAACCACCCCCTGGGGCAGCCCCTCCTCTCCCATCACTATCCTGCACACACCACACACCACACACCCAATCGCCTTCCTTGCTCGTCATGGCGCCTACCACCAATTTCTCCCCAGCGAGGTCCCAAATCAAGCTAACATTGCTGCTCTACGATCGATCGGTGTTCGAAGCGTGATTGCCTTCTCTGCAGTAGGAAGTCTGAGGGAAGAGATTAAGCCGAGGGATTTCGTTGTTCCGGATCAGGTCTTTGACAGGACGAAGGGAGTGAGGCCGTGGACTTATTTTGGGGGAGGGGTTGTGGGCCATGTTGGGTTTGCTGAGCCGTTTGATCATCGACTGAGTCAGGTTGTTGCTGGCGTTGGTGAGAAGGTGTTGGGACAGAGGGGTGGTAGATTGCACATGGGTGGAACTCTGATTTGTATGGGTGAGTAATTGAATAGATTCTTGGTCTATCCTACCATTATTATATCATTATAGTATGGATTATTTGAACTAATTTTCAAAATTAGAGGGACCCCAATTCTCCACCCGTGCCGAATCCCACATCTACCGCTCCTCTATCCCCAATGCAGCAATCATCAACATGTCATGCCTCCCCGAATCCAAACTCGCCCGCGAAGCCGAACTCGCATATATCATGATCTGCATGTCCACCGACTACGACTGCTGGAAGAGCGATGAGGAACCTGTAACAGTGGAGACTGTCATGGGTAATATGAAGGCTAATGCTGAGACTGCGAATGCTCTTGTTTCTGCTGTGTTGGAGGAGTTGGTGAAGGAGGAGCATGCAGAGTTGGTGGCCGCGAACCATTTGAGTGGTGCGACGAGGTGGAGTGTTTGTACTAAGGAGGGGTTCTTTGGAAGTAAGGAGGCGAAGGAGAGGTTGGGATGGTTATTGGGATGGGGTGGAGAGAAGAACTAAGGGAGGGGATGAGGTCTCCCTGGATAGGCGTGTCAAGGGATAGTGATTGGGATTTATGATCAAAAGGAGGGGTGAATGATCTAGACACCTTGCATTTCGGCAAAGGACGAAGATAGATGAGACTGGTATACCCATATGAGGTTTCTTATTTATTTTTCTGAATTTTTAGGTGACTTTAGAAGCTTGTAAGATATTGTTGCCTAGAAATTCTTCTAGAGATTCTTCCTCAGATCAACACTTTGCATACCCAGAGGAATAAAGATTCAGGCATCATATTTTTTTTGGTGCAAGCAAAATAACTGATAGCCAGGATAGATTAAGCACTACCTATACTTCATCACCACTATAATTTCCTATCTTTCCTTTGGAAATCCCAATCCATAGCCGCCTTGATGTATGCACAAACCTAGGTGAGGCGAGCGGATTCGAGATGCGGGGAAGTTCTAGGGGATGAGGTGGTCAAACAGATGACTATCGTGCAGGGCCTGGAGGGTGCTGGGCAATGAGGTATGGAGGAGGACGATTCGGACGCCGTGAGTTCTACAGTTTTCCTATTGTGATCAGGGCGGCACTCCTCCCCCTGATATTACTTTTCATTCATCCCTTATCATTTCTAGGAAGATGTTTACAGTATGTGCATACGCACAGTATGGGTACTTATTAAAAAAAGATTTTTTAGGATTCGTACCTACATGCCGACCGCCACCACCAAAATGGATGGGTACGACAAAACTTTCTTACGGTCCTCATGCCTACCTACCTGCCTGAGTGGGCTGCCTTTATCGCAATCGGGAGGCAAGAGAGCTACACGTGATGTGCAGAATATCTATGGATTGGATGTATACTAGGGGCTTCTTTAACCACAGGCATCTAGTGATACAAATTAGTTATCAGGGGCCATTTGGAACCGCAGCCTGTATCATGCAAGAATACTTAACCGTCGTACTCCCTCAAGATTTTAGTTCCCCGTACTAGCAAGCGGCGCTTGAGCATCCCAAACAGATGGTTGGTTACCTGGGCATGCGTTCCTGTGTGATGGGCGCGAAGAGATAGATATCTTACATGTCTTCAATCTATTGTATGTATTAGTATTGAGATATTTACATTCATGGTTTACTCCGACTTATTCGTATTCAGAACGTGGACAACCGGACCGTAATTACCCTCAATTCAATCACTGGTATATAACCTGCTTATCGATAAGCAGCTGACCATCCCAGCCCTTCAAGACACCAAGCATTAACAAACGCAACTTAATGCAAGGACCGCATCTGGGAACGAGGCCCGCCCAGCAAACCTCCGAAGCTGGTTGGATGGTAGATTATGGAGTCACACAATTAGAATGGATGTATGAGATCTTTCCTGCATGATAGTATCTTATTCACTTGTGCACGGTACAGCTAGCATGAACAGCCTAGACCAAGTAGAGAAGGCGATGGGCATGACTTTTAGAACGGGGTGGAGATACTGAAACCAAGTCATGCTGGTACTGTTGATAAATAAAAACACGTAAAGCGTACCAAGTTACCCAAATGCAAGACTTAGTAAAAATGTGACAGTGAATAGACCCATGATACTAAAATGTAGTATAATAAAAACTCTCCCAACAGCGACCAACCAAGCCCAACCAACAGAGTTGAAAACACAGGCAGGGAAACAGCAGAAATATTAAAACAGATACACATAAGCACACCCCAGTACTGTCGTCGTGATAACCAGGAGAGGAAGGTTTTGGTATGAAAAAAGAGGAGCCAGTGCATAACAAAGAACAGAGGAAGTTGTCGCCACTGTACGTCATCTGTTTACGTCCGCTGATGTTCTGGTGCTCATTCACTCTTCTTCTCCCGACAACTGACCACTCCTGGAAAAGGTAACAGTCCATTCTACCCCAATAACGCCCTTATAGTTGATTTAAACAATGCTGATGGTCTGTTGGTCGCAAAACAGAGCTTTACTGCACCTCCTCAAATCCGAACGTGTTCTCTCCAGAGTAACTACAATAGCCACTAGTGTTAGTGAGGTGATCATTTAAAGTTATAAAGGCAGGAGATGTGTCTCATGTGGGTAAGTGACTCACGTTATGTAGAGAAACCCATCTTCATCCTTGTGCTCCTCGTAGATAGAGCTCATCAATGCAGCTGTTGGTGGGAGGACTTCATCAACAAAGATGAAGATGGCCTTCTCTGGTGAAAGCTTGATGCGTTTGCGAATGACGTAGACAAACTGACCTACGGTGAGATCTGCTGGGACAAGGTACTTCTTCTTGTCTATGGTCGCGATATCTGACTTCTCAACCTTCTCACAGATAACCTAAGATATGAGAAGGCATTAGTTGGTTCCTCCCCATTTCCGCCAGAATGCTAGATAAGGGCTTCGTTGGAGCTTATCCAACGATTACACCCGTTTTTATGACCTCCAGAACAAAGGAAAACAAGGGTTCACATACTGGAATCCGATCTGCATACTTCTGACGAATACGTTCTGCCTCAGCCTGTTGCGACAGAAGCAGAAGCGTTAGTTTTATTGGTACTCGTTCATTTGTCCGTTCCACGATGTCACCACCAGTGGACAAACAACAAAGGGAAGGGAGAGATTATCGCACCTTGCGCTTCTCAAAGGGGTGCTCGTCCTTGAACTTTGATCTCATTTTGGTAGGAAAGTAGGGGTTTTCTGGGTATTCGAAGTCTGAATACAACTGAGACGGATAAAGAGGTTTAGAAGGCGTGGTGGGGATAGCTATATCGGAGCTGTACTTATTTCTAGGGATGTGAACCGGGCTTAAGTAAATTATAGTGTGCTTGTAGGCTGCAGTACTTATAGATGGCTGCGGCGGTTGGTTGGGGTTATGGTGAGCAGGAGTGGTTGGAGAGAATAGAAAGAAAGAAGAGGGGAGAAGCCACTCTGTAATCGAGTTAAGTAGCTGTTCAAGCACCGAGCCTGACTGACCGAGCGGGCACCAGCGCCAAGGCCGTAATACAGTCAGAGTGAAATGTTTGAGTACCGCAGTATCGATAGAGCAGGACGGCCTGACCTGTTTCTACCCCACTGTTCCCATCACAAAACTGCCCCTGGCAGCTTGTTTCTCGTCCGGAGCCGGGGCTACTACATATCTACCCATTGTCCAGGGCGGCGCCTGGCGAAGATACGCCGCCATTAAGCTCCATTTTGCGTGGGGCTAAGCCCTCTCCACTGGCTGCTCATCATGAGCCTCGTGCACGTTGGTCCAGGTCTGCAAATGGCAAGGTTGTATCCTGCGCTATTTTGTATGTGACGTGACCGGTCAGGGTAGATCTTAACAATGACTCTAGGCCAAATGGTGGACAAAAGCAATTAATTTGAAGCTCACTCCTCCCACTCTATCGTGTGGCTGTTACCATATTTCAAGTGACGATCATGGGAACCTTCTGCAGTCAGACTACGGAGTAAACGACCTGATGACGACCTAAGTAATTTTACTTTCAAGAATCATCGAAATCTTTCTTCTTTGCCATCCACGGGGCCGGTCATAGATTGGCTGGCCTCCTTCACAATGTTCACGTCCACATCCCGGAAGTGTCTCGCCTCATCCCTTCGCCAGGCCACCACATCTACCGCAAGAGCCCAATCCCGACAGACCCCATGTCTCCCTCGACGGCAGTTCCATACTCCCCCGCCTAAGTTCAATCCCCAAGGTTCCCATTACAATACCCTCGTCGTAGGCGGCCTCCTCATCATATCCGCTGCCTTCGCCTCAAGCACATTTTGGCCACCGGTATCTCATCTCTCCTCCCTTCCCACGAATGTTGATGATTCATACCTCTACTTAGTGAACACTGTTCTGACTTCTCGCTAGCCCGTCCAATGCGAATCCCCCGACCCCAACGGCACCCCAATAAACGAACTCGATGCCCAAAGTAAATATGGATCTGGCATCACCCATGACTTCCCTATGCGTCTCAAAATGGAGCAATTCATCAAATCCAAGCAAGCTGAGATTGTCTCCCGTCTTGAGGAAGTAGATGGCAAGAAATTCCTCGTAGACGCCTGGGATCGCCCTGGCCACGGTGGGGGTGGGATTTCTTGTGTTCTCCAGGAAGGAAATGTTTTTGAGAAAGCTGGGGTCAATATTTCTATTGTCTACGGAAAACTTCCTCGCCCTGCCATCCTGAAAATGCGTGCGGATCATAAGAGCCTTGATCCAAATGTGGAGTCTCTGGATTTCTTTGCTGCGGGGTTGAGTATGGTGTTACACCCGTACAACCCAATGGCGCCCACAGTGCATCTGAATTATAGATACTTTGAGACCATGCGTCCTGATGGTACTACACAGAGCTGGTGGTTTGGTGGGGGGACGGATTTGACACCCAGCTACTTGTTCGACGAGGATGTCATACATTTCCACAAGACAATAAAGGAGGCATGTGATAAACATGATAAGGACTACTACCCTAAATTCAAGAAATGGTGCGATGAATATTTTAATGTGAAACACCGAGGGGAGAGCCGTGGGGTAGGGGGTATTTTCTTTGATGATTTGGATGACAAAGACCCAGAGCAGCTGTTTGGGTTTGTGAAAGATTGTTTAGACGCTTTTATTCCGAGTTATGTACCGATAATAGAGAAGCGGAAGGTTAGTGATATATCCCTCCTATGATTCCCTGCAGTACAAGTTAACACTGTAGAAGAATATGCCGTTTACTCAAGCAGAGAAAGACTGGCAACAACTACGGCGTGGCCGATATGTGGAGTTTAATCTTGTCCATGACCGAGGGACGCAGTTTGGTTTGAACACCCCTTCTGCAAGGGTCGAGTCGTAAGTTCTCCTGTCAGGTCATTGGTATTACATATTACTAACATCTCAGTATCTTGATGTCCCTCCCTCTCACTGCAGGTTGGAAGTACATGCACATGCCCGAGCCAGGCAGCCGCGAAGACAGGCTGCTTCAAGTGCTGAAGAAGCCTGTGGACTGGGTATAAACGCCTTTTGGCCATTGTATTTTAGGAGAGGATAGGTTAATTTGTCAGACGTGGAGTGTTTGAGGCGGCCAAATGACAGGAACATCGCTCATTCTGACAAAACGGCTTACCTTATTGCCATGGGAGATCTTACCACTTTAGCTTGGCGTGACTATGTCATCAAACCGAAGATTGAATGTTTTAATATATCCGGGATTATGTATATATATCGGGCTTCAAGCCTCCGGGGCATCAATCAATCGATCTAGAATTTAGACCGCGCCCGTCATCAAATTCTTACACGGTTTCCTCCAACGCGCTTTCTACACACCGTCGTCTCCAATTAGACGCCGTTCCTGAATGGGATACCACTCTTTCTGTGTAAAGATCGGAAAAGCAGAGGATTGGCGGTGTGGATGCGGACTATTCCAGCACGTAAGGCCAGGCGTTTGGGAGTCGCCTCGGCCTGATGTATTTGAACCCCTCAGGCAAGGAATGGCTGACCGGTTTGCTGTTGTCATTCTTGTCAAGGTCATTACTACTCCATCACTTTGTAATAAATTACATTTCTTTTGCCCAATAACTTCTCCTATATACCTTATAGCTTCATTTTTATTTTCATGCAGTTCCTCGGTCTCAGTGCGAAGACTTTTATGTCTAGGGTCTGTGGCAAGTGCCAGTACATATTGCCATACTGTAGTCATGTATGCATATGCAGATGTTCAAATTGAAAAGACTTTTGGTGTGTGCCTCAGTACCCCAACAAAAAATACTATGGTGCTAAGTCCTTATCGGATGGGATAATGCTGAGCGCCAAGCCATAGAAAAGGGTTTTGAAGTGAGCTGATGTAATTTATTTAGACTTCCGAGATCTTTTAGCGAAGGCTAGACTAAGCGAAGGCCAGGTCAACGGCCGACAAGACGTCTGGCCCAAACGATAGCCCATACGATTCGTGGAGTCAACCACAGTAGCTCTTCCAGCACTATCTTTCCGAAGCAGCTATGGACAAGCGGTGCATTTCCGTGATTCTCGGAGGTATGCTCCTTCGGCTATTACTATTCACGGCATTCCCGTCACTACCGACTCTGCTGGGCAATCGTGTCGAAATTTCAACACCGGTTACGAGCTTTAAGAGATTGCAGGAGGGATTGTTTCTTTATACCCATGGAGTGTCGCCATATGATGGGGGCGTATATCACCAGGTCTATTCTCTGTACCTTTTTGCCACGGGATTGGTGTTAATTCGGCTCGAGGTGTAGGCGCCATTACTGCTTGCATTTTTCTCGATGATGCCTTCCTCTGCAATGGCCACCAACTTGATCTACATTATTGCAGATATACAATCCACATTGGCACTAATAGATATCGCGAGGTCGGGATGGTCGACAAAGAGCAGGCTACATGAATCGAAGAGGAAGGAGATGGCATGGCCAGCGTGGGGGGTAGCTGCAGCGTACGTGCTAAACATATACTCACTAGCTGGGAAGACTGAGAGGATGTGAGAATGGAGCTGGAGGGGCCACGGCATCGCAAGAGTTGTGGGAGCAGTATTGGCTGACATTGACCATTTTGGTGTGGGCAAGGTAAAGGTTTCTATTCAATCCATTCACAATAGCTGCATGTATTGGCCGACCTACTGTCGTGTTTACCAACACTGTCATTTTAACAGCCATCGCAAAGGCCATTCAGGGTGAGCCTCACCTCCAGCGGCCCCCATATCCCCCCTTCCCCCTTCGTACATTGGCCCTTCAACTTAACTCTTTCTCCGCTCAGGCCGCCCCACTCCCGCGACCCTGGCCCTCGCCCTGTCCTCTTACCTTTCGCTGTATCCCTGCCTCCTTCTTGCCCCTCTTGTTCTCCTCAGCTACGATTTTCTCCTACACTGCCATTCTACCACTCTCTTGCCCACCAACTTCTCACTCTCCAAATTCGCCACAACGCAAGTCACTATCTACTTCACCGCCGTTGCCTGCCTCCTTGGACTATCATACCTCATCACCGGCAACTCATGGGAATTTCTTGCCTCTACATATGGTGTCCACCTCTTTCTCCCCGACCTGACTCCAAATGTGGGGTTATGGTGGTACTTCTTTATCGAGATGTTTGATCCATTTAGGGAGTTCTTTCTTTGTGTGTTTCAACTTCATTTGTTGATTTACGCTCCTGGATTGACTATCCGCCTCCGGTAATTTACCCTCCGAAAACCCTCAAACCACAACTGACCCGTTCCTAGGAAACAACCTCTGTTCGTCTGTATCACTATGCTCGGTATCCTCAGTATTTTCAAATCCTATCCTAGCATAGGAGATACCGCACTATATCTATCTCTCCTTCCACTTTACCGCCATATTATCCCATTGATGCGATACTCCTTTGTCGTCACGAGCGCAATTCTTTACGCTACTTTGTTAGGTCCAGCATTTTATCATCTATGGATATATGCAGGGAGTGGAAACGCGAATTTCTTCTATGCGATCACTTTGGTGTGGAGCTTGAGTGTGACGCTGGTGGTGGCTGACGCACTGTTTGCTGTGTTGAGGGAGGAGTGGGAAGTGGAAGGTAATGGAAGAGAGGGAAAGCCTGTGGTACAGATTTAAAAGGCTAGTGAGTAGGGGTTGGGGAGGAATAGGATAGACTCACATGCATTGGAGTTCAGGGTAACGCTCTGAATATAATGGCAAGCTTAATTTGGATGATTTTCTTACTTCTTATCGAGTAGTCTGGTTCTTATCGAGTATTGGATACATCGTCTTGTTGATTGAGTAAATATTTCAAATCCAATGTCATTATAGTCGACATTATTAGTACCAGTTCTCAGATACTCTCTTCAACTAATAGCATCCCCTGGTATATATATCCCCCAGAACACCTTCCACTCAAACAAGCTTCTGTATAATTACAAAATCATCCCTAGGACGTATGGCATCCTGCCATCCATTAGCTCTTGCCTACAATTACCCTATAAAGGCAAGGCATACGCACCCAAATATCTCATAGAACCTTCTCGCCCGTGCATTACTCACATCCCCAAGCCCAATATCACGAACTGGGTAAAGATCGACTACATAGGATTGATATGGCGACACGCGACTACATTCAGCAAACATGCAACGAGGTCAAGGAATAACCATGCATATAGCTTAATTACAAGTCGCTGAATTTCATTAGTTATTGACCCCCTCTATTGAGCTCCCCTCGAAAAACCATCCCTCTCTTCGATCCTCTTGCTTACTGCTGCCTCCTCCCTTTACCTCCCCCTACTCAAACAAGGACACTGAAGACGCCCCTCTCCCTCTTTTCATTGTATTGTAATTGAATAGCCGAAGCTCCGAACGCTGCTTGATAGAAATGATTCCTTATCTATCTTCGTAAGGTCCTTTCTTCTTGGAATAAACAGAATTTGCTCCTTGATGTCGGAGCTCGAGGTCGGTGTAATAAAGGGATTTGTCATATCACCCACACAGTAACTTAAGTAGTTAAATCTTACTTTGTACTTTAATCTTATAAGTGTATCTTCCAATTATTTCTTTTAAAAAAGTATTTATAGTTATCGTAGTATAGTTAGTTATAATACCATTCTAGATGTAGTTTGAGCGAGTCTACCTACACAGAAGTTGCCAAGCCGGGCGCAACTTCCTCAGAGGGTACTTATGTAATTATATCTTATTGGTACTCTGGTTTTTACGACCGTAATCCATACGGAAGTGGCATATTTTTTGTACCAAAAGAGAAGATTGTGGTACTTTATTAGGCAAGGAAGTATAATGTACAACTGGAGGCAAGAACCACTTCGTGAACCTGAGGCTCTTTTACTTCATCACCGCGGACATTTCATATGTTTCTCAGGACACAGTATAATAATATTATCAAGAATTCCTTCGCCCCACCATGACTTATAACCAAAATTTCATCAGACGCTAAAACAACCAAAACTGTCCCTCCCGATATTTTATAACCGAACCTCCATTATATGTACTTCCCCTTTCAAGTTTGCCTACAAGTGCGTAATCCCTGGGTTGGAGCACCCCAAGTATGTAAAACCCCTAGGAGTCAATGCTTCCTCCGCATCATACCTGCAGCAAATCGGGTTAAGCACGCCGCAACCTTGCTCTATATACATCCCGAGTGGTTTAGTTTATATAATCCTACAGACTTTTTCATTTGCGGACATACTTACCAGTCATGTTCAGCGGGCTACAATACGCTGCGACGTCAGCCGTTCCCCCTGTTTGCAATGGCATAGTGCAGCATTTGATGTTGCCTTTGCAGGTGTATACAGTGGTATGGCAGGTGGGCTGGTGAGTCAGATCGGCGATTGTTAGGGTAGTGAAGAGGGAGAGCGTGAGGGCCGCGAGGGTGAGGAGTTGCATTATGGAGATGTGGTGGCAACGAGTGATTTATTTATTACACGAGTGAGAATATCGTGGATTGTTGCTGAGGAACATACGGTGAGGGGGGGAAGTTACCGTATATATTCTTTCGATTGTTAACTCTGTACCGGTACAACTGAACCGAACACGAGCACCGAGACATTTGCTTACCATACATCCGGAAGCTCTCAAGCTATTGATCAATTGGCAGACACCCTCGGAGCTGCTATACCAGATAAGGCCTACACACCTGGTTCAAGAACAGGTAATCTACTTTTCATTATGCTTACCCGGCAGGAACATATCTTAATATGGATCTGGTATCCGTACATTCCAGCCATTCAACCGTACTTATATTTCGGCTCATCTCACAAGCTCCTAGCTATCATACGGAGATAAAGTCGGACCAGCATAGATCGAATCGACGTAGGGCACGTGGTACAATGGATAGGGCCAACTTGAAACAATAAAGATGCACGACATTGCCTGGTGGCGTCACAGGATTTCAGAGTACGAGCCTGTATGTAGCCGTGACGGGAAGAATGGATTGAAGAGAATCAGGAAGAGCTACGAGGGAAACAAATAAACATGGCATAAGCTTGTTATTAAAGAGCAAGGTATTCTCAAATCACTGTCAAAAGAATCACAGGTAAAGCAACTAACAAATATGAAGCGCTCATGGAAGGAAGCACGAGCATAGCGAGTTAAAGCTGAAAAGAATGAGACTCCAAGCAATAAGACTCTAGAGCGGACATGCGATTTTTCTGGCGGCTGGATGAAATATGGGCCAGAATGATGCTCCGATGCATACGGAAAAGACTAAGAAATGGGTAGTCTTGAATATAAGTCTCAAGGATATCAACACTATACCGTCGGTCAGAGATAATAACCTCTTGCATAACAAGCAAGTCCTCAATATCCTCTTCATAATTATTGGCTTCTGATGATGAGGATGCCAATGCATACGCATAAGCAATACCCCTCAACTGCAGTATCAATATCTTGCAGAGCTTGAGCTTGTCGAGGCATTGTGGTAGTGATGTATGATGAAATTCATTTGTATCCGTCAATATGTTTCACTTCTTTTGGCTTGCGCTAATAAGAAAAAACCCGTACATGATGGTACAGGAAACGTTGACAACATCTCGATAATCCAAATCGCACGATATATATAAACCCCCCCCCCCCCCCCAAAAAAAAAAAAGTTCCCATCAGTACCTAGTACTGTACAACATTTTTGGTTGGGTAATCTTAGGCACCCAATTCACAGGGACGACTATGTCTGATCATGTACTGTATGTAATGGGCATTGATTGTCCTTGGAGTCAGTCATTCAGCTATCGTTCAAATTCGGAACAACTTCCCGATATTTGGATGGATGGGGAGGAGGAAAGGGTATTGTATTTCTGCTGCGCAATGCTGCGAACGATATCACCGCATTGACGCCGTCGAACTACATACAGCCCGCAATAATATTGTGTGAAGATTTTCTTCGATATCCAACTCCCCGCCCGGATATTGTCTCCATGTATATAAACACGGTGACGTAGGATTTTGTTTGCATACACAGGATCTGTTTTACGTCCCCAGAGACCATGGGGGTCTATTTCTCTCTCTCTGCCGGTCGTGCTAATCATCTTGTACGTACCATGAATCCAACCGGGGTTCCGGCTGGCTAGTCATACGTCCCTAAAGGGATATGTATATGAGTACTAAATATTTCTTAAAATATATGTATATACATACAAACACAAACAACAAACCTCCCTTCCATCGCTCAAAGTAACCCCTGTCCCATATGCATACAGTCCTTAATATCCCTCACCCATCCTTTATTTGTTTGTTTATCCACAAGCACGAATGCCCTTCCCCTCTTCCCCATCCTCCCCGCCCTTCCGGCTCTATGAATAAAATCCACCGTACTGAACGGCACATCATACAACAGCACATTCCTCACCTGCTTGGTATCAACCCCTCTACTCGCGATATCAGTTGTGACAAGGACTTTCATCCTCTTTAGCGCCGCTCTAGGCCCACTCCCCCCAATCAGCGGCGCCTCAACCTTTGGTCCGGTGAAGTACTCGAGAATCTTTGATTCGGACCGGGACTGAGTGTCTCGGCCGAACTCAACCACATCGATGTCCTTAGACTGGAGGTACTCGGTCAGTGGGGTAGTGGTATCGCGGGAGTTGACGAAGACGACCACTTTTTTGACGAAGCCCGTTTCGTCTGGGTCTCTTGCGATGTTGTAGAGTACGTCGGCACATGCGAGTTTCTTGTTTCCTTTGTATGGGTCGTCGTCGACGTCGATGATACCAAGGGTTACCCTACGTGGGATAGCGTGGATATTTGGAGTGACGAGACGGATGAGGTTTGGGTATATTTTCCGCAGGGTGGTATCTAATGATTTAGGAATAGTTGCCGAACAGAGGATGAGTTGCTTCAGGTTCTCAGCACGGACAAGGATGGACTGAGTGATTTCGCGGAAGGATCTGTCGAAAAGAGTGTCTGCCTCGTCGGCAACGAGATAGTGACAGCCACCGAGGATATCTGGTTCAGATTGTGCAATAGAGCTGAGGAGGTGTGGCGTAGCAATAACTACGTCTGGGTTGGCTTGGAGACTGTTTTTGATGACTGTAGGGCTAAAGTTCCTGGAGAGGAGGATTGAGCGGAATTTAACTGCGTGGGACAGCTTTTTGACGATGGAACCGACTTGGCTAACGAGCTCGGCGGTAGGAAGGAGAATGACAACACGGGGGCGAGGTCGGGGTATTCCAGGGTCAATCTCAGAAGGGTCGACGTCATATTGTGATTTTCCAGGTGCATTTTTTGCTGCTTCAGCTTCAGCTACTTTTCGCTCCACTTCGAGGGCTTCCTCTTTTTTGAGATTGTGGATTAGAGGGAGGAGATATGCGAGGGTTTTTCCGGATCCGGTTTCCGCCGCCATAAGGAAAGACTTTGGTTCTTTTGGTGGTTCGCTCGAAACTTCATGGTCTAGCAGCGTGGGAATCGTCAATCGCTGTACAGGTGTAGGGCTGTAATGGTCCAAGTCCGCGAAAATGTCCTTTGCGAGAGCATCCTGAATCGACGGTAGTAAAGGGTAATCCATAAATTCCCCACCCAACTCATTTAGTGTCTGTCTAACCCTCTGTTTATGCCCTTTCGGCACCGTCTCCAAGGCCCTCGCCATCCTCAAGTGTTTGAACTCTGGCCTTTTATTCTGTTTCTTCGGTGTTTTGAATTCCTTCTCTCCCTCCGCCTGCACTGCTTGTCGCTGTGTCCATGCCTGTGATGGTCTCCGGGGAGGAGGTAGATTTGCTTCCCACTGATTGAGCCCACCGGGGTATAATACGGATTTTCGTTTCGCGGGACGTGCGGGCTCGCTGATGGCTACTCTCTGGGATAGCTGAAGTCGAGCTGGACGGTATTTTGGCTGTGTCCGAGGGCCACCGCCCATGGCGCGAACGCCCAATGGTATAGTGGTAGAATTAGATGCGCTGGGCCGTATACGAGAGAGGCCATTGAGACATAGTAGACAACAAGCGGGGCGTTGGGATGCTTTTGCAAGCATGATAGTGGGGCAAACTGGGGTATCTCGATGAACGAATGTAGCTGTCTGCAACAGTTAGATACTGAGGGGAAGAACTGCTGGTAAACGAATGGAAGATTAAAAGGCACGAATGGCATTCGAAGGCATAGTTGACGTTCAGGTGGTGCCTACAGGTTTGATAGAATTCGAGTACTGCACAAATGAAAGATTTGGGAAGCTCGAGCGACGCCAGAAATTTTAAGCCTCAGTCACCTTGGCAGAATATCCTGTCGGTGTGGAGTAACCAGCAAATAATTAAATATATATCGGGTATTGAACCTATAATGCTGTCTGTATCCACACGTCCACATAAACCAGATATCATTTTAGCACAAGGAGGAGAGGCTATTGGGAGCTCGGGATAGTGAGTTCTTTGGTTATGTAACTGTTACATATGCAGAAATCGCCGTCATTGTCCAATACTTCAAATACTATTAGCATCGTATATAAACACCATCCACACCCCCCCCATCTCACAGAATCAAGGGAAAACCGAAAAGTAAAGATTGCGGACATATCAAATAAATAACCACCGTGGCATCCGTCTATTCATAGCAATTACCTGTCCATTTGTAACATAAAAGCAGTGCAGTTGTTCGCGATACCCGTGCCGCATCCCATGTCAACTCTCCCCCCCCCCCCCCCCCCCCCTACCTCATACACGAGCCGTCCATTTACCCGGAATACCAGTCGTTCTCCTCCTGAAAAAACCTAGAGAAAGTGATGATCGTTACATAAATTAGCAACCCCCCCGCTATCGACATGATCATAGCGCCCATCGTGATAACACCGCAGTGGAAAAGCATAACCGGTAGTGCTTATTGCCCCAAAAATTGTCAGCTAATCCCACTCCACTCACAAAAAGAAAAAGAAAATCAAAAATCCATATTTCACAAGTGCAGCAAGGGAGAAACTAGGAAAGACAAACCCATCCCCATGACGACCAAAAATCCCGTTAACCATCTCCCAAATTCCACCACCGCGCTCCCATCACTTTCCGCCGTGAAATCATTCGTAGTCGCACATCTCCCGCATATCGCATTCGGTAACGGCGCAACTACGTAGGTCGCGACGACGAGGAGGGGGAGGTAGTTCTTAAAGAGGGCCGAAGAAAGGATGACAAGGAGGAAGCCAATGGCTAGCACCTACTCGTTTGATTGTTAGCATGCCGGGGGACGAAGCTCCGGTGTAGCGAGACGTACGAAAGAGAGTGCGACGATGGTTTTGAGACCTGCTGTCATTGTAGTGTATCTATACTGAAGCTCCGGCCCGGCGGATTGTCCCAATCTAGTGCTGCGATTAAATCGTTCCGGGGGAAGGTTTAAGTTGTGGGTAGTTGATGCTGCTGCTACGCAGCTGTCGATACAACAGGGCCGTGGGAGCGAGTTGTATGCGAATACGTTCCGGCTGACGACAGCGCATGGGAGTCTGCAGTGACTAATCCAAAGGAGGCTTAGGTAGCGATTCTGCTGTGGTCACAAGACCCCTTCCCTTCGACACCATTCACCCCTAAACATTGTCATATGCACCCGCTTATACAAGACATCATCGTAGTACTATGCTGGTGGGCTTTGTTGCAGCTTTTTACCAGAGACTACACCCAAATACCAAGCAGCATTATTGATGAATTGCATGCTCATCTCAACCACCGATCCCAATCTGGCCGACATTGGACAATATCTAGCTCTCGCTCCCGAAAGGCATCAATATCCATCTCCTTGAGGAGACCTCCCTGCTTTCACATGCATACACTTCCGAGGCGTAGCTGAGAGTGACCGTGTTGATGGTAGGAGCACTGGCCAGTATTTATGGGCTAGGGTAGTGCATGGTTTTTATGAGGTAAACCCATTGCTGAATGGAACAGTACATAATTAAAATTACCCATGCCTAGAGCCTAGCCTAGAGCTTTCTGGACAGGCTACAAGTGTTGTTCTTTAGTTATGTTATGTTCACAACTTATTACTGGTACTCGTCTCTTTGTTAGTACCCCATATTAGATACTCCATATGTAGCTATAGATAGGTTTGGGGTACTCTATATTGGGTACTATGTGTGCACTAGCGGGCTGGCATGTAGCTATAGATAGGATGATTGGGGTGATCCGTATCCTAAGGATCATCATAATGGAGAATAGAGACATGCGTTCTATCAGGTTATGAGAACCCTCAGTATCAACCAGTTATTGATACTATATTAACCTTACTACAACAAATAAACCCTCCTACAACCCTCCTACAAGCCTCCAAAATTTCGTCCCTATCTTCATCTTCTCCTCCTGAGGATATGGAGAATCTCGACATCCCCAAATCTCTTTATAGAGAATCACTGATATTTAATCTCCTAGAAAATGGAAACTATCCTGTATGGAGAAAGAATATGCATATACTACTAATGCGGATGTCCCTTCTTGATCTTGTCAATCATGAAAAACCTTTAGATGCCGACATTAGATGGGATAAGGCCGATAAATGGGCATTTTCGGAAATATACTTCAGATACAAACCAGAGATTCAAGCATCACTCACAGACGACATGACAGTAAGACAAGCCTAGTTAATATTGGAAGATGTATTTAATTCAGCATCTATCACAAACATCTTCCAACTAACGACGGTTTTCAACAGCATGCATTAGAAAAAAGACCAAACTGTTTTGACATTTATTAATGAGGTAGTTGCTACTACCATGGACTTGAAGCATTTGGGTGAAGATGTAAGTGATCAAAAGATCAAATGGCAAATACTAGCCAACCTTCTACCTGAATACGCCCCCCTGGTAATGATATTAATGAATATGGACCGTGCTCGGGATCCCCTGACGATCAAAGATATCAGAGAAGCATGTATAAGAGAAGAAAAAATAGGATAGCAATGAACAGCAGCATCTCTAGCACAAACAGCAGCATCCCTAGTACAACAACCACCATCGATGGCAATTCAATAATAAGCACCAATAGCATACGCTATCAGAGATATGACGAACAAGAAGACTTGCGAGGAATGCCACCTCTCAAATCATACTACTGAAAACTGCTGGATAAGGAATCCGGAACTACGACCAAAACGTTATCACCAATACACAAACAATAATATGAGAGGCAAGAAGAACAATAAAAGGGATGGAAATAATAGGAGATATGATAATAGAAGGAAAGAAAACAAGAAGAAACATAGGGATAAGGTAATGAAGAAGAAGCAGAAAAGAAACAGCTCCTCCAGCTCATTAGAGGATTCCTCCGAAACTTCCTCCTCGGAATCAGACTCAGATGATAAGAGAAGGAAGAAGAGAAAAGCAAAGGCAATTAGGGGAATACCAATAGGAAAAGATATAGAAGGAGTCATTAATCATGCGTGCATGATAAGGATGACTGCAAGAGATAGTAAGAACAACCACCGATGGATGCTTGACTCTGGAGCATCAAACCACTATACCAGTGACATGAACCTTCTAACCAATGTCAAGAAGATCTCTCCTTACCTAGTGGAAATAGCAGACAAGATCATATATGCAATGGCAAAAGGAGATCTTGTTCTATAACTATCATATGGCACGATCTGTATTACAGAAGTTATATATGCTCCAGATCTACTTCCAAATACTAACCTAATCTCTATTGGTCAACTGGAGGCAAAAGGATTGGAGTTCAATATACGAGTAGGTAAATGCTATATGTTCAAGGCAGGCACCTTATGGGCTATTGCACCTCGAGAAAACTTTGTATATTACTTACAATAATGGACATAAAGCCAACTGGATCAATAAGTAATATCCTTTCCAACCACTAGCAGACAAGCAAAACCAACATTCAGCTCCTACAATACAAAACGCAGAACAGACATACAATGACCGAATGTGTGGCATAGACGTTTAGGATACCTGAACAAAAAATACTTAACAGTAGTGCCTAAGCTAGCTGATGGAGTAGAATTCGGGGAACCTAGAAAATACAAGCTGGATTGTGAAGACTGTATCAAGGCTAATCAACACAAAAAGATATCTAGAATACCAACCACCCAGCCTGAAAATAACTTGGACGTCATCTATGCAGACCTCTGCGGACCCATGTATATGGAAGACTTCTAGGGTCACAAATACAATTGCTTATTTATATGTGGAAAGTCTAGATACAAGTGGTCTACTCTACTCAAGAAGAAAAATGAAGTCCCACAGGTATTCAAAGAATGGAAAGCAAGAGTAGAAAGACAATTTAATGCCAAAATCAAGCGTTTCTACACAGATGGCGGGGGAGAATTTAATGGAAAAGAGTTCTAAGCGTGGTTAAAAGAAGAAGGAATTGAACATATCACTACACTACCATACAGTTCCAATATGAATGGAGATGCTGAAGTCTATTACCGAATTATAATATACTCTGCTTCAGCGATACTAAATACTACTAATATTCGACTGGATTTCTAGGGATAAGCCTCCCTGTGTGCAACCTACTTCCTAAACCGTACACTAACAAAAGCGAAAGGCCTGAACCTCAAAATGACTCCTTACGAAGTACTACATGGTATAAAACCATACTTAGGACATATCAAGATATGGGGTTGTAGAGTTTACGCACATATACTAGAAAAGAAGAGGAAGAAGTTGAAATCACATAGTAAAGAATGTCTAGTGATGGGATATTATGACTGGGAAAATGTATTCTGCCTATTCGATATCGAAGGCAACGCTATGATAAAATACTATGATGTTATATTCTTCGAAGAACTTCTGGGATATGAGAAATTTGCAAAAGGAGGCCTTCCTATAGGAAAGAACATACTTGGTGAACCCATATCGGATCAAGTTTATGAGGATGAAGAGTTTAATAAATATGTTAATCTCGATGAAGAACATGAGCATGCAGTAATAGTAAAGTTAAAGATACTGGTATCCAAGAATACCAATGCAGAACTACAAACTTGCTGCAATAACTTATTCCTATTCACTATTGGATTGGAGACATCCTTACCACAACTATTAAAGTTCGACTTTAGAGTACCTCAGTCCTATAAGAATACGATGAAATCTCATCAGGTAGAATATTGGAAACAAGCATACGATATAGAATACAAAGCTCTTATCGAGAACAAAACCTGGATATTAGTCAAACCACCCCTGAATACGCTAATTATCAAAAACAAATGGGTATTTGCAATCAAAACAACAGATAAAAGCCTAAAACCAGGGGAGGTACTGACAGTACAATGGTTTAAGGCATGTCTAGTAGCTCGAGGAGACTCCCAGATGAAAGACATCAATTTCAGAGAAACGTATGCTCCAGTAATTCAGTTCATATCCCTACGCATCATCTTATACCTTGCAGCTTTAAATAATTAGGAGATCGAGTAAGGATACTTTGTATCCGCATTCCTTAATAAAATACTGAAAGAATTCCTTATCTATATGCAACAACCTACAGGATACGAAGACTGTGACAACCCAGAACTGGTATGCCTGATGCTAAAATCGATCTATGAGTTAAAATAATCAGCCCGAACATAGTGGGAAGACCTAAGCATGACACTGGAACAAATAAACCTAAAAAGGATATCTTCAGAACAAGCTTTATGGTTCCGCCATTTATTATTTATCCTGAGCCACATTGATGATATACTAGTAGTAGGATCGAAAACAGAGACTGATGAAGCAAAAGATCATATCAACAAAAAATACAAGTTCAAGGACCTTGGACCTGTATCAAAATATATAGATATGATCATAACCAGAGATCATCAGAATCGACATCTATATATAGATCAAGCTCCTTATGTTCACGATATACTAGAAGAATTCCGAATGTCAAATTGTACACTACTTTCAATACCTATGGATCCAAAAGAGAAATGGAAAATAAGAGACAATGATATGATACTCGATTAGAAGGAAATAAAGGTATACCAACAAGCAATTGGCAGACTTATATATCTTATGACTGCAACTCGTCCAGATATAGCTTATGTAGTAACCAAACTAGCACAATTCTCTGCTGCCCCGAATTATAGATACTGGGATGGAATTATTCACATACTGAGATACCTTTGCTCCCATGACTCAGTGCACCTAATGTTGGGAAAGATAGACATTCCACCCCAGATTAATAAAATCCTATCTGAACTTATAGGTTACTTCAATGCCTCTCTAATAGATTGTACAAATAGTCGAAGATCAACTGGAGCATACCTATTCTTCTTCAAAAATACACTAGTATCCTGGTCATCAAAACGACAAGGATTGGTTGCTTTCAGCTCAATAGAGGCTGAATTTATTGCCGGGACTGAAGCTGCAAGAGAATTAATATGGATCATGAGATTTCTGGAAAATATCGATCTACCTGAAAAGAATCCAATACTATATGGTGACAATAAAAAAGCTTTAGCTCTAGCAAAACACAATGAATTTAGGCCACGAACGAAGCACATACATGTACGAGAACGCTTCATTACACACTTAGTCGAATTAGGACAATGTCTCATTAAATACATACCTACAAGGGATATGATCCGAGCAGATACCCTGACAAAAGCCCTACTATATAAACCTTATAAACGCCATACAATATCCATGGGTTTATCATTCCATCACTCCCATCACCATCAATGTGGACAATGCTTTGGTGTTTTCCCTATAAGAAACTAATTGTATATCCATATAAAGAAGGAGGATCACTATATTGATGAACAATTTCCAAAACCAAGCATTTTTTACTCCTAAGAGGGTATGGAACATAGAATTGAATATACTATTCAATTTATAAAACTGAGTTCTGATAGACATTTTTTCTACAGAACCAGAAAAACGGATGTCCTTCCCATTACGGATGTTATACCCGCTGCAGATGTTTTACCTGCTGCAGACATTTATTCCTACTCTTAGATGTTTTTTTCCACAAATACACGATTTGGCAGATGTCCTTCCTACATGGATATCTTTCCCACATCGTGATTAAAGGAGTGAGTATACAGATAAGAATTATTCAAACAATGCTACCCCACTTTGCAACAATAACACTAACATGGATATTAGTATGCAATACTCGAGAAGAAACGGCAGAATCAGGGGAGGTTATTATTTCCATTGATTTTTTTTTCCTTTTTTCTATCATTGTTTCATTTTTTTTATGATTTCCATGCGCCCGAGGGGAGGTGTTAGTACCCCATATTAGGTACTCCATATGTAGCTATAGATAGGTTTGGAGTACTCCATATTGGGTACTATGTGTGCACTAGCGGGCTGGCATGTAGCTATAGATAGGATGATCGGGGTGATCCGTATCCTGAGGATCATCATGACGGAGAATAGAGACATGCGTTCTATCACTCTTAGCCCTACGGAGGGCTTTATTCATATATATGTTCTGGTCCGTTCCGAGATTCCAGGCCATACCGGTATGGACCGGGCCGTTCCGGGATTGCCCGGGCCATACCGGTATAGCCCCCCATACCGGTATGGACTGGGCCGTTGCGAGATTGCCGGGCCGTTCCGGGATGGCATATATCTACACTCTGAGCGATGAACGAAGGCAAATTGAGTGGAAACCGGGTCTATTATATTTTATACATAACAAAAGCTCAAACTCCACTACGAGTAATTTCATGATACCTCTCGTTCATAGTACTATAGGTCTTGTTCTTTTCTGCATGCAGCAAAGTATCACGAACATGTTACATCATGCTCCAAAGCCACTTGTTTCCCATCATTACTTTTCTTCCATCGCAGTTATTTGGGTCTCCCAGGTATGCTTTAATTCTGCGATACCTAGGTAGTTCTTGTTAGTCACCATGTACTTGAATTGGATATTAAGGAATTACTTCTCAAAGGTCGCCTGGGATTTACTTCAATAATTGCGCTACGAGATCGAGTGAAACCTAGGGGGTGAAACTGATCCAAGTCAATAGCACCATTATCTTGTGACCAACTGACATTATGGTAAGGGCCGGAATGTCGTGGTATGTTGGTAATTCCGTGGTGTGCTCTGGTAATGTCAGTGTGCACAATATGTTAAGTGTGTTGCGCTGAAGAAAATTCTCACGAACTAAAGGTTTCAATTCCGTAACGGACCAGAACATTTCTCTACATAATAACTTTCATTTCGGGTATACCTCTACTGAGTATTTTTTTGGATAGGTCGCCTATGTTATCTCCGATGTTCTTTGACCAAATGTTGCTACAAAATAACCTTCATATCGGATATGTCCCTATTTTGTAATTATAACGTCGCTGTGGCCGCTGTGGTGTTGTGGTAAATCCCTGTTGCCATCCGTGGCATTGAACAATTTAATCCCGTAGGACCAGAACATATCTATATATATATCAGCAGAGACTTCCCAGAAACGCCAGAAGATATGCCTTTTTTATTCATTTATTTATTTTTAAAAAAAAAAAGAAATCATTCATAATATAGCGAGTCGAAGCTGCGTCGAGTTTGATGTTATTTATTTAATCTTTACCATATGGATCATTATGGCCGAATCCGGAAGGGAGGACTCCTGGATATTAATATTCGAACTCACTCCATGTTTAGTATTCCAACCCTCCTCTCTTGAGCCTGCAATCTCACTCTCGCTACAGTACGTACTGTCATAGTATGCTTCATTAAATATAATTCATGACAACAGCTATATAGCAGAACATTCGCGATAAGAAGAAATCTTGTGATAAATTACCGCTACAAAAATCATTCCATGTTGTAACCCTATCCAAAGGTATGCCATGGCATATATCATGTTAGTCTCGTGCCTACTGATAATGCAAGTACATGTCATGCCACACGCGGGCTTGAAGAAAACGTACCCAATGGATATTATCACCACCTGACTGCCTTGACCACTAGTCATTGATATGTACTTAATTCGTCTGCATTCACCAGGGGAATATCTACTTGCCAGATTTACTGTATTACCTCTGATATCTAGGAATCTCTACTATATCCAAAACAGAACATCGTGTGAGAAAAATGAATCCACCATGTGATGTCACCCCAAAAATGGGTATTTTGCTATGTTCATGGAGGCATCGTTTATAGTTTTGCCTTAAGCGTCAAGGGACTCAGCCTAAAGCTTGGGCTGACGAGGGAGTCGTATGTTGACTGGCCGAGCATATCACCCGGAACGGGAACTACAAGCAGCACCATGTTAGTTCGGATTCATTATTGGGATATGCAGTATGCAATTGTAAGGGCACACGCACCAACATGACTACTTAGACCCCGGTAGTCGACCATTGTAGTATCGAGGTCGGAGATCTTAGAAGCTCCGATTAATCGCATGTCCATTTCTAGCTCGTCCTGTGCGTCGCAGAAGAAATATATTAGCCAGGTATGCCTACTTGTGTGCATGGTATCTGCTTAGAAATTCAAACAGCCCATACTTATCCACCACTGACCTTCAATAACTGCATTGCCCTCTCCACGCCTGATTGTCCATAGGTGCTCATTGCATACAAGAAAGGCCTTCCGATACCAACACCCTTTGCACCAAGACACAGTGCTTTAAGAATATCTGTAGCTCGCCTGATACCACCGTCGATGTAGACTTCAATCTTGTCCTGCCAGCCTCGGTCGCGAAGTGCAGGCATGACTTCTGCTAGGATTTCGATTCCAGGTGGAGCGGTGTCTAGTTGTCGGCCACCGTGATTGGAGAGAACAATGGCATCAACACCATATTCGACGGCTTTCAGGGCGTCTTCGACTCGTTGAACACCCTTGAGGGCAATGGGCATTTTTGTGATTTTGCGGAACCACGGAATGTCCTTCCAGCTTAGGGAGGGATCAATGAAAGAAGAGCTGCCATTGCATTAGTGTTGCATCCGGGGTACGAGGAGGGGTAGATGTGCCTACATTGCACGAGCGACACCTTGACTCCTGTCCACGGTATCTCCATCCACTCTTTGGACATTGGATCCTACATCGTCAAACTTCGAACGCATGTCTGTAAAGGATTAGCACAAATCCTTGTAATACATGGATGCCAATTGTGAACGAACCTTTTTCTCTTCGGCCCAGTTGCGGAGCATCGACAGTGATAAAAAGACCTTTACATCCTCTTCTTTCCGCATTTTGTACAATTCCCTTAGTTATTTCCCTGTTCTTATTTACGTACACCTGAAGCCATTGGACCTGGCCTCCCTTTTTGGCATCGACAATCTCGTCAAATGAACAAGAGGCGAGTGTCGGGATCTATACAAGATCTTTAGTCCAGGTTATCACCCGTCGACTGTTAGGACCCACCATCTGAATAACATCATGTGTATGTGCTGCCCTAGTAAGAACAACTTCTCCTTCTGGATTTCCCAGTTTTCCGAGTGCAGTTGCGGTTACATAGAAAGGGATTGAGCATTTACTTCCTAACATCGTTGTGCTCAGATCCACCTACATCGCTGTTAGGAAATGGAAATGGCTGGCCATCGAGGGATGGTAACCTCACATTCTCCACATCGACAAGTATTCGGGGCCTGAACCAGATCTTGTGAAATGCAAGCTTGTTCTCTCTCATGGTAATTTCATCATCCGCGCCTGAGGAATAGTAGCCCCAGGCGGTCTTTTTCATAACCATCTTCGCAACAGACTATCCCAAGAATCTTATCAGACTTATTTACTCCATGATGTGGACAGTACCGAGATGAATCAAGTACCTCGAAATCAGTCAGATTGTAGCATTGCTCCAATGGAGGCATTCTTTTTATCCGCTCCAGTCTCGCCTCTTCTTCCGGGTCATGCGTCTTAGCTTCCACCTGGACAGTTGACATGTCAACTCGCCCAAGATGCTTCGATTTGTCAAGATACTTCTCCAGCGTATCTGGAGGGTGGATTGGGTCGAACTCCTGTGATTTCCATCAGTATCAAGCATCGTACTACAGGAATGGTGTATATACTTCAGTCGCATCCTTCCCAGCATATTTGAGTATTATTTTTGAACCACCTGCAAGTGCTCAATTAGCAGGTGAGAATGAGGATTCGTCCGGGAGACTTGCCTGGGTGCTCTGGAAGAAACTACCGTCAGTCAATTATTAGCTATGTTCCACTATGGCCATCTTTTTGGCGAATTGAGCTGTCTACCAACCTCTGTGACGTCGTATACCTTCCCATGCACGATAACCCAGCAGGAGTCCTTTGAGTTGTGTCGGGCAACCTCCGCACCAGTCAAAACAGGCTCCTGAGTATCTATGCTTTCGCGGTTCATTTTCACAGGTGTTCTATGGGTATGCTGGATATATATGCGAATGAAAAGGAGAAGGATGAAAGTCGATGAGGGTATATAAAGTCACAAAGGCCTCTATTTACGCGAGCTGCCGAAAGCTGTCGGTAAAATCAATCCCGGCCGCCACGGCCCAACGGTAGCATATGGTGGGGGTTATACAAATTGTTACAGTGCTAATATAATGCTCTCCAGATAACAGCCATTTAGTCTGGTTGGCACAACACCCTCCTTTGACAGCCGTTGAGAATAAACAAGTGAAAACAGAAAACAGGTTAGCCTTCAGCCCAGATCTGTGATGTAATTTAGTTGCAGCAAGTGTTACATAAGCTAGAGGGTACTCAGTATACACTCTTTTCACACAACAAGTCACAAAAAAGGTCAATGATACATGTTCCAAAAGGAGATCACAGTAAAGCCTTGCAAATGTTCGATGAGATGTATGGAATTTGTTATCTAACTACTACTATGTAACATTTTCGATTCTCTCATACAAAATTTCTACTTTTATTTCTCTGATAACTTCTTCAATTTTCATTATTTCTTTTATTTGTAAGAGCGAACTCTTCTTCTAAAAGCCTAGTTCAATCATATACGCTTTCATTTGGTAATTTAGATATGGTGTGGAGAAAAGTTCATATCAATTTCCGGTTGGTTTTTTGTTGCTGGCACCAGTTGAAACCCCCCCCTCCCCGCCAGCCCTCCCCATCATAACCCCCCCCCCCTTCCCGCCAGCCCTCCCTGCATGTGGAGGACGTTATGTGTAGATTTTACGGCGGTGCCAGGCTACGGGTGCAGGGAATGCGACCGCAATTCACGGTACAGGGCCCATCGGCATAGTAGTGAGAACCGCTAGATTCAAGATAAAGATGCAGGACCCAGATTAGAACTACCAGAGAGTGAGCAACAAGCCAGACTAGCATTACCCTTGGTACGAGAATGTTGGTTAGATCTCTACATAGTTGGTTTTATGCTAGCTATCTTCAGCCCTTATGAAGTTTGTTGGAACTTCTGATGGTGATACGGCTGCTGTTGTCCTTACCGTTCACCAATTTCACCACCACTTTCAATGTGAAGGTCAATGCTGTTTGCTGTTTGTCGATGTGGAATTTGATATGGACATGTAGGTAGATTTCTTTCACCACACCTAACGTACGGTGTCAACCCGAAGGTCGACTGGATCCTTGTCAATATCCAGGGAGCGGAAGTCGTACTTAAATGGTATGACGAGTGTTTGAAGTTGAGGACCCAGGGTTTGCCGTGCAATCCTATCCAAAATTACTGAGAAGATTTCAAAATTTGAGCAGGACTAAATGGGAGAAAGATGTGGTGAGATTGCTATTTTTTTTCTCCTAGTTTTCTAGGAAATGCGTACCAATAGAGGAGGCGTTTGCTACATAGCCAGTGGGCCTTCTCTGCAACGCCTTAAGAACAGAGGAAAAAGGTTTCAATGGCAGGTATCTGCACACATGCGGTAGACTATTTTGATTCTTTTAATATTCGGATACGGGTTTTAAGTGCATGTTGGTGACCATAGAACGGTACACTGTACTATAATGCAAGAATTGTAAACAATTGGGCCTCAACCCAAACGGGACAATCAATTCAGCTACATATATATCATAAATCTACCCACCGATCAATCATATCATAAATATTTAACACAATTGACATTACCGGAAACTCCTAATTATTCGTATCGCAGAACACCTCTAACGTCTAACCCGTGAGTTGGAGATACGGGCGAGGTTATTCTTCTCACTATTGCTATGTCAGTGCTACGTAAATTCTTTCGTAAAGAGTTGAGGTTGTGACAACTATTCTGTCTAAGCTACACAGATGAAAAACCATGCCATCAAGTCGTGCGGTTACAAGTTACCTCTACACACTGACGTGACATACATATCCGCTCTCATCCTGTGAATATCAAGTCATGTAATTTGTTGGAGCAATTGAATTATTTGCTCAACTGCTAGCATGCTCGGAATCATAGCAAGCTCATGCAGACTACTTTTTACTCTGCATCTGGGAACGCCACCACCCATTTCCTGCATCACGTGCGTCGTGCACCAGAAAAGTCTGCTTGTGCAAGGACAAGTGGGAAAAAATATTATTAATATTATTACATATTCAAATGTCTTCCTGATGTGCGGGATTGCTGTAGGTAGAGAAAGAGCTCAAGTTCTGTACATACTTAGTACAATTATATTGTAGGCTTCTGAACTTGCCCGTAAAGCAGCTTCAGTCTGAGCTGTACTCCGTATCAGGCCGGGTAAAGGACAAGTAGCACTAGTCTCATGCCTAAGTAGCACTTCTGGTTTTGAGCTTGTGCTCACTTATTACGGGCTCAGCCTGTAATAGATGACAAAATGACTGGAGAGTACAGTGGGATGATCTCCGGATCCCTTCAAACCTTCCGTCAGGGTGCATATAGGTAATCTGTAAGGGTCCTAGGCCTGTCATCCATGGTAGTTTACTACTGTACATGTACTCTATCATGGCAAAATTGCGCATTGTTTATGATTCCACTTCTTCGTGATCTGAAAACATTGGGAAGAAGAGGACTAATAGAACAGATTACCGGTAGAGAAACGGAAGTTACTTTTGTTCCTTGAAAGCCATAACCAGAGTATCTTGACTTTCCTATTCCTTTTGGCCAATTTTGCTCATCCGTTCCGAGTGTTATAGCATAGCCGCATATAAGAATCCTTGGAGGTGTCTTGCGTCAGTCAGTCGCCGCAGATTGGGTGCTTTTGTTTTCCCCTGTGGTTTCCATCGGCTCAGTGAGCAAGCGCCCTCAACAATAGGTATCCCAACGAATCGCACAAAACATCTGGAAGCTCGTCCCTTTCAATTTATGTATCGCAGAAGTGCGGAAACCACCACGAACCCCATTAGAAGAGTATCTAGAGAGTGCAAAATATCTACTTGGACTATTTAGGTTCCTAGGCAGCCGTACAGTAACACCCAACGCTTCACATCGTACTCGCCTCATCCGATCAACATATATCCCGAGTGGTGATACTACCCGTTTTCACAGTTGGGGTTACTGTGGCTTGAATCCGTTACCTATCCACAATGAGCACGGGATTAGAGGCGAAACTTGTTGTGCTCGGGCAAGCATCCGTGGGGAAGACAAGCTTTGTGATCAGATACTGCAAGGGAACATTCGATCCCGACTCCTCGTCAACAATCGGGGCGTCATTCTTAGCAAAGAAGGTTGTCGTGGATGATTGTGTCGTTAGACTTCAAATATGGGTATGCTCTCAGATATTCCTGGGAAATGTGTAAGATGTAAGCCGTAAACTTGGGGCATGTGGCTGACAATGCTTCCCCAGGATACCGCTGGTCAAGAGCGATATAGATCAATTTCAAAACTTTATTACCGTTCTGCAAACTGTGGGATACTGTGCTATGATATTACCTCCGAGGCGTCCTTCATAGCTATGCACTCATGGCTGGTAGAGTTGAAAAAGAACCTGAATAATAATATTATCATTCACATCGTTGGTACAAAAGCTGTACGCTCCGGCCCCCTCTGCTCACACAAGTCACGACTGATGTATCTATAGGACCTTGTCAACGCCGATCCCTCCAAGCGCGAAGTCCCCTTCGAGCGATGTATAGCATACGCCGCCGAGCACCTCGGGGATGACGACAACCAGAATTGGATTGGGATGGATAGCTGTCATGAGATCAGTTCTCGGGATGATCAAGGTATGTTCCGGGCCTGCTCCTCCATAGTAACCTAACGAATTGATTATTCCTCTATATCTACCACAGGTGTGGATGAAGTGTTCCAAGTAATCACTCGCAAGCTAGTCGAACGCCGTGCCGAAATCGAACGAGAGCGTCTCTATGGAACAATGGGTGATCGTGGAGGCGCCGCTAATGGCGGGGTTGAAGCAAAGGGTAAAGGAAGTGAAGAAGGTGGAAGGTGCTGCTAAAGTACACACCTCTCATCCAGAATGTGCCGTGGAACTATCGGGACCTACGACAGAGCCAGATATTCCTCTCAGCCGATATACATCATACGATATAACTTTTCTCCATATTACTTGCATAAACTGTTTTTTAAAATACCTTTTTTACAATGTTACTAGGTGGATGGTCGGTTCAGGGCGCGTAGGGTGGGCGGCATTCTGTTCTTCGCTAGGCGAAGTGGAAGTAGTGGGTCTGGGGGCTAGGCGTTCACATAGCTGGCTAAGACTGACTTGCATTCTTCAATTTGTTACTGAGGAATTTGGCTTTCACAGTGGCAGTGGAATAACTGCTGGGCTGGTTGGAGGAGCAACTGATGATCATGAATCATGATGGTACGAAACTCTTCATATGTGCCTGGCTGATATTTATCTACTTTTTTTTTTTTTTTTTTCATTTTAGCTCCGGGCTGTTTGTTCTCATTTGATTCGGTTTGGCCTGTATATACGTCGTTTTGTTTTTGCTGTTGATATACCGAGCATTTCCTGTGTACTGACGTTTGAATCTTCATTTCTCAACTATATCCTATGCTGTAATGCCTCAACCCCCCTCCCTCCTGAACATGAGAGAGTTATCCACGAGACATTCAGTGCGTTGACGTGCCTCAAAGTGACCTGAGGCCACGGGCATCCTGGTGCAGTCTGGTTACGTCGTCCCAAATAGAAAAAAATGATTTAATTTGTCTTCATCGGTGGCCTTTGAGCATTAAGTCAGGGTAAGACTAGTTACGAATCAAGCGACATCAGATGGATGCCAAGCGTCCGAAAATTGCTTCGCTGACATGTCCTTTTTTTTTTTTTTTTTTAGCCCTTGACAGGAATTATTTGGCTCAGCTCAATCTACCCCACCATATACAATAATACCATCGTAATGGCTACTCTACACATTGCAAAAGTTCTCCCCAAGCTCCCTGAGGACTGGTCCAGTGAGACTGGCTTCATCTTCCACGAGTCTTTGTCCGCCCCAGTCCACCGATCTATTGAGCCTGTTGGACCACATTTCCTCGCTCATGCCCGCAGAGTAAGTTTTTCATGCCCGGTGTTTTGATTGATGAAACGAGTGTTGATCCAGTGGCTGGTAATAGAAACGACACTCCCGCACCTTTAGTGAAGATGATCGCATCCAGGCGCAACAGAATGTGAAAAAGGTTGAGGAAGATGATTCTGGGGAAATTAGTGAGCCGGAGGACCCAATGATGTTGTCTAGGGATCCTAAGGACTGGAAGGTATTACTGCAACCTTTATAGGCTTTCATCAAGACATTGTGCGCTAATTCTGTGTATTTTTTTTTAGAACCAAGATCACTATGCTGTTTTGGGTCTATCTAAGTACAGGTGGAGAGCTACCGATGAGCAGATCAAGAAGGCGCACCGCAAGAAGGTGTTGAAGCATCACCCGGATAAGAAGGCTTCCGCTGGGAAGAGCGATGATGACTCGTTCTTCAAGTGTATCCAGAAGGGTAGGGTTTCTTCTTCTTAATGACATTTATGTGGGGATGATTTGCTTACAATTACATCTAGCTATGGAGATCTTGACCGACCCGGTCAAGCGCCGTCAATTCGACTCCGTTGATGAGGCTGCGGACCGTGAGCCACCCAGCAAGAAGGCTAAGGGCGACTTCTTCAGGCTCTGGAGCCCCGTCTTCGAGGCTGAGGCTCGTTTCTCCAAGATCCAACCAGTTCCTAAACTTGGTGATAACAAGTCTACCAAGGAGGGAGTTGAGGAGTTCTACAACTTCTGGTACAACTTCGATTCCTGGAGGACTTTTGAGTACCTCGATGAAGATGTCCCGGATGACAACGAGAATCGTGATCAGAAGCGTTATGTTGAGCGCAAGAACAAGGCTCAGAGGGCCAAGAAAAAGACTGAGGATACTGCTAGATTGAGGAAGTTGGTCGATGACTGCTTAGCTCTTGATCAGAGGATTGCGAAATTCAGGCAAACTGAGAAGGCACAGAAAAACGCTAAGAGGCTCGCTAGGGAGGCTGAGGAGAAGAAGGTTGCTGAGGAGGCGGCAAAGAAGGCCAAGGAGGAGAAGAGGAAGAAGGAGGAGGAAGAGGTTGCTGCTAAGGCTAAGATTGCTGATGCTAAGAAGGCTAAGGACGCAGCAAAGAACGCCGTTAAGAAGAACCGCCGTGTCTTGAAGGGGTCTGTTAAGGATGCCAACTACTTCGCAGATGGCGCGCCGGTTGCCGACCAGATCGACAAGGTCTTGGGTGATGTTGAGGTCCTCCAAGGATCCATTGATCCTGAAGAGCTTAATGCGCTCGCTAGGAAGCTTGAGGCTGCTGGAAAGGATGCAGCAGCTGTTAAGACTGCTCTTTCCGAGCAGATTGCCGCGTCTATTTCAAATGGAAAGTGTAAGGCGGAGCAGTTCAAGGTGCTTACTCCGGCTTAAGTGGACCATTGGGGTGGGGTTGAGTTGGGTTTGGGTTTGGGTTGGGTGGGGTTGGGTGGGGGTGGGAAATATCTATATTCTGTTTGGAGTTGTGCATTGCATATAACACAAAGTTCAAGTACAGTAATAGCTAGCGGCATAGACGTTTTATGGATGGGCATTACTCTGTATGAGGTATGACGTAGGGGTGGACCTACGATTGTGGATAGCGAGCGTTATGAATATCATGATAATATGTAACTTGTAAAGTACATTGCGATATATGCACGTCACGTGCTCAATGCGACAAATACTTCTCTTGGCGCCCGTTGGGTAACTGATTTCACTCTCGCCACAACCTGTGATTCATACACCCCAACCCAACCACCACGACACATCCATTATGCCGCCAACAGGAGCACTCAAAGCTGACATCAACCGATCAGGATGGGAGTCCTCCGATTTCCCCTCAGTTTGCTCAAACTGCCTCCCAGACAACCCATACATCCAAATGATCAAAGAGAACCATGGTCAGTGCACTGTCGTTATTCGCGATTTTTGCGTAGGGAACAGCTTGGGAATAGGGATATATTAATTGGGTAAATGCTAGGGATGGAATGTAAACTTTGCACCCGCCCATTCACCGTATTCCGCTGGGCCGCTGATAGGAACTCCCGTTTCAAGAAGACGAATGTACGTGCTGCTCCCCTGTTATGAGTTTACCCTATACTGAACTAACCAACGTCGTGGTAGATCTGCCTTACCTGCGCCCGCCTCAAAAACTGTTGTCAATGCTGCATGCTCGATCTCTCTTTCGGCCTGCCCATCGCGATCCGCGACGCGGCACTGAAACTTGTCACGCAGGGCCCTAGCTCGGGAATCAATAAGGAGTACTATGCACAGAATAACGAAGGGCTACTTACAGATGGACAGGTGCCGGAGGAATACGAAAAGACGGATCAAGCTGCGAGAGAGTTGCTGAAGAAGTTGGCCAGGAGTGAGCCGTATTATAAGAGGCGAAGAGGGGATAATGATGGTGGAGGGAGCAGTGGAGGTGGAGGTGGAGGTGGAGGTGATAGTTCTACTGGAGCAATGAATACTGGGCGAGGAGGGGGGCCAGGACCAATACGGACGGCGAGGGGTGGGGGGAATGCTAGAGGAGTTGGACCTGCTGGAAGAGGAGGGAGAAGGCAATTCCCCAGCGCGGCACAGCTGCCCCCGGGGCCGCAGGACATCGTCCCGCCAGAGGACCAGAGCATCACCAGCTTATTCCTGACCGGCGTAGAGGACGATTTAGCGGAACATAGTATCCGAACCTTCTTCTCCGCCTTTGGTCAGATGCGCAGTATCGTTTGCGTTCATCGCTCGCGTGCTGCATTTGTGAATTTCGCTACTAGGGCAGGAGCGGAGGCTGCCGCGGAGAGTTGTCAGGGGAAAGCAGTGAGTACGTAAAAACCTTATTTTACTCCCTCACACTTAAAAAAAATCTACAGGCAGATAGGATGCTTACTTGGATCTTTTCAGTTGCGGGATGTCCACTGCGGATTCAATGGGGCCGCCCGAGACCACTGGGGAATATCGACCGCGCACAAGCGTCCCGAATCGGTCGGGAGTTCCAGCGCCAAACCCCGCAGAGTGCAGACGCAGGAGAGGGTGCTGAGGCGCAGGATACGTTGAGTGGAGCGGCAGGTCAGCGGCAGGTGGATTTAGAGTCGTTGATTGTTCCGCCGCCAACGGATGATACGGTCGAGAAGTATCCTAGTCAAGTGGCTACTTGATCTAGGATAGGTGGTGATGAATGAAGGGGGAGTGTATTAATTAATTTTTTTAAAATTTTCTTTTATAGTTTTCGCATGGTTGTGACTATTCATTTGTTGCTGTTCTTTTTTGTTGGCTGTCGATACCGGCGTTTCTTGTCTTTTTTGTGTTTGATGGGTATCATACGTTTAGTACCGGGAGAAATTGGGGATCGAGCAAGAGGTTAATATATTCAGTTACAGCTTTTTGCAGTGTATCTGAGGGAATTTGCGCAAAGACCCCACGATGCTATTGTGCTGAATTCAACATTTCTGGAGATCATAAGTTACCCTCAGTTTGTAGTAGTTTTGTAATCTATATTATCTTCAGTATTTGCAACTGGTACTCTAACAAATATGAAAATCCCATTGAAAAAATCAATGTAGGTAGATAGGACGAATGCGACCATCAGGACTATTTCTGACCAGCAGTCTTCAGTCTTTTGATATGTACATGAATGATGTTGTAAACTATCAACCAAGTGCCCCATTACATAACAAGCTTTGTCCTACCACCTGTGTAAAACAAAATTTACTGTAATTTTTCGTCCTCATCCGGTTGTGGAGGAAGCGACCTAGAAGGAGGTGGTGGCTGTGGAAGGTACTGCGCTTGCGTCCCTGGGAAAGGAAGAGATAGTGAGAGTGGTGGTCGTTGACTTTGAGTCCCCAAAGTAGCTGGCGGTAGTTGTTGAGGATATTGAATTTCTGTATTAGGGAGCGGGCCTGACATCGGGGGGAAGGATCCTTGCGCAGCTGCAAGTCCTTGTTGTTGTTGCTGTTGCCCGGGATTAGTGAAACCATGGTTGTTGGGTGGATAAGATGTGGCGTTAGCCGACGATGCTACAGTCGCTCCGGCCTTTCTGCGCCCTCTAGTAGAACCCCTCTGTAGTGCATTCTCCACGGTCTCAATGTCCTGTCTCCGGCCCTCCGCACTCATAAAACTGCGCAGACTTCGGGCTCTGCTCTGTTTGCTGTCTGTGTGTGAGAGACCAAACCCTGTGGTGGTAGCCGCATTACCCAAAGGAGAAAAGTTTGTCATTCCAGTCCTGGAATTCATTCCCGAGCCGACAGCAGTTGCAGAATTAGAATCTATACCAGTTTCCTTATCATGCTGTGAAGCCTGCCATGCGGATGTTCTCTCTTTTGTGGGTGATTTCTCATCATCGTCAGAATCACTGTCTGAGCTCTCGTAGTCCCACCTCCGCTTTATCTTGACATCAGCTGCCTTTTTCATGTTCTCCTGAGCGAGATCATTGCTAATTGCCACCGTATACATCGGCTTCGTTTCTTCTCCCACAACGGGATTACCTCCGCCCGTCCCATAGATAGGCACCTTTCTGATTGCAGCAATCAAAGCGCAAATGAATTTGTTTCGTCTCTGGGCTGTCAAATCGCCGTTCGCCCAGTTGCTCTGAATGAAGAATTATTAGCATAGATCAAATCGAAATGTCGAAATCTTATCCTTACTTTGTGCAATATCTGAATTTTAAGCTCTAGTTGATCTAAATTGTTCACTCCAGCAACGTCAATGTTGAAATCTGGACGATAGTCCCTATTGTTATCCTGGACAAACTTCACCATTTCTTCCTTCAGAGCCTGAATATCCTCAAAGGTGGTACCAAAATCAACAGCAAGCTTGATGGTTTCTGACATTTGCTTCGACCTTGACACATTTTCAATCCATTGGGTGTTCAGAACATTATTGGGTGCCTGAGACGTCTTGCCATTGTCGACATGGCGAAAGACAGTATATAGGAGAGACATATGAAGAACCACAAACTTGTTGTCGTTGATATCAACCCTGTCCCCAACATCATATGGATCTGTCACCGTAGTTAGAATCATAAGATTTCCTGCATAGAAGGAGCCCTTACGCTTGACAAACAAGAAGATGCAAGACCCGAGAACTTCCTGGGCTGTGACGGCAAATACAAACGATAATGAGAGTAACATAGTACCAGCAGCTGCGAGCATGGTGTTGAAATTGTTGAAGTTGAATGCAACCTACAAGAGCATTTAGATTTATATCCTAGGCCATGAAGATTGGATGACTTACGAAGACAAAAACAACGATAATGAATACGAGAGTGCCCAGTACACTATCTAAAACCCCGATAGCATTATCCTAACGCTATGTCAGTGTTGATATCAAACGTCAGTGCGTGATACTTACCACGTCCTGCATGCTCCTAGCAACGTCTTTTCTTTCCCTGTAGACCAAGAGAACACTCATGATCATTTCCTCTAAACTAACATCCCCGTTGTCATCTTTGTCCAACATAGCGAAACATTCAAGAGCAATATTTTCTCGATCCAGTCCCATTACCTCCACCAAGTCCTCTTTCTTCAATTCGGCGCTATCTTCGGCAACAAAACTCATCCATATCCTTTGTGCCAGGGCCTCCGAGGAGTCCTTGCGGTGCAACGCTTCCAAGACTATTGAATATGCAGAGTTGGGATTGAATACGTTTTTACCTGTAACCTCCCTGGCGACATTTCCAAACGCAGAAGTAACTTTATTCCCAACTACATTCAAATTGCCAATCATCTGGCGCATCGGTGTCGCAACTCCATTCTTGCCCATACCTCCTGGGGTCAATAAAGCTCCCGCCATTCCTTGATGGATGAGATTGTCCTCCTCCTGAAACTCAGTGTAATCAGGAAATAGCCTGCGAGAGACCTCATATAAGTGGGCTAGGAGCTTGACAGCTTGTTTGTTCTCCTGTATACGGCCCTCGAACTGCTTCCGGTGATAGTTTACAGAAACCATTTGTACAAACACTTTCTGGCCAAGGTATACCATTGATGACACAACACAGGCACCCAAGATTGCATTCATGCGGACCTGCCACGGTTTAATATTTGTATCTCCATTTCTGAGCTTATCTATGTTGCGAGCCATAATCTGTTGAGGTTATCAGCACCCAAAATCAAGAGTATATCTCGGGGTCACCTACCGGTGTGAAGGTTGTAAGACAAGTAATTGTCCAACCAACAAGGGAGATCGGTAGTTCCAAAGCCCGAATCACAGTAGCATATTTCTTGACCCCACTGCTAACAACTCCGACCAGGGCCATAAAAATGTATGGAAGAGCTTTTGCAGCGAGCTTGCTGGCCCAAAGGGAAATCCAGATAATTTGAATCTTCAGAATGTCAGTACACGCCCGAATTGCATATCTACTTTGCTAATTGATAACTGACCCATAAGAAAAACCACACCATTCGAACTCCTCCAATCTTCGCATCTTTCCCTGGGCCAAACCCTCCAATGAGTGTTGGTATTGCCAAGATAAGGGAGAGAGGGAAGATGTAAATGAGATATCTCGTTACAATGGAAAAGTTAATGAGCTTCTCATAGAATCTGCCGAGTTTATTCAAAGAGGTTGGATCACCAACTCCATCTCCCGGGCCCCGTATTCGCCGGCGGCCAAGGCTGCGCTGCCCTAAACTGTCGAGACCTGTTTGCTCTCTAAGCATTTCGGTATGGGGTGCGATATCTTCATCGCTCCCTCGACTCCGTTCACTAGCATGGCTAAGGATGTGTGTCAGGGGAATATGGACGGCATGACCACTTGGCCTTCCTTGTAAATGAGTTTGAGACTCTGTTGAATTGAGTGGAATAAAATCCTCAGCCATGTGTTGACTATCAACAAAGACCTGCCTATGTGATGTTCTGTTATGGATGTAAAGGAAGGGATGATCTTGTGTTCACTTATAACGAATGTACTTCACGCAAACAAAAGGCCCTGGGAAAGTTTAATAGAGGAGAAAGTTCGAAATGAAGTATGGTGAGGTCAATTGAGGGCACAACCTGTTCATGAGACCAAGAAACCGGTATAGAATTGAGTTCGGATGTATGAAGCCGAGATTGCTCTCGGGAGATCCTCCTTTGAATAGAACGGCCTAGGGAGGGTAGAGCACGTAAAACAGAAAGAAAAAAGCACCAGAGTCTCAAGATAGAAAGAGCGATAGGTATCTTGAAGCTACAGACAAGGGAAGAGTGGGCTAATAAGGGAAAAACCATATACCACCACACCACCACACCACCACACCAGTACCACGACTTCCTTTAGCGACAACATAGTTGGTATAGTTTTTTTTCCAAGAAATTGAAACTTTCAGGCATATGCACCCCTACCGCTAAACCACCTAGGTTCCAGTGGAAGTTATAATGATGACTGGGAAAAGCCCGAGCAGCCGGGGGGATTTTGGGTGCGTGATCATCGGCGTTAATCATGGTGGATATATGGGTCTGAAGGTTGAATAAACATATTCGTAATCAACTTGTGGGTTTTATGCCAGTTTGGAATACAAGGCATCATGGGATTGATGTCCTGTTATATATTAATAGGTAGGTGAAAGGTAACATTGAGTTGGAATTTCAAATGTATCGAGTTGCACACTCTTTAGTGGTTTGAGGTAACATCTAAGCATCGAACTTGCAGGTCCGTCACATCCATATAGTCTGGTTACATCCATAGTGCCAACCAGGGTCTGATCGATCTACAACCAGACTACATCCATAGTAGGTACTGTAGCTTTCAAGGATACGGACAAAATAGAACTAACAAAGTCTTTCCTCCTTCCTATCTGGGAAGAGAGGGTTGGCAGCATATGCAGGGTGCATTGCCGGGGGAAGAACAAAAGCCCCATTACGGAGTACCACCGGCGCAGGTATGTATAGTCTCGATCAGACCCATGTGGGCTCAACAGATTTATGGAGAATCAAGTGAGCTGGCCTTGCAATGCAGGAACATTTTACATATACAGTACCAAGGACTCATGGTCAATATGTACGCATATTCTGCCAAGCAAATACTCCGTTAGGCTTTTGTGCCGGACCTCCGTAAAATAATATGATTCCGAGTTCCTATTTAATGTTACACAATCACGGCGCTGAATCAGGTAATTTTTCAATACATCAGTGAGTAAACACTGGCTTAGATACTTGACTCGAACTAATGTTTTCTTTCTGATGATACAGTTTAATTAGTGTTCACAATCACGTGAAATAACATCTCTTGCCAAGCCACCTTCCATCAGTTCTCAGCTTCCCTTCGCATCCTACCATTCTCCCATAACAAAGATGGCCGATAAACTCCGTGCCACCCAACAACTCGAACAACTCCAAGCCCGGTACGTCGGGACCGGGCACGCAGATACGACGAAGTTGTACGTCCATACCTAATCCCCAGGAAGTTATAACGGAGAATACAAAACTTGGGTTGGGGCTAATGTTGGAGTGTAGTGAATGGGTCTCGAATATACACCGTGATACGTATAGTTCTTACGTTGGGCACCCACCGTTGTTGGAGTATTTCGCTGTGGCAACAGGGGAGCCGATGGCGAAATTGAGGGTGAAGTTCATTGAGGTGGGTTGATGGTGTTATTTTGTTCGAGGTTTGGGTTATAGGGAGGCAGTCGAGAGGTCACGTAGGGGGAAACGGTAGTGGTGAAATGTGGGAGTAAGGCGGGGGTCGGGGGCGGCAAAGTAAAATGGTATTTGAGGGGTGAATGGCTAATGTTCTTGGAACAGAAAATGATACAACCTGCTGGAAAGCCTCCAGAAAAAGAAGATTAAGTTGTGGTAGAGAGGACATGGCTGAGGGAAGGCGAGATTGGAATCAAGGGAGGGATCGAGACAGGGGGTGGGTGGGGGATGTAGGCCATAGTACTGATGATGTACGATATATATATTCATTGAGATCTTCTTTTTGCTTCACTCTTCATACTGGTTTGAAATGCGCAGTATGCGTAAAGGGGACGAAAATACCATATATATGAGAAGCCCCACAGATATCATAGAGTGCCAGAAATGTTGCTCAGAGCAAATCCAAACTCCATTTAATTTGTACCAGAAGGGAATTCAACTATAATGTCAATGCCAATGCTTCCACCTCCGTTTCCAGGCCTTAGGAAATACAATCCAGATAAGCGCGAGTCTTTCTGCTTCACAGCTTCCAACGGCGGAAAGGTGTGGGTGGTAGGTAGGCTTAGACAAGCAAGGTTGATGTGTATATTAGAAGAGGGCTCCGAAGCTATTGAAGCAAGGAAATTGGGCAGTCAGTAGATGTTGATCATCACGCCGGAAAGTAAAGAAACAATATGCGAAAAGCCCACATCGAAGAAATACAAAGGACAGAAGTAACCAAGAAATCAAGCTAAGAATAATACATGTTATTTTTACTATGTTTGTGCGATATTCACCAATCGCCCACCATCTTCATATTTCTCCCATCAAAGCCCTCCAAATACAAATAATACGCAACAAGCGCAATCACAGCAGGAAGCAAAGCAAACTTCAACAACTTCAAAAGAGAGCTGGAGTGGGATACATACCCAAATGTAGTCTTGATAGACTTTACATAATATTCATTGAAGTTCTTCTTTGCCACATCTTCCTGGCCAATTGGAACTCCTTCCCAGGTATACCTCAAGAGAGTAGTATCGTAGCCTTGATCGAAAACCAAAGTAAGTTTAGAGAAGTGACCTATACTTCTGTTAGCATACGCTCGCAATCGCTTAGCCATGTCCGCCTACCAGCCGGCCATCCTCCCAACCTCCACTTCATCATAACCTTCTTGGGTTTTTCCAACTCCAAAAATTCACCTTCCAATACTCGGCTCAAACACTTGTGGTGGCGCCCTTGTGAAGGCCGCTACCCTCTGGGGATCTACGAAGGTTGTGTAGAGCTCTTGATCTGTAGTCTGAAATTCTGCGGTATCACATAGGATAACTGTGTTAACCACCTGTCCACGATGGGAAATCACTGGTGTTCCTGACTTTTGTGAAGCCGAAGAGGCGGCTTTAGTGGGTGCTGGGGAAGCAGAGGGGGGTGTTGGGCTGGTGCTGGAGGCATGTTGGATGTCCTTGCCGTGTTCCACGATCAAATCATCGGCGAACTTGCCAAGGGCTTTACGAAGTTGAGGAACGATTTTTTGACGAACGAGGTCCTTGACGGGCTCTTTCTCCCTCGAGTCGGAGTATACGCTTATTTCGAACTTTTTGGTGACTTATGTTAACCAACATTGTTGTAGAAAGTTGATGGGGTATAGTGTAGTGAGGTAGGTGGGCGGTCGGTCGAGGGTCACATACGACATACTCATCTTCCTCCGTATCATGCGCAACCTCAGGAATAGTGATCGTCCCGCTAACGGTCTTATCGTCCGCAGTCTCACCTGTACTCACAAAGCACATCATAAACATCACATTTTTTTTACAAACGAAACCGCATTTCGCAATATCAAGAGCAATGGAAAATCTTGAAGAAGGCACCATAACGTACCATTAAATTCCAATCTAATCTTTATATCAAACAAAGTAATCACCTTCCCTTTTCGCTGGGAAACATCGACGTCTCCATCAACTTCCAATACACTGTCTATCTTCGCTGATACCCCATTGTCTTCAGCAGAGATTTTTGGGAGATTCTCGTTAAAGTAACTTTTGGCCCATGTTGAGGCATCCTTGTTAACCCAGTGCCCTATTACCTAGTTAAGCATAAATCTGAGGTGAAGTGGCAGTAGGTGGGAATGCACAGTTATTGGGATTGTGAAGGACCATGTTGTTTAGTGTGAAATCTGAATCAATTGCCTTGTTAGCGGAGCTATTCCATGATAGCCAGTGTCACGGGGCAGAAGGCAAGAAGACAACACGCAAATGGATGTCTCAGAACAGAGGATTTAGCAAAAATCCGTAAAGCTTATCCGCACAATGCTGAGTACAAGTCACTCGGACTGGTGCCAGCTTAAGATTTCATCATGGAGAGGATGAAGTAACAAGGATGCCATAACGGCCTGAGGGGAGATGACGATTGGGCCAAACGTACCGAGACGGTGACTTTTCAACGGTGGATTGTGTTTGGAGCAACTGGCCAAATGATAGTTGGACTACTCTGAAATGGAGACCACTCGCTTAGTGGAACATGGCTAACATACAACTATACCTAGGTAAGACACAACACCTTCGCTACTTGGCATGACTATATGCAAATTTATGCTAGAAGTAACATTAATATGCGCCAGCATACCCAGTATACTCAGCATAATTGGCATAAACTGGCGCGCAGCATACCCGCGCCCCAATACTCTACGCAGCAATGCGGCAGCACTCAGATTACCCAGCACATAGCGCGCATAGCATACGTAGCATACCCAGCATACCCAGCATACTCAGCATACCAGACATACCCCTCTCTACGAGATGCGATATCTCCCAGTAATCCTATAGTTGTGTACACGCTTCTGTGCTTTAAATTACGCGCTCATTCCAGTACGTTGACCTCATGCACGTAGACTTGTTCACTAGCTTTAACAGTGCCAACCAGACTAGCATTAACATACCTAGGCTCTAGTCATACAAGTACAAAGTACATAAGTAAGTATACTGCTCTATGTGCTTTGATATGGGATATGCTATAAATTACGTGCTCCTATAGCTACCTTGGCGGCTTGATATGCTTCCGTAGCCACAGTCACGCTTCAGGGTAATCTTCCCTCAACCCCTGCTTATTGGTCTTGGCTCATGATCAAGCCTGCGCTGCTGATAGGTAATTGTATTACCATTGGTACATTGCCTATTACAGTAGAATATACATAGAATCAAATTATACATATATGGACATTGAGGCTGCTTACAGTAGAAGAAACAGATTTTTATTTTATTTTTATTTTCATTTTTCAATATTCATTACTCCTATTAAGGTTCCAGTAAGGGATTGAAGAAAAAATATGACTCGCTACTCTGTAACTAATAGTTTGTACACTATCCATTTGCCTGATGACAGCTGCAACTGGACAGGCCTATGATAGATTAGTATAGCTACTTGAAGAATCTCATTCCAAAACTCTTCTAAGCGTACTACTAATCTAATAGCCTTAGGAATCAAATATTAGTAGGTATAAAGAGGTAGAACCTAGTATTGTTCATATACCTCTGCTTTACTACTTCTGGTCCACTAGGAGTTTGAAGATATCAGAATACTTCTGATAAAGATGTCGCTTAAGCTTAACCCATACCTGCTCAATAGGATTGAGGTCACAACCATACTTGTCGAGAAATGCTGTAATTATCTTTACTACATGAATAGGAAAACTGTCATGCTTAAAAACAGGATCAAGAATTTCCTCCGCATACATTACCTTCCTGACCTGGAAGAGATGACTCTTCAAAATTTTCTTGTATGTGCTTGCATTTTTCCGCCCATCCATAAAGCTGTAACACCATCTTGTTTGCAACTTTCTAAAACAACCTCAAACCGTAATATCTCGAACCGCTCTAGTTTGTAAAGATTAACTCGAGTCTCTGACCATTTAAGAGAAGTATTAATATTATACCTTTTTGTTACCACACATTCAGGCTGATATGCCTCACCAGCTGAGAGAAATACTCATACCGAAGTTGCTGTTTTACCTCTTTCTACACTACATTCATCGCTCCAAATCAATCTTCAAAATCTTCTTCTGTCCAATCATTTCTATACAATGTTGTTTTTCTATAACTTAAGATCTGGTGGTACTATGTTGGAGAGTGTAACCGCTAGGATTACTGGGTGCCAGGTTTGCCTAGACACCGATAGTATTGTACACTCATACTACCTATTTCTTGTTTATTAGTATACTATTAACTCATAAATATAGAAGCTTAATCGTACTAAAAGTTTCAATTTTCTTTTTCACAAATTCAACTATTGCATCCTCTTGTTCTGGAGACATACTTTTTGGACGTCTAGATCTACAGTAGGTATATTTTCATGCGTGCCTTGAGTTTCATTCTTCACTAGAAAGTTCTTTGACTGTTTGCCATGGCCTGCCAACTGCTTTCGCAATTTGAGGTACTGTCAATTGGCAGTCGAGATAGGCAAGAATCCTTCCTTCTCCAAGTTTGACATCTCATGGTGCTTTACAGCTCATGCTCCTGTCTAGCTGGAGCGATATTAGCTGGCATTGTTGTATCTTAACGTCCTACTTGAAGGTTAAGCAATAGACAACTGGTGGAATATTAGAGCCATTCTGAACATACCCCAATTTTGTTCTATTGGTTATCGTATTCACATTCCATTGGTGAACATATTCTGATTCTGACCCTCAGTGGTCTTCATATGCAGAGTAGCCGCCGAGTTTTATGCGTCCGGGACACTTTTTGAACAAGACTGTACATATCCGTAGAAGGAAAATAAACCTACATATATGTTAGACAGATATATCCGAGGGGGGAGGCACGAGGTGGGAGGATAGAGGAAGGCAGTTAGAGTGTGAGGAGAAGTACAGAGTAGATGACAGACAATCATCAGGGGCAACAAGGCATCACTCCTCTATAGAAACTCTTGCAGTGCATTATCCTCTGGCCCCCGAGTATAGATTCTAGAACAGTTTGAATTCGAAGCTGATGGTGAGAAGTCAACCAAAGTCAGACACGCTAAAAAGCCGTTGGTTCTATCTACCTTACAACCAAAGTCTGGTTACTTACAACCTGGAGAGTTTGGATGCATATTTGTTCATATGGTTGGAATCCCAGGCTACGGGCATATCTCGAATTCCTCAACTCCTCAAAAGAACACCCTGTCCTTGCCCCTGTCCTTGCCCCTGTCCTTGCCCTGTCCTGTCCTGTCCTGCCTGTCGCCGGACTTCACGCAGAAACCATCGGAGCTGAGCGATCGCTTCTCTGTTCAGCGAAATCTTACTACTACCTACATCAAGCATCGCTTTGCAAACTGAATCTTCTTTCAATAACCTCTTACATAGTATATTTTTTTTTTTTTTTTTGGCCGTTTTATCTGACTCATTGAACTTACCACCCTCTTTTTTTTTTTCGCGGAGGCACTCTATTCCCAGCCCCAAATCCATCAGATTTCAAATTTCTGGGAGGAGACCTTACTGTACTAGAGGCCTAAATTCTGGGCTTTCGGAGTGTCCTCGTGTCCAGCCTCGAGCCCGAGCCCAAAAAACCAACCAACCGCCTTACTTGAGGGCACCTGACGGAGAGGGCTGACTCTGGGGCTTTGGTTCCGATATTATCAGCTGGAGGGTGTTGCTCTTTTTACAAAGCAGTACAGAGGACCGAGAGATTGACGGACTTGGGGAGGCCGGGTCACATCGATCACATTATACACTTCGTTCGCGCCTGCAACAAATACTTTTTACACGGCTTCAGCTTACACACTCTTTTCAGCCTTCAGCATAGCATAGGATAGCAACAGTGCAATAATCCTTCATACCATACCCATCCCCTCATTCCATCACGCAACCCAGCCATGTCCTCCAGTCAAGACCCGTCCATCGACTTCCTCCTACAGCGCGACTGTGCAGAAGAATACTCCTCCTCGTCCTCCGCAAGCGCTAGCATCGATGGCGGCGATGACCGGAGTAACCTGTCCAGTGGCGTCTCCACCCCCACAGGCGGCACCCCTCCACCACCATCGTCCACCCTGCATCTCCTCAAGAACCGTGGTGGACAGCGAGAACCCTCGGGGGGCTTAATGGTACCGACGGACCCGAGAACAGCAGCAGGGGAGATTAGTCGGACGCCGAGTCCGATGGGATTGATCCCGATACATAAGAGCTGGGGGAAGTTGGTACATACTACATCCTATCCTCCCTTCCCCAAGGAGATTATAGTATTGTACAACAAAGCTAAACTTCCAAAATTTACAGATCCACAAACACGAAGTCCCCCGTAAGCTCCTACATGTCTCCATTGGCGGCCTCGCAACCTACCTATACACGCACGGCTACCAGCCCACTAAGCTCACCCCGTGGATCTCCCTCGCCCTCGTCCCCATCGCAACAGCAGACTACCTCCGCCTCAATCACCCCTCCTTCAACCGCTTCTACATCCGCGTCCTAGGTGCCCTTATGCGCGAGTCCGAAGTCCGCGGGACGAATGGTGTAGTATGGTATCTTGTCGGTACTCTTACCGTCCTATTAGTCTTTCCAAAGGACATAGCCACCCTCTCAGTGCTACTGCTAAGCTGGTGCGATACGGCCGCTAGTACGGTTGGGAGGGCGTGGGGGAGGTATACGCCTAGAGTTAGGAAGGGGAAGAGTCTAGCTGGGTGTCTTGCTGGATTCGTGGTCGGCGCGGTCACAGCGGTATTTTTCCTGGGCTGGATTGTCCCTAGCACGCCCCAGTTCCAGGATGATCCTGTCGAAGGGATAATGTGGAAGGGGAGGTTAGGATTTGGCAGTGGGGAGGAGGGGTCTAATGGGCGGGGAGGATGGATTGAGGGTGGCTGGGCACTGGGGTTGATGAGTTTGTGGACGGGCCTCGTCGCGAGTGCGAGTGAGGCGATGGATGTGTGGGGGTTGGATGATAATGTGGTGATTCCGGTTGTGAGTGCGGTGGGGATGTGGGGTTTTTTGAAGGTTTTTGGGTAAAGGGGTATAGGCGTAGAACGTGCCTGTTGGGTTGGGGGTTAGAGTAGGTGGGTATGAATTGATTATACAAACTGCTACTTTTACTGTTACTTTTACTTCTCCTCGACCCAGCGCGTTTTTTTTCTTGCGGGGTTTTTGCTAATTTTTATTATTTTTAAATTTTTTTTATTCACTGTGGTTATTTTTTTAGTTTTTTTTTTTTCCTCCTATTCGAATTCGAAATGCTTTCGGTTTTGTTGGCTCTGTGTGTGTGTGTGTGTGTGTTGGGGTTATATATCTTTTCTACTTGAGCATGTATGTATGTTACTTGACCTCTTTTGCTCATGGTTCGATGTTTGTGATGTTGTCATTGTCTTGTGTGAAATGAATGAAATCAGCTTAGAATGATATGTGACCCTTTTCCTTTTTTTTTTCCTTTTTTTATTCCTTTTCAAACCCCTGTAGGGAAAGGGGTTGCGGCCGGTATGTGATATTTGGTGTTTATTCTGGGAGGGGATTGAAGTGAGTATGGTTGGTTTATGCGGGGAAAAATAAATATATAATGCACAGTAGACACTACCTACTAAACAACTACAAGCAAGAATAGCATAAGCAATCTATTTTATTTTTTAGAGTTTTTTACCCTGAATATACAAATTCTCACGTGAGTAAGGTAATAAAGATACAACAAAAAGAAAACTACGATCCCACAAACAACAACAAAAACCACAATTAAAAAGCCCGCACCTGTATCTAACTCTAAACCCCTGTAAGGCTCACGCCTTCTATTAAGATACAAATATACATCTGCAACACCCTCCCCAGCCCGTCTATACCAACACTCCTCCATACTAGCCGCAAGCAACCAGTATATATTAATCTCAAGTATTTTTGCCCTCTACCGCTCCTTCCTTTCTGAGATATCCTTCACCTCCATGACCCAAATCTTAAACCAACTCCCCTGCACCCTCAAGTTTTGCTACATCCCGTTTGCCAGAAATTTTGAGAACCGATGCTCGAATTGCTAAAGATGGACGCAGTTGAGTGCGCCCCTTCCATACTTTGCAAATATCCCATCGCAGCAAGTGCGTTAAGGAATTTGAGTTTTACTTCGTCGCCTGTAATCCCATTGCTTTCAGAGTTTAGAAGAGCTTCTTGGAGAGGGGCTACAAAACCGCAGAATGGTTTTCAGCCTCTGGCTATGGGGAAGTCTGGTTGGCGCGCTATGGGGTTCATTGGAATTGGGTTGTAGTGGCTTCTGCTTACTGTGAGGTGCATTGGGTTTGTGCCGATCATTTTGGAAGGAGCATTGACCACCAGGTTCAAGTCTATACCCCAGAGCGGTGTGAAAACACGGGATTTGGACGTACGATCGATGTCATGGTAGCGCCCCGCGCCTAATGCTACCTATCAAGAAACTTCTGACAAGGGCTATTCAGGTATTTTCAGGTATTTCCTTAACTTGTTTGGCCTCCGACCAGTTTTCACCTATATTCTAGGAAACGACAATGGTACGTATTCCATATTCTCACATATACCTATGATATAACGGAGCTTACACTACCCCAAGCTGCCGACCAAATGTCCCAGCAGATGCAACAAATGAACCCAGGGCTCCACAGCCAATATGTTTGGCCCAGGACAAGACCCCAATAAGATGTACCTCGCAGAAGCGGAAAACCTGGAGTTCACAGCAGGTCAGCATGAGTATGTCCTGGAAGATATTGAGGATAGAATGCTAGCACTATTGTGACGCGGATGTGTGCAGGAGGAGAGCAGACACGACATATGTGTTTGACAGTTATTTGCAAGGTGGGTGAAAAAACAATAATAGTGTTATGTCTACTTCACAATGATCCATCCATGGGTTTTCTCGTTCGCTTGAGGCACCTGCACCTAATTGTGGTTATGCTGGAGTGACTGTTCTGTTTCATCGAGCATGCAACTGCTGCAGTTGCGAGCCTGATGGGTGAGACATTTTTTGAAACAGTCCGTATGAGAGTGACGCGGAGGGGCTGTAACTGGAGCCTTGTCTCTTGTCAATATTTAGCTTTAGACGGTTGTAGCAGGAACTGCGGATGCCCTCGCAACAGAGCATGGGTCTTAATTCTTACTTAATTTCAGGGTAACCTACTGGGTTCAGAGGTAACTCTTCTCCTGTAACTACTGTACCAATTAGTCGGATCCTATTAAATTTAAAACTGCAGCGCTATCTGGACTCTATAGAAATCACAGTCATCTATAATCACTTTCTGTAACTTCATAATTTCCGTTACGCTCTCCCTGCCATCGGTTAGCTGCAAAGCAGGACAGACAGTTATGGAACTCTATTGGGAAATTGGGCCAAGAAGTTTGGTGGCAGAAGGAACTCCATAACTTGGGGTCATCCAAGTGGAGGTATGATTGAATAAGTGGAGGTTTAAGTACGCGGTGGTTTGAGCTTTTATTATGTATAAATTTTAACCACTCAATTTGCCTTTATACATTACCCAAAGTGCCGATTTATTGTTTTATCCTGTTACTCTCAGCTCCAGAATCGGGGGTTTGTGAATATCTAGCTCTTGTCTGATGTGATCATATTGAGTGCCCAAACAAAGGAGTAAAGTTTACCAACATGCCTACTTCTCAAGGAATTCTTACTATTACCAAAGAAACCTGTTTAATAGAAGTATAGTTGTTTATCCAAAATATTCTGATTAATATAAAAGCAATGAAGGACATTGTAGATGTATTGTATGATATTTGCAAGCAAATACAGAATTAAGAGTTTGGTCAAATTCAAAGGTTACCCTGAAGTTGAAGTTAATTAAATTCCTGTCAAAACTGTGGAAATATACTACTGGCTGATATTAGCCTTATACAAATATCAGTGTAAAAATGAGCCAAAATAAAGTCAACCTTGCCAAACCAACTCGTCATCCATTCCTCTACCAGTGTGATTACCCATTAAATCCCTAACATTTAGTCACTATGTGCCGGGGTAACCAGTTATCTGCCCGTCTTAATCCCTCATTCTCATGAATTTCTACAGTGCAGAATTCACATACAACCCTAGCAATTACTATAGTTTCTATTGGAACCTTCCTGATCACTCTTTTGGACCAAGTGGCTATCAATCTGTCACCATTTAACTCTACTGAAAACTTTTCATGCACAAGCCTCACCAAAGTGCAAGTTTAGGGGCTCTTTCAAGAGTTTTCGAATGATCGAGAGATAAGTATTGATTCCAAAGTTATCAATAATATCTATCAACTAACTAATGGGTATGTAGATATGGATTGTCATATTTACTGAGATTCTAATTATGGTTTCATAAACAGGCAAGCAGGCATGGTCAATATCCATGGTGCTGCTATTGATAATAATCTTCTGCCACTTAAAGAGCATTCATTAAATTTTACCTATTGGCAAAAATTTGCCCCTTCAGTGCTAAGACAGATATTAGCATATCCCACATTTCAAAGAATGGTGAAAACCCTCATAACGCAAAAAGAAGTAGTAGACTGTCTCTAGCTATACTTTCTTGGTAACTTTGAAGAATTTTTACCTGTTCCACCTAATAAGAAATGCCATGCTGTTTTCTTGGCTACCTTTAGTGTTCTGTCTCTGGATGCACATAGATCGAAATTCAAAATATCATCACCAATCATATTCGTTGACCAGACAGCTTGTTATTCCAGTTGTATACCCTTCTTATCCCAATACCCTGATCCCCAAGAAAAAGGATGGTGGACCCTTGGACTTTCTTTCCATCTTGAGAGAAGTACTGAAAGTTTTCAACAAGGAACTGATAGTGCAAGCAACTGGATATTTATATAAAATAGCAAAAGTTGAGGTTAATGGTTTCAAAGAAATGAAAGTTCCTCGAGAGAGTGTCTACGATAGTGAATTAATTAGAATTTTATCAAATTGGTTGTGTCAAGAAAGGTACACTGTCACTAGCTAATGGCACTTAGTCATTGATGGCAATCATAAGTACAGTGATATGATAATCAGTAATTGTGAATCTAAGATTGTCTTAGAACTTCTTGTGACTGGTGACCCGCTGTCTATCTAGGAGCACATTGACAGAGCAAAGGAATATAAAATCAATTCCGGCGCTGGAGAAGCATGGGTAGTGCACTTTACTCATGAGGATAATTACCTCCAATACCCTCTTTGGCAATCTAATGAAGTGTTGAGTGAGGGCATCTATGTAGTCTATGTCTTACATAACTATGCATTTCAAAGCATGCCGATAGGAGCCAACTACATCAATTCCAATGGTACTATAGAACTAATTGAGGACGAACATGTTATTTGAGGTCAATTGTAAGTATCCATCCTCTCAAGCTATAACGCTAAATCTGATATTAACCCATTTCAATAGGAGTATAACACTCAAGGTATATAGCTCAGAAGAGGTTTTCATTCTAGACTACTTGATTTCAATCACCACTTTACTTGGGACCGGCACATGAAGAATTAGACGCAGATAGTACTTCATTTTTTTGCTTCTATTAAGAGATTTTGTTTTTATTTGCTATAATTAATACCAAAATAATGCTTCTAGAAGCTACGCTTTCCTTTAACCTCTTTGCTTTTTCATTTCTTAGGTCAGATCTGGACATGAAAGCATCAAAATCGGCTACATTCTTTTTTCCTTAATCTCCCCTTAAATGTATTCACAAAAATGTGGAGATTTAGGCATTGCGTCCAAGCTATGTATGTAAGGAAGTGGATTAGTCAGTTACCCTGAATAACCCC
>ML121608.1:16246-172807 GCA_003788615.2 Terfezia boudieri ATCC MYA-4762 | reverse complement strand
GTATGGGATGATCCAACTGCCAATAGTGTCTATTTGGCCAACAGATCGGCCACTTGGCCAAGATGTAATCTTGGCCCATGGGACAGAACAATAATGTTATCCTGTAACCAATTGCGACGGTCTGTAAGTAGATAAATAGTTCTCTATGTCCCACTTATTGATATTCAGTGCTTGATACGGAGTTTAGCAAGAATTCTTCCCCTTTTTTATACCCCGCAATCTCGCCCGCCGCCCGCGGCCCGCCTGAATGGTCCAGGCTATTCAGACTATGAATTCCAGGCCACTTAGGCCGTCCAGGCGGTCCAGGCGGTCATCATTGTTGAGGCCGGCCTGGCCGGTCCGTTGCAAACACTAGTTCAGGCACCTCTAGATTTACTTATGCAGGTCAGGCAGACCCAAACAAGCTCAGGCGGATAGAGGTGGACTCAACCTCGCACAGGTGAGTCCTTTGAGCCCGGACTGGTCCAGACTCCATACTGGTCTTGTTAAGATGCAAACCCACACAGAAGAAAAAAGGCTTGTCTTAGGTTGTTGCTTGACAGCGTACAGTCCTAGTTCACGGTTACTCGGTATGTGTGCTCGGTATATGACTTCTATTGCTCTGTCTCGATCGATGTCGATTTCCTTCTCGATGTCGTTATTGATCGATGTCTTTTTTCGATGTATCTTCTCAGGTTATTTCCCGCTGAAGGAGACTACTCTGAAGGGCATTTATAGCCACTTCTCGTAGGCCTGACTAAGCTATCTATGCAACTGCAACTAAACTAAAATCAACTATCTCTTATCGGGGCTACCACAATCCCCCGTAACAGTCTAGGTAACTCTATAAACAGATCTTGTAAAGTACACTAACTCTCCATATTGAATTAAAAGCCTTATTCACTTTGCAGCAACTTATAACTCATTAATAGACTCTAGAATATGGTATTCAAACCTCAATTGATATATATTTCCAAGACTCAACCTGGGCTGATGGTCAATCCCTTGTCTCGATGCCACCCAATGATGCTTTAAGGCTCCATTAACTGTCCTCAACACACTCCCAACACACCAGTGGATCTCTACATCTTCAAAATACATAATATTTTGCTGGCTATGATTCCGTTCATTTTACAGTTATTAGAAATGTCATACGTCATGTCATATGTCTCATGTCATTCAGCTCATACCTAGTAGCTTAACCTTCGTCCTTAGTCCTTAGCTTAACCTTCGCTCTCTTCATGTGAGTCTACACTCATTCATGTATATATAGCTGTGTATTTCCCTCGTTACTGGGAGATCTCTTGGAGGATCAAGCGATCTCACAGCTGCTCAATACGAAGCTATTTGCTGCTCATTCACTGTGCTTCTCGACCGTTCTTCCACATTCGTATTCTCCTTCATTGGACTCACGGCTCTCACCGCTCACCTATTCTCATAACAGTATTAAAAAATAACGTTATACGAGTATTAAAGGAAAAAAAAAAACATTACCCGCCAAGAATACACGCGCATGGATTGATACAGGTCCCGGTGATGATGTGTGCCACTTGGTACCCCGTGATGGCTGGTACCAGTTATTGCCAACAATGAAGAAAAATAGGATATTGAAGAAGTCCTCAATTCACGAGCCTATTGGTGGAATATAATGGCGGTACTGTGGGCTGTGGACAATAACTCCAAGGAGCACAGAAGGCTATGGCTAGTGATCGCACATATAACTCGTCCTACGAAGACTTACATGTGTATTGGGCGAGGGGGCAACCAAATCGATACTGGCACGAGTGCCAAAGTATCAAAGATGGGAAGCAAGGCTCAGTTAGAGATCGTGTACATAAGGCACATTGTATTAGCTGTTTAGCTCTGGCTAGAAATCATGAAGAAGAAAAGGGAAGAGCACCGAGTGTGCTGGGAAAGCGTGACATATTTTGAAAGCAACTGGATCCTGAACATGCAAAAGCGAAACTTCGTGACTTTGGTAAGCCTTCTCTTAATCACCAAGTGGGTAACCACACAGACCTTTAAATATGTGCTCTATCGGGTGTTAATAATAATAATATAGGAAATGCCATCGTCGAGGAGAGTGCCAAATAGCTCTGTCCGTTATAGCAAGGGGGAAATCTATAGGGACAGCGGTCTCTCCGGTACAGTATTGTATGGCTGTGTACGATCTTCTCATGCACTAACAAATGTTAGTACTAGGCATCGTAACTGCCCTAACCGGTCGCCAAGGATCCAGATCTGGATTCAACCTAGTTTCGCTTGGGAAATTAACGGAATCCAAATTAACCACCGAACATCCCGGATACACGGGACGTTCGATATAGATTTTATATTTTTGGGTTAATGGTCCCTTGTTCATAACCTCCATTTCCCTGCGTCGGTTGCTTAGCTATAGGACCCGCAGCAATGCATTGGGCCGAGTTCCGATTGGAGCCCTGGGGTCAGATCTAAAACATCAGCCAACCTTGATCTTGACCTACGGAAACTGCAGCCCCATATTGTGCAGTTCGAAATCCTACAGGACGTCGATCATCCGTTGGCCAACCCTGAAACCCAATTGGACGTTCCTGCTCAAGAAAACTCAAAAGCCTTTTTCCACCAATGGAATTCGCATTAATTTCTACGACACGAAATTCATCGATACCTCGCAATCTTCAAGTGTGACTTAGTACATGACTGAAACGCGAACGATTAATTGGCTGTGTTACGTGGGTGAAACAAACAATTGGTAAAGTCATTAGCACTGGCTTGCGAGAGAAGGTATCCCGGAAGACTGAGTACAAGAAAATCTCAATAGATAGTTCACTCGAGATAAGTAGATGTAGTTGACGTTATCCACTTCTTGCATAGGCCCCCACTCCGTATTCCCCACTAAAATTTGGCGTTCTCGGTACAGTTCTGCCTTCATTCTAACAAATTTCGAACCTAAATGTTGTTCTGGACAGGATCTGAAGATATATCCTGCGCGGGGAAAGAGGAGGGGTGAGAGCATACATTTAAAGCTGTAGAGTTATCCTTTCCCGAACCCGTTTCTCTACCAACCTCCAACGTTCCCCCATTACGATGCATTTACTCGGACTTTTTACGGCTTTCCTCATTTTTATTTCTTTAGCCTCAGCAGCCCACCCAGCTTCCTGCAGTGGTGCTTGCAATGTGCACGATCCTGCCGTGATTCGTCGCACCTCCGATGGTACATATTTTCGGTTCTCGACAGGTAACCGTATTCAAATCGCCACTGCATCCTCTTTGGCTGGACCTTGGACCATCCAAGGTTCAGCTATCCCAGCAGGATCAATCATTGATCTCGATGGCCAAGATAACCTCTGGGCACCTGATGTCTCAAATGTTGGGGATTATTACTACCTGTACTATTCTGTGTCCACATTTGGTTCCCAAAACTCTGCCATTGGAGTTGCGAGGTCGAGGACCATGGATGTGGGCACATGGACCGATCTAGGCTCTACTGGGATCAACAGTTCCACTGGATCAGCCTATAATTCCATTGATGCAAACTTAATTGCGACGGGAGGCAACTACTATATGACATTTGGGAGCTTTTGGAATGATTTGTATCAAGTTCAGATGGCCAATCCACCAGTAAAAATTGCTGGGTCCTCACCATACCAGGTAGCATTCAACTCCACTGGAGCACACGCCATCGAGGGTTCAATCGTCTTTAAGCACTCCCGTTACTTCTATTTGTTCTTTTCGAGCGGAACTTGCTGTGGTAAGTCCCAACCTGGCCAGCAGCTCACACAAGCCGCACACTGAAAATTATATTGTATCTAGGTTATGACTCCAACCGCCCATCCGCGGGTAATGAGTACCGTATCAACGTCTGTAGATCGACATCCATAGCCGGACCTTATGTTTGTCTCCTCCCCTCTCGCTTTATTCTTCTGCGGAAATTAGCATTATTAATCAATACTTATAATTCACAGGTTGATGCCGCCGGGAGATCATGCAAGTCTGGTGGAGGCACTACGGTTCTGGGCAGTCAGGACTGGTTATACGGCCCCGGAGGCCAAGGTGTCTTTGCCGACTCCAAATCGGGTAGAACTATCTTATATTACCACTATGTGGACACACGCATTGGATATGCTGATGGGCAAAAGAGATTTGGCTGGAATGTTCTAAATTGGAGTGGCGGATGGCCGACGGTGGCTTAGATAGCATGAGTCAGTGTCGATCTGATCGACCAAAAATATCAAATAAACTACTCTTGAACAACAGATTGAAATAAATAAACTAATACGTCTTCCTCCTCGCGGTTTCTGCCGCCTGTCGTTCGTATAGTTTAGATTTTGTCCCTCGGATAGCTATCGGTACTGGATATAAAAACATTCAGTTACAGTGGTGCGGGGATAGTTGGCGTCTCTGCCGATGATTTTGTACAAGTGCTCGCTCATTCATATAATTTGCATTTTTTTCCTACGACCCAGATTTCAAAGATGGCACCCCAAGGTATTATCTCCTGAGGTTTAGGAATAGCCTGGATACTGCAATACAGCAGGGCTTTCGCTCTCTACGTCCGGATATTCAAACTTGAGTCCCAGATTTCTTCAACTTAGGCGGGCTCTCATGCTCGCAGGACATAACAGTATATACACAGCTCATGATCATTCCTGCGTCTACCTAAGACTATGAGTTAGGTCATCGCTCTAAGACTAAGATTGTAGAGGTAGTTTAAAATTTAACAATCGGTAAAAACCTAGGATAAACGCGCGGCCTTCATTCAATATAAAGGAGCTAGATCTACCAATTACCAGGCCATTAAAAATAGATCGACTGTGCTGGAAATAAAAAACAATTAGGCTCCATCCGTGGTTCGAACACGGGACCTCTCGCAGTCATACTCAGGGTAACCCTAAGCGAGAATCATACCACTAGACCAACGGAGCTAACTATGTGCAGATCAAAATTATATACATCATAATGATAGCTCATGTAATAGAAATGAGACATCTTCTCGGCCCGCAGGCACAGCAATTCCCCATAATCACTCCTACACATGAAACCAGACTACACATGATTACTCTAAAAAAATACAGAGACTAATCATCATCATTTCCTTTCTTAATCAATACTTTTTTTTTGTCAATTCATAACCTACTCCACCATTCACCATCCGAACCGCCATGTGATCTTGCGAGCAGATCCCACATATTTCTCCATCCATAGAATATCCAAATCGCCGGGGCGCCGTCATCGGCTTATGGAACCCAAGACGGGAGGGGAGTCTCTCCATGGTTATTGACGGGTCTATAGGGGAAGTCTTTTTGGCCAAGTGTATTTGGTTGATACATTATATCACGGGATTGGTAGACGATACGCTTGGCGCTCTGTTGACTAAGCTCGCAACCACCCCAACTAAGGTTATAGTCTCGTACGTCTGTTGGGCACGAGACTAGTCTGTTGTAGTCTCGATCAGACCCTGGCTGTTGTACTTTACAGGTAAGGAGTAATAAATTCGTCATCTGGATTGCGGATACAAACTGCTAGTATTATATTCGGGGTCCATTATGAAGTGATCAACCAGACTAAATTATGTATAACTTTCTACTAGAAAGCCTCCATAATTCTATTGAAGCTGTATTCCAAAGGCTGGTGATTGTTTATCAACTAGCTACTTGTAGTTATAATGTCTTGCTTCAGGAAGGTCATGCATCTTGGCATCGAGGGAAGCCGTGTCATCGATCACGACACTGATAAAAAGGAATCATTGACCAGTCCCCTTTTAGATTCACTGCACTCTTATATTGTAGCCACTTTATATAATTTAGCCACCATTTGAAGTCTGACGTAGCACATTATCGTTAGTGACAGAAGGTCCACATCATTTCAGCCCCACTCCGTTATTTCTCAGAGAAATATAGCTATTCAACGAAATCAATCCAGATGACAATTAGAACGGGAGTGGAAACAGCTGTATCCGATGAAGGGTTGTTTATTCCCGTGGGTCATATCCATCCCCCTAAACCCATACCATGACTCTGCTAAGTCCCTAAATTCGGTTCTTCCAGCTCATTGACTTCTCCCACTTTCTCCATGGGACCGCGGAAGAGAAACAAGCATGTGCGAAGGCAATAGTTTCAGGCTTCAGGGATGCTGGGTTTATCTACCTTAAGAACCATGGCATTCCCGAGGAGACTGTAAAGGATCTCTTTCAGAAGGTACCCTTTCTTGTTTACTCTGAAGCTCAAGCCCTATATTTAGGGGTCTTCCTGCGATTAATTAGTCTGCCGCATATAGTCCGCAGAGTTCTTCAAGCGTTCACAATGCCAGAAAGAATCCCTAGCATGGTACAGCGCAAGAGCCAATCGGGGCTACAGCACTTTTGGTCGTGAGAAAACCACTCGCCTTACTTCCAAGCTGGACGTCGACACCCTGCGGGAAAAATCCCCAGACCTCAAGGAATCCTTCGAGATTGGGCGTTCCGATGATCCAGAATACCCCAATCTATGGCCCGACAAGTTTGACGACGCCGGTGCCAAGTTCAAGATGAACATGGAAGCCTTCTTTCAGACAGGGGACAAAATGCACATCCAGCTCATGCAGGCAATTGCGATGGGTCTGGGAATACAAGAGGACTGGTTCGATAAATATTGCAAGACAGCAGACAATACTTTGCGGCTCCTGCACTATCCGGGGGCGAGGAAGGAGGTTCTTGGGACTGGTGACGATGACGAAGCGGCACAAGGTGGAAACGAAAAAAAAACAAAGGCAGTCCGTGCAGGTGCCCACACCGATTACGGTACCATAACCCTGCTTTTCCAAGATAATGCCGGGGGCCTCCAGGTGCGTTCTCCCAGCGGGGCATATGTTGATGCAACTCCTATCCCCGGTACGATCGTCGTCAACGCTGGAGATCTCCTAGCCAGGTGGTCAAATGATCAAATCAAGTCCACTGAACACAGGGTAGTTAAGCCACCTAGCCATCCGGTGGTTGTGCACGGGGAGGACGGCCAGACGGAGGAATGGTATCCAGCAAGATATAGCTGTGTATACTTTTGCAACCCCGACTTTACCAGCTTCATTGAAGCGATCCCAGGCACGTATGGGGGGGATAAGGGCGAGCGAAAATATCCGGGGGTAAAGTGTGAGGATTATATGGTCGATAGGCTCCAGAGCACATATGCTTAGTCGAAGGTATACCATTGAGGGAAGGGAGCGAGCCTAGAAATGCAGGAGAACTAGGAAAACACTATAAGGGAATCAAACATGTAAATGTTGTTATCCCCTAAATAGCCTGAAATTGTAGTTCAGTTTGACCTACTTCATCCCAAAATGTGATACGTTACTATTAGCTCCAACCCATTCAGGGTAAACATTCAAGGGGATCAATACTAAATGTCCATTGTTATGTACAGCCGCTCAATTTGAATTTGAGGCTTTGGGATGCAGTAACGCTTAATAAAGCTTTGTACCTAGTTTTTCATCGTTGGTACTGAACCCAAATGGGGCCCTCTGGATGTATCTATCAGATGTGACCGAAAAGCCATGTTCCTGATGAATACCTCCATGAATTTTATCTCTTACTCCGTATATTGCATTCACAGCTAGAGATTACTATTGCATATTCAAGTCGAACTACCTTGATACCTATCTATTGGAACGTGAGGTTTTGATTGTGTTGATGCGTCAACATCTAGCTTATACAGTATTAATCCCCGGCGAATATAAGCCATATTAACATAATTGGTTGGGCGATAAAAGTTGTACTATACATGACAATCTACCTTTGAATTCCGCGATCTGAAAGAATTCCCGTTATTCCTCCAGGCAAATACCTGCCACTTACTGGAAGTACGAACATCGAAATATTTCAGCTTCCAGGCAGTTAACTTACGCTTAACTGAAATGATAAATCCTCATAATATTCCTTGTAGACACTTGGATTCCGGAGAAGCGGGATTTCAGCAAGGTAGATAGTACTTACCTATCTCACTATTTTCTGTTGTAGAGTGCAACGTTGCATCTAACAGAGCTCATATGTAAAACACACGAATTTGATTCACCATGACTGAGCAGCATGTACTTTTGGTAAATGTTTCAATATAGTTTCCAATTATGTGTTCGGCGCCGAGGGGTAATGTCTCAAACCGTGTTGGATTAAGGTGTGCTTTTTCTGCCAATGTGGTTTTACTACTGGAGGAGCTAGCCGGAAACCACTTAACGTACTCTGTATGTAGGTACTTATTCCCGAAGACCTCACAATACATGTGCGAGATTGATATACATTACAAGATCCAAATCTCCTGATTGAAGAATACAGTAGTCATTGCCAAGTACGATATTACCATGGGATACTTCCCAAAGCTGAGCCGTTTGGAGGTAGCGGGCTCCATGGTGATGGCCATTTCGCCGTAGGAAGTTCAGCGGATGATGAGTATACGAGTAATAGTGGTGAGAACCCAACCCTGAAATATTAGACACAGTATGGATCGCGTATAGGAATGGCAAGCTACAGGCCCCACGAGGTTGAATAGAGCCCTACGAGTCACAGGAGCAATCTGACCATGGGATCTATTCCTTAGTGGTGACGGAATTCTTTCGGCTGGGAATTTTACAATGTCTATTGAGATGAACTTGGAAAAACTAGAGACGTCAGTAATCATAGCTGACATAATAAGTGCCAAAGGGGGGTATTGTATATATATATACTTAGGGTGGAAATAAAAATTATGCCGTTCCATTCCTCGACTATTTGGAAGAATCCCCCACAACTCACCGTGCTATACGGCGAGTTGTTCCTGCCCTAACTTCAAAAGTTTTACTTTCCTCATTACGTACAAGATGTAGAACCGTTTTACCTCAGGGTATTGATGATAGCATTGCATAGCTGATACGTATACGTATACACAGTAACACCTCCATCTTCTGTAAATTTGATAACCCAATAGGACTCATTCGGTGCTTCAAGACTAGGCCATACATTTTCCCCGTATCTCACAGAATACAAAGTATATCTTGAGAATTTATATCCATTTATACCTGTGACTATTTTAATACGGCCTAAAAGATTTTGACCATAAGCCACTATTTTCATGATTTAACAGTAATAACATAGCAATTGCTTTGCACAAGAGTGGTATAAACCCACATTAAAACTAAGGGTAAATATGATAAAACCTACAGCTCCAGGAGAGATTATCACCGTGGCCCAAAAACGAATCTATAAGAACTTCAAATTCATGACTAAACCCTCCTCCTTCCAGGAGGATTCACGTATTTATGCACTTGTCGAACAAGAGGAGGGTGCCGCGTATGTAGAAATTGCACTATGGATTTCTGAATCCGAATTGTCTCAACGAAGTCATATTCAAAGAACTCTATCGCCAAAGCCTGCCTCGCCCTGATCATAATCATAATTGGAGAACACTTTTTTCGCGTATGCATATTCACCCTATGCCCGCCGATAGTCAACTATACAAAATATGTTGGAGTGTCTAGAGAGACCCTGCGGGCCCTCCAAGCACTCTACCCCGGCTTTTCTTTCCCCAATCTTCAAAGTACATATAATAAGTGGAGAATTGGAACCTAACGGTTCCGAATGCAACAAACTTTAGGGAAGGGGGAGAGTGTAATCACGCTTTCTCCTCCAGCTTGTCAGTCCTTGCTAGATGTATCATATATGATACGGGCAAAGTAATAATAAACAATGGGCTTGTTGTTATTGCTGGACATATATCAATAGATGTAGTATGTCTCATATGCACCAAGGTATCGTAATGCAAATTACGGTAAGTTGAATTGAGTTGCAGATTCGTCATGCCAAACTTCAATTTTATATATAGCCCTTAGCAGAGTGATTAACAGTAATTAATAAGACTTGGGAGAAGCTGGGAAGATGAGACCCACTTGTCGAGGATGCGGCTTACACCCGGAAACGTGGAAACATATGCCCTGCACTACACCGCAGGACAATGGTTCGGGAGGAGGTGGAATTCATGGAAACAAATGGGCGGTCTGGTTGAGGAAATGAAAGGACGGAGGCGGGGAATGTGGAGGAGGAATTTTTCACCAAGTTACACGTAGATCTCTGATAATGTCTTTCTTTTACGTTAGGGTAGTTTGCGGCTGAAGTATTTGTTATTTTGTGTTTTCGTTGTTTTTCATAGGATCGGGAGGCTGGGTGTGCACCTGTTGTATAGGTAACGCAAGGGAAAACATCGCTATGACCTTAAGCACAGAATTATCTGGCAAATAAGACCCCCGGCCTATACTAAAGTGCTGCAAGTCCAACTAATATCTGGTACCTATTTCTCTACCCCCTGATGGAACTCAGGACCATAAACTACATATTCGTGGGCTTCAAGTGGAAGGCACACTTGAATTCATAGTGGGTGATCCTGTCTCTACTGGTAGTGATCTAGATAGAATTCGTATTAGTTCACTATTTACATACAAACTGATACTGTATAGATACATAAGTACTTGGTTCTTTTATTATGGCCAGAGGTCTTCTTTGCCAGATATGTATTCATCATGCGGTACAGTCTAACCTTACTATACCGGATGACAAAAATCTGGCCTTTTCTGTCCGGTATTGGAAGGAACTGATACAAGGGTACGTGGCACAAGACAAAAGTTACTAAAGAAGGAAAATTGTTCAACCCCATGTATTTGAACATTAAGCTGGACAAGATCCCAAGTATGTGAAGGAGAAATTGAGTGAATTTAGAAAACATTTCTTAGACTCCGAAATATAAAGTATGGTGGATTTATGTTGGTAAAACTAATATAAAACAGGGTCGAGCTGTAGCAATATCAACGTTGCCATACATCTTATGTGATTGTAAGAAACGGCTTAAAGTTGATCTTACAGCAGGTAATTCATGGAAGAAAAATGAGCGAACATCTCAATACCCGGTTCTGGAGCAGTACCTACTTAAGGATTCCGTTATAGTATATGTAGATAGTAGTAACTTCTGTATTCCGCTTTCCGGTCCGGTATAAACAAAAATCCGTTATAGCAAGGGTGATTTACGTGAAATGTACGTTTTTGGTGGCGGGGCTCAAGGGTATTCCGGTACAGCAAAGATTCCGGTTCAACGAGGTTCAGTATAGCAAGGTTAGGTAGTTGATCTAGGTAGTGTTGTATTGTCCCCTGGAAGTCAGCAGACCCTTATTCTACAAACAAGTTGATCAACCTGCAAGAACAGGGGACCTCGGCAGTAATAATTCTAAGTTCCAACGCTACAAAGTCTTGCATACTCGGAATCATCCGTCAATGGTAATACCTTCATCCAAAATTGCGACTGTGTAACGCTGCACTGGTGCATATAAAACTTAATCCGGAATGTCGGGCCGCCAACACAGTGTGGGGGCGGCAAGATCATCCCATTCTCGATCACCTGCAGACCCGAATATTGCAAGTATGGTACTACAAAGGTATTCTATTCTGGCTTCTCTCCGTATGGACGGTTAGTCTTGTGAATGAATGAAGAAAAAAAACCCAAAATTATAGAAGGGGACGAGTAGTAATTTCCTTGGTGTGTTCCTAATTGATGTACCGCCTACTTCACTTCGCAGATTACGCATGGAGAGAAGGTTGGGGTTTCAATGGATCTGGGAATCAGGGCGCCGTCGTATACAGATGTATATCTATTCCATATTTGCTCCTCCAGCTGTGAATTCTAGGCTCATATATTACCATTCTAAGAGAGAGTCAGCTATGCGATGAGAGAGTTACTTCCCCGATCGTGAGTGAGTGAGATAACTATTTTTTGTCAAGCAACTGCTACGATTTCAGTAACAAAATATCATTCACATTGGAAGATTGTCTCTGACTTTATTTCAATAGATCTCGCATGTGGCATGGCGGAGAGATACAATAGGTTCTATGTACCAGTAACTTTTAAAGCAGTACTGGCTTACCAGGCTTAGAGTAATGCAGCTAGATGATTGGCTCATGCCTTCCATAAAACTATTCAGTTACAGCACTGTAAAGCCATCGGTTCGCCTAGAAATGTCGTATATTATTACCTTGTATTGTTTCGAAAATCACTACCTAGGACCCATGCAATTCGGCAGTTCCGCTGGACCCCTAAACTTGGGATCGGTACATGTACATGCATTTGCGAACACGGCTCCCTACTGGGATTGAATGTAAATGTACTCTTCTCTACTCTGTAGCTAGTATTGGACCTTGCCAAAGCCATGGCAAGGGACACAGTTCATGAGTGCTTAGAAGATGTAGTTTCGTGGCATACTTCTGATAGGACTTTAATTTAGCGATCAAGTGCTCCCAATGTAGAAATACACTGTCCAACCATGCACACCGCAGCTCCACAATGAAAAGGTGAGGGTAAAGTCACTCAAGAGCTTGACGTTGATCCCAGAGGTGTAGGACAATGGGACCTGGGACAGCAATACCTACTATCTTCGTCGCGGCGTACCTAGGTAGATGATGGCCCGTTCAATGGTTGTATCATAGAGCCCCTGGTCTTCTCTTTGACATCGAAACTTCTTAATCTCAAACTACGACTTGTTTTGCCTTAGCGAGCTCGGCCCCTGGCTCCGGTCTGCAATTCATGCGTCCCATATTTATTCATGCTGCGCCCTCCGCCTCGGAGAGGCTTCTTCACGGTACATCTAGGACACAAGGGCGAGGTATTTTCCAGGCGGATATTGGCTAGAGCAACGGGCACCATATTGTATAATAGCTACTCCCTCTCAATGTTTCACAGTCGACTATTATTATAGCCCCACGGACGTCCACCTTGAATTTACAAGACAAGCACTCAACATAAGCAGCATACCTTTCTTCTGTCGCCTACAGAGTGCACAATACAAAATATATAAACTGTCTGCACCTGGCCGGCCGTCCTTGACATCACTTCAGATACGTTGGGAAATTCGCGACGACGTGCATATCTCTGTATGAAACTCCATCTTTTCAGCGTCAACTCAGTAATAGAGACGGGTGCTGCTTTCAACAGCCTGCGCACCGGTAGCCCCACTTTTAGCTAGCCATATACCAGATCCACAGCTGCTGAGGGTTTGACCTCTTGCAGTCGAGGTCTTTGGGACATTGGCTTCGAAGAACGCCGGGCCGTATGAGACTGAGCGGCAAATTAGGTTTGAGGTGGCACATTCATTTGCTCGCCATTTCAGGCACGGTAACTTATAGCTTTGGAGTACTGCGGATTGTGCTTGTGTGGTATATGAGTGGTGTCAGGTTAGTGGAGGGGAGGCCAACAACGATACCAGCAAGGGAAATTGGGCCATATATATATGACAGTGGTATCACGCAAAGATACCTAGCGACGTTATCAGCACATCAGAGGCCCCTGGTGGAAATCCTCCAGGTTTGTAACTTTTAGGTTAGATGTAACCAATGTGCTACAGTTTGTGTGCTAACTAACCATGTGTAAGCGGACATTAGGTCCCAGCAGTCCACCACCACCACCACCACCTCCTCCTCCTCCTCCGCCTCTACTACCTCCGCCTCCACCACCACGGCCTTATTTGGTCGATACTGTCAACATCCCACTCGCAGCAATCGGTGCTATTATTGGAGTCCTCTTACTCGGATGTTTAATCTATAGGTTTTTTTCGAAATGGTCAATTTTGGAAACCGACATCGAGCCTCTCTGGCCACCATCTGATGCCCCCCGAGACGACATTGCACAATTGGTGGCACTGATAAGGATGGGTATGATCGATGCCCATAGTGCTCCCCCACATGTGATCAATTGGGTAGTACATGGAGTCAACGCGCCCTGGCCCCCCCTTGGCGGCGGCCAGAGGCGGCGGCAGCGGGAATACAGGCATGCGGCAACCACCAGACCCCGCGGTGGTAGAATAGGGCGCTCTAATTTCTTTACTGGAAACGGCAATATCGAACTTCCACGTCGGACACAACAACACCGGCGGAGTACATCACGGCCATTCTCAGCAACTACCGTGGAACCGCTGCCCCTTTACGTGAGAGACCCGAATCTGGATACAAACCATTATTTAATCACTGTAGTTCCACCAGATTTTCCACCCCTCCCCCGGGAATTGTTACCCTCAACTCCGCAGTTTTTGCCCTCATCCGAGGTTCAGAGAAGGATATCATCAACGTCTAATTCTCAATCTTCCATGAATGAGGACGGAGATTCCGAAATTATGTCTAGGCTGACAGACGACACTCCCTTGACCGGCTTAACACCTAGGCCACCACCACCAGTCATACTACCTCCATCACCATAGATAACCCCGCAGTAATGTCATATTTAGCAGTGCTGCCAATGCAAAAAAAGGTGACAAACCGAAGTCGCAACCATTCGCACCTACAAGGCTACCTCGAAGAACTCAATCGAATATGCCCCACTCGATTCTACGGATCCAGGCAATATCATATGCATAATATCCCCAGCGACTATTATATATATTGTTAATATCATTTATCTCTTGAGAGCTGTTAATCTCACCAGAAACCGTTGCATTTCAGGCATACAGAATTCCGATCCGATTATCACAGGCCAATGTCTTGATTAAGCAAATTTTCCCCCTTTCCTATTCACTTTCCTCGGTGTGCAACGGGTTTTTTATATTCTTTATCTTATATTCTAGACAGGCTGGGTTGGTAAAGCGGATTTTTTTTTTAGAAGTACACTAGAAATGAGCCTTAAAATTATATACTTGGAGCATTCTTGGTTTCACAACTGGCATTATATGGTACTGAAACTTAATCTCAATTCTAATATGTTTAATTTTCTGGCGCATGCTGGACCTTTATGTTGAAGGTCATTTTCCTGCTCACGGGGTGGGGTGCCTTGTCGTGTTGAGTCTCCAAGGCAAAGTGGGCGAAGTCGTCACGCTCGCTATTTGTTAGGGGTAACTAGCCTGGATGGCTCTAGAATGTTGCTGACCATATGTAGGTGGGCACGAGGGTCGTTAGGCAAATTACTATACCAGGGACAACTTTCAAGCTGTGGCGTAACCACTAGTCCAACTATATATCGCCTGAATTGGTGGCATACAAGCCTAGTAGCGGACATATAAATTCTGTGGGCAAACCGAGAGTCGGACGTCTCTGGGACAAGATAGGTGGTCACCGAGGAGCCTGGAGCCTTAAAGACCTCTGTTCTCTGCTATAGATGAGTTGGGAATTATCATGGTTACAACCAGTAATGCATTATGCGACTGGACAATATCTAGAAAGAAAAAATATGCAATTGCGGAGATTACTCAGGTGTGAGTGAAATTCAAATGCAAGACCTTCCCAAACCTTTTATTTGAGTTTTAAAACCTACTGCTAGGAGCGCCTATTGGGTCCTGGTCGTATTGGTGGAGCCCCAAGCATACATACACATTGACAATTATCTTCAATTGGACTGGGCTATTTTATTTCTTTGCTGACCTTTCTCTATTCTCTATTACGAAGGAACCAGCAGTTATATAATACAATGGAATTTTTATAGATCCACATCACGATTCTCCCCCAGCTTAGTTTTTTCATGAGGAACAAAAGGTAAATAAGTCACTCAACTCAAGCCACAACTGTATTGAACCAGTCTGTTCCCGCAGTAATCCCATTAGGTCCAACCTTTTGTGGAAAACGAGATGGCACTCTGATTTTAAACTTGACAGCTCTATCCCTACTCCCGAATCCTCTCCATCCCTTCTGCAACACCTGCATGTAAGCTTACGAGGTTATGAGATCTTGCAGGCAAACAAAGGCTTTGTTTATTGGTATTCGCAGTAATATCGTAGCTATCGCTATAGGCTTCGGGGCTTATGGTGCTAGTGTACTAAAAGACTTAAAAGAAAAGACATGAGCGCAGACTTTTAGCCGCTTAAAATCATCCCTTCCTGCCCGGGAATCCATGCTAATCCTTGTTCACCATCACTTTCCTTCCAGGGCGACAGGCGAGAGTATTTCGACCTGGAGGTTTTGAATCCTCTCCGCTCTCCTTCTCTCTACCTCCAACAGTGCCTGACTTATAGCATTCACCTGGTCCCTTCTCTCGACCTCATGCTCATACCGCTCCTCCCATAATGCCCGTTTCACCGCCAATGCTTTCTCAGCCTCCTCCCTTTTTGCGCGCTCCACCCCCAGCAACCCCTCAACCACACCCCTCGCATTCACCACCCTCTCTCTTCTCTGACCTCACGCTTATACAGCTCCTCCCACAAAGCCCGCTTCACCCCCAATGCTTTCTCAGCCTCCTCCGTTTTTGCGCGCTCCACCCTCAACCACACCCCTTGCATTTCCCACCCTCTTTCTTCTCTCAACCTCCTTTGTATATCTCTCGTTCCACAATGCCCGCTCCATCTTCACCTCCGCCAATGTTTCCTGAGCAGAAGCACCACCCCAAGAAGGTTTCCACGATGCGGGTCCAGACTGGCTGTATTAGCATCGTCCAAAATCCCACATCATCCATCCGTGGGCCAAGTACTGCTGGTTGGGGTCGGGATGGCGATGGACGTTGCGGTGGGGGCAGAGTCCTTTTTTTTTTTTTTTTTTTTTTTTTTTTTTTGTTGCCTAAAGCAGCCCTTTGACCGCCGAAGTCTGAACAGTCGAAGGTGATGTGTCGACCGTCCTGTGACTGATACACACACCGGCAGGCACTTGGGTCGGATTTGCCAATTTTATGAAGCCAGTATTTGTTGGGTCCTTTGTCCGTTTCGTAGCCATGTGTATGCTGATAATGCGTGTCGATTCCACTCAGATCTGTACAGTCCGAACCCTTTCGCCGTGCGCGCCCTGATCCTGTATGCCTTCGAGGCTGGCCTGAAGCCTTCCTTCTGTTACCATCGAGGGAGTTAAGGAAACTTGCCCTAAAGCAGAGGCAAAGGCTACGAGCTTCTCGGCCTTCCTCATTACCTTTAATGCCGATGTGAGACCGAACCCACACGATAGATGTGTCGTAATCGTTGGCCTCTCGGTCGAGGAGGAGGCTAGCCAGCTGTAACTCAATGCTGCTCCTAGCAGGTTGGATGCCTTGGGTGTTGTTAGTTGCTGACGAGATGGCGGAAGAGGGGTCGGAGAGGATTGAGACCATTGAGCAGTCTTTGTGTGCCTTGAGGGCAAGGACCATGGCCTGTCGTTCTGCGTCTGCAACCGTTGATCCTCCCCTAAGCATGAGTAGCCTGAAGAGGAAGGTTGCATCGTCTATCCTCTGCATAGAAGGCTGCCCCGTGATGACCTGTCCTGCTGTTCCATCCGTGTAGCATGTTCGCCATCCTTCCTCCAAGATGCCACTGGGGCCAGAGTCCGCCATAGCGGTGCTGTCGCTGATGCTTAAAGTGTTTATTGGAAGGTTTCCCGGTGTCGCCGATTGTGTAGAAAGTACATAGTACATACCATAGGTACAGGTGTAACCTGGTCAACAGCGGGTACAGGAGGAGAGGGTTGGAGGTGCTGGGACTTTTAGGAAGGAAGCACAGGTTGGCGTTGGCCTTCATTACCGCCTAATGAAGGACCATTCCTCTGGAGTGGTCGGTAATAGCCATTACTGATTCGGGAAGTGACACATGTGCACTGGCGATTGCTACGCCGGTTACGTGTCGTAGTCTTAGTCTGGTTGGGCAACAGGCACTCTCAGCTTACACCTGGTTGCGGACAGATCGAGGTCTGGCCTACTGGGGTGGATCACCCCGCTGGCTGGAAAAGTACCGCTCACACCTTTGGTTGCGTTCAAAAGGTGTTAGAGATTTTACAGGGCGAATGCAAGGACACTGATGCAATGGAGATAGATTCTGTGCTGGAAGCTTTGCAGTTATAGGGGCAGAGGTTGTCGTATTTGTCGTCGTGATACTGGAGGTAGTTTCTCTTTCCTCGTTCAACTCCATTTCTGCATTTAAAAGGTGTTGTGTAACAACATCTACTTTTAAAAACCCAGATCTTGCTTTCAGTACATATTTTACTCCTTGATATTCTTTCCCCAGACCATTTAAGATGCGATTTGCAATACGATCTGCCCTCACCCACCTCCCTGAGTTGATTTGCGAGATTCTTGACATGAGCAATCCACTGACCCATGGTCTGGTCAGCTGTCTTTTGGCTTTCCAAACAGCTCCTCGATCCTCATTACGTTGGATATATCGTTTGAAGCGTAGCTCTCAGATAAGATTTGCCAGGCGTCGTAGCCAGTCTCAGCTTCAGAAATTAGATGTCTCTGATCTCGTTCGCAAGATAGATGTATCACGGCAAGACACTGTTCTTGGCTCTCCAGCCAGTTTTCTAGGTAGTGCTTCCTCTTCATCCCGAGGAGGACGATCATTTTGTAGTATTCGCCAGTATCCTTTTATGATTAAGATCATTTTTATGTCATCCTTCCATTCATGATAGTTTGAGCCGTTGAGCTTGGCCACCTTTGATACATTGTGTAAGAGAACACAGGTAAGAAGAGAGGACCACAAAGAAAAATGATGGTCTGAAAAATTAAAAGGTTGGAGTGAAACGCAAACCGGGCTCAAACCTGGAAGCTTTGCAGTTCTCTCAGATTGTTGTTCCTTGCACTTTTCTCTCCTCTAATCTACATTCCTTTTATCCCCATACCAAGCCTGACCTCCTCCTCGTAGCGCGTCGCTTAACTCGGAAGGAGTGTATCGTACCACGTTCCTTCCATGTGCCCTTAACGGGCGTGGCGGCTGAAGTCAAAGTTTCATTGCGGCTTCCCGGCCGCTTCCGTTTCTGCCATGGGATCCATGGCAGGGACGATGCCCTACAGGTTCAGCAGCAGAGGTATTTGCTTTCTCGGCTAGCGTTGCCCGTTATTGGCAGCATGAAGAGGTGGAGGTTGAAGATGTAGATCGACGTAAAATTGCCTGTACTTATGCGGGTGTGATTGCAGCGTCCACTCCTGGTGGGTATAGGACGGCTATTGTGAATGCGATTGGGGCGGCCTTAGAAGAAATTGCACTTGCAAAACGTGCGTCCCCACTCACAGCTCTAAGGTAGGTTCGGAGTCACATCGGCATTCAAGGGAATGAGAAGGCAGACCGGCGAACTGCGTATGAGTCTGCGTTAGAACGCATTGCTGGTAGTAGGCAGACAGCAACAGGAGCAGGTATAAGGGCAGCCGCAAAAGCCTGGAGAAAAACCCAAGGGTCAGGACCAGGGTTCGGTGCGAACAAAGTGTCCTGGCACAGGCAGGCGCCCTCTGCCTATACTTGGCTCCACACCAACCGAGGGCCCTTCAATAGCTGGCAATTACCATTGGGAAAACAGACTCGCCCGTATGCCCACACCGCGGCAGTCCAACCGAAGATGGATACCATACCTCCTTTCGATGCCCTTATCATCAGCAACAACGATGCGAGCTTATTGGGAACGCCTCGATATGGGAAGAGCTAGATAACCCGATCTGGAAGGAAAAAAAGTGACAAGACGATGAGTGGAACGCGGTGAAGGCGTACTTCGCCTACCTATACCGCCCCCTGGCTGGCCGTGGAATCAGATCAGTCTTCTCAACAGGCCAGGCCAGGCCGGCCTGGGCCACGGTAAGGCAGGCTGGGCCGGGCCTTCTTATTCAGGCCGGCCTGAAGGAAGTCCTGGGTCTGTCCAGGCAGTCTGAATAAGGCAGGCCGCCTGAATAGCCTGAATAGCCTGTACCACGGCCTGGACCACAGCCTGATTATCCTGGACCATTGCCTGAATAGCCTGTATAGGCCTGAATAGCCTGAATAGCCTGGACGGCCTGATTACGGCCTGAATACAGTAGCCTGGGCCCGCCGGAAGCCGGTCTAGGCTATTCAGGCTATTAGAGATCCGGCCGGGGCCACTCCAGGTGGTTTCAGGCCCGCACAGACTTCGGCCCCCAGGCCAGGCTTCAGGTGGCCTGGTCGGCGGCCTGGCCGGCTGAGAACACTGCCGTGGATAGCAGTGTTGGATAGCACTTTTGGAAAGGCTTTGATCTATTGACTTTTCGACCTATCATTAATTGTATTTAGTTAGCTCCGGAGGCAAGAAGAGGAACATCAGTATGAGGGGGACGCGGTTTATACCACCTTCTTGCTGGACGTTGAAGGGAGCCAATATTGGGTTCCACAATGCCACCGCTAAGAAATTCCCTACCATTCATCTTGCTGTTCTTGCCAGCGGATCGCAGTGGCTTCAATTGGCTGATCCCGGCATTGAATGTAGACGCAACAAGATGAATGTAAGGCCTATCTTCGCTCTGGCAGGGTTGGGTGTAGAGGGGAGAAAGAATGTGAAGGATGCGAAGTACGAACGTTGAACATTGTGGGCCAAGGTTGCCACGGGTTAGTTTAGCTTGAATCCACCAAAAAAAAACATGGCTTTCCAGGTTGGGAATATTGCATATGCAATGCCTATGCACCACATGCGGCTTGGCATTATTCAGCTCCAAACGGGTTCTAATGACAATGCATTTTATACCAGCCATGTAGCGATTTGCTTTACCTTTGCTGTTGCTCGCCTTTACTCTGAGTAGCTTCTTTGGGTGCAGAACGTCTTCATTGTCCCTGTTGGGGTGCCTAACCCATGACCCTGACTCTATTTTGTTTGTACAGTGTGGTGGCTTTCATCAACGTTAATCCTGGATTCATCTGGGTGCCAGTTATGTTTCTCTTGTGGTCACGAATATGAAAAATGTGCACACCAGCCTTTTCTTTGTTTTTAGTCATTCATTGCTCTTATGCTTTCTCAGCTACCATTTCCATTTGGTCCTATTCCACGTCCGGGGGGTAAGAGGGGCTGGTGCAGTTGCTCAGTGAATGTGTATGCAGGCAATATCGCAAGATTCCTATCTCCATAGTGTTAGCTCAAAAAAAAAAAAAATAAATAAAAAATAGAGGACCTTTAGCATTCGTATACACAGTCGTACGGGCTGTATGACGAGCCACCCGGAAGATCTGGGGGATAAAGGGTTTGGATGATCAATTTACCGGTCCCCGTGAACTTGCATGTTGTATGTATGACATACCTAAGGAATTCGTATGAAAAAAAAAAAACCGCTCTGCTGTTTTCCTCTCTGCACAGTGTACCTCCCCTCCCCCCTCTTCCTTCCTCCAAATGGGGTGGGAAAATTCTCCCATGACCTCTCATCCCCTGTAGACTCTGCTCATCCGTCTCATTGCCTTAGGCTCCATAGACGTATAGATTAGGAAAAAGAAAAAAAAAAGACTCTGCTCGTTGGGCTCAGCATTGTGGCCTCAACTCAGTGTTATGTATTGGTTAGGAATAGCTCTATGGCATCCAATGTGCTGTTCAAAGGACTTAGACAAAGAAGCTGAGTCTGTAGATTCTTAACTGAAGTTACTGAGTTATGGAAGTGTCTCTCCTTTCGCAATGGCAAGTAATGCGACGGTGGATAATAAATAAAAAGAAGTACCTGTACGTGATCACCATATTTTGTGTAGTCTATTATAGTTATGCCAAAAGTTTGGAATTATGATATATAAACTATAGATATTTATATATTCGTCCACCCGGATGAACGGTTGAACGACCCGCGGATCAGTAGATAGATTGCCCACGTGATGATGTGAAACACTTACGATTCGTAACACAGCATTTAAGCTTATTTTGACTCTTCCTAGTTAGAACTTATTTCTAAGGTATCCTGCAAATAGCTGACAAGGTCAACTTTGAAAACTAGTACCCCATCATGACCTCAGGTCGATTGCGGGTATAGAAAAAAAAAAAAAAAAAAAAGGAGGTACAGTAGTATGTTCTAGTGGTTAACGCAGTCGCAGTCAACTTGACGCTCGTTTTAAAACAGTTTGCCATGAATACATAGTTAATATTTATATCAACTTATAACTATATAGATTTTTTTTCATTTTTTTTTTCATCCTATTACGCCTTAATCAGCCTTAGGTTGGCTATGCGGCGGCCTGGAAGACCTTCATTGGGAGCGGTCGAACTCCTGACTATCAACGATCCTACAACAACTGTAAATTCCCCACCCTCTTCCTTCCTCTAATAGCTCTAATAGGGCGCTAATAGCGGTTCTGTCGACCGATTCACCAATATATGACTACCACTGGTATAGGAAGGCTTGTACATCCTTGAAGTTTACTAGGGCCTCCTACTTCTAATTGTGGTAACTTTCCAAGGTGTATTTTGATGCCTTCTATGGTAATGATTAATTCCAAGTCCTTTACCTTTTCAATCCATAAAGGGAGAATTGAGTGGGTTGGCCTGACCGATTCACTGTATCTGATATACAGCTAGGTGGCAAAAAAAACTGAACGGCCTTATGCAAGCCGTGTGCATGACTTACATTTAGCGCGCATATTTTAGGCTTAGCCGCGCACAGATACGGTATGTAGTATGGAGTTATATAGATCGAGCGTGCCATACATACATAGAACAAGAGATCTAGTACATTGTATACCAACCCTCTGCCTTAATAAAAGTCTCTACACGGAGAGGCATTGAGCTATAGAGACTCTGCAATAGCGACTCTGGATATCCTTCCAAATCTCTTGCAATGCATCCGCTAGTACTTCCTTCACTACTGCAGGCCCCCCAGTCATATTCATCAGATCAGGGAATCTTTTATGAAGCTGAGGCTTCAGTATGCCCAAATATGTTCAATTGGATTTTAGGTCAGGAGAGCAGGCAGGGTGGTCAGCAAATACCCAGTCATTGCCTTTGACCCATTGGGGTGCAAGGTTGGAGGCATGAATCGACGAGGTTGTCCTGTATGAAAATTGGATCGTTAATGCCCCGAGTTTCGCTCAACTCTAGGCGGATACAAGAAAGGACGTATGTCAAAATCTCAACATATATTTAATAGCATTATTTCGTCCATGCTCGCGGAGGAGAGGTAACTATGGGAGGAACATCTGTAAATGAGGCATCCATAGTGGGTTCCAGGGAATTAGAGGGGCAAGGTTGGGCCATATCAGCGTGACTTAACATTAACAAAGTGGTAGAGGATATAGATATTCGTAAGGGACGGCCAGGAGATCATAAGTAATAGAACATATCTACCGTGATGTTGTGAGACATTCACCTAGAACATGATAGGCGCGATTTGATGCATTGAATCTGAATCAAACGCGCTGCATGCTCAAGCCTTTTATGCAGCGTTCAGTTTTTTTTGCCACCTAGCTGTACCAAGTTATTATGCATATGCCGCTCTATATGCCCGCCTATGCATGCATATACTTCGACCTCTGTAAGGTAAAGTACAGACAGCGTCGATCTACAAACGCGCTGCAGCTTAAGTTTAGATCCATTCAGGGGTTAACGCTACTACTGGCCGGGCACGAGACTACTGGCCGGCTCCCAGGACCCGTCCATACGGGTGCCAGAATACATACTACGAAATATAACTATAAAGCCAAGCGACAAACCTTCTGGCACTCTGGCTCCTTCGGACTCTATTGATCATGAACAACATCAGCTCGCGGAGGAAAATATTCTTCATTGCCAGTCTGGCCGCACTCTACATCCCCGCTATTTATGTTCTCTCCGATCAATACTTCTCTGCTACCGGTCGCAAGACGGATCGGGCTCACATTATACCTACTACGAGTAGCGAGCCCGAGCATCAAGGCTCGAAAATTGAGATTGGAAAATCAGGAATTCAGAACTCGACCTTAGGGTTCGAGAAGATCTTCTATATCAGTATGCCAGAGTAAGTGGTGGAATTTTGCCTTGGGAAGAGCATGCTTGCTAATGCCCATCAATGAGGCAGGCGAACAGACCGGCAGGACACTATGAGGCTGATTGCGAGCTATATGGATCTTGATTTCACATATGTTCCCGGTGTACGTACGTCAATATTGTACCCACATGACAAACCCCACCGACTCTTTGCTAAAGCCCAAATAATAATAGGTCAACGGTAGCACAATCGTCGACAAAGCGCTCCCATATGACCCAATAAAGAAACCTCCCAAAGCACCCACGCCAGCTGAACTCGGCTGCTGGCGTGCACATGCAAACATCTGGACCGAGATCATACAATCCGGAATAACTAGCGCACTTATTCTCGAAGACGATATTGATTTCACAGTTGGAATACGAGATGTTCTAACTGGGGTATCACAGCATCTACATCGTTTGACTGGGGCAAGCAATGGGGATGAATTCGGCTTGGTGGATAAAGAAGATTGGGATGTTCTACATCTCGGACATTGCTGGAATGAACGACCGCCAGAGAAGACACACCCTATTGCTTCGATGATATATGAGGCATGGGAAGATGAATACGCACCGGCAAAGGAGCAGTATGTTTACTTAGTACCAGGGGCCAAAAGTCAACGCATCAGGGTTCTACAGCCTACATACGTTGTGGTCTGTACGCAAGCCTATGTAGTTAGTCTCGCAGGCGCGCAGAGGCTGCTGTACCACGTCGGAGGTCCGGGGGGTTCACTGTATGAACCCATCGACATTGTCATGATGAACTTGTTTCAGTCTGGAAAAATAAAGGGATACACAGCCGTTCCGAGCATCTTCAGTCAGTGGAAAAACGGGGACTCCAGGGATACAGATATTCAGAAGGCTCAGGAAACCGGCGATGTGGAAAAGGGAAGCGGAGGAGACATAGTACAGAGCGTCCGGCAAGAAATGAAGAAAGTTTGGGGCGGACGGACGATATGGAAAGAGATAGAATCAAAGTCGAAGCCTGCAATATCGAAGCGGAGACGACGGTCTTAAATTTCAATGGGAACATACCCGCTAAATGTTTTTATTTTTTGACAGGTACCGTGTTTGGCAATTTAAATTTGTCGCTTGTTGGACCATTATCCACTGGATTACCCGGTTAGTTTCCTTAGCCACTTTCTCCTGCATTTTTTTAATATTTATTTTAAATCAAATGTACATAAAATTACCCTGCGTCATGAAATTCACTCATACAGCCAAGTAACGTTAACCGTGTTATATAGAACCCCGTTATCCATAGTAAACTACATGAGCTCAAGCAAGTCTCCATATAGGTTTCCTCTATGACGCACGCTGAAACACATTGATCTTTTCCACGAATAATGCTGCTTGTTTAACACGCTCAGGCCCGTGGTGTTCATATTAATAGCTAAAAGTGAGACTTGGTTTGAGTCGATACGACTGTGTTCATACCAGGGAATATTTCTCACGGATTTAAGTAATCCTCCTTCTTGCAGGCGCTTCCCCCCACTAGAGAATATCTCGGGGGAAAGAGAGTAGATAAACCTAATTGTATTTCAAAGCAGAGTTCCTAATGAAAGCCGGTTCCTGCGCATACATTTCGCCATGCTCAGCGGCACCATCAAAACTTGAAATCGACCTCTGGCCACCGCTTCTTTCCAGCCCCATCCAGCAACTTCTTACAGTCATTGTCCCCTCGAAAAGCAAAACTAACAAAGCATGCTATAACCTCTCTAATAACCTCTAGAGACCTGACCCCCGAAATTGTTCCCAGAACCTCGTCCACTAGGTCCTTGGGTATGAAACTCCTCAAACCGAATAAGTCTACAATGGAAGGATAGTCTGAATAGGTGACGTGCGTTGCTCCTTCCAGAGATAACTCCCGTTTCCATCCCTGCAATACATGATCGTAAACTGCTGTCCAGGACTCGTTCTCCTCACGACTATGTCCAGGAGCCCCCCATATGAGGAAGGGAGCCTTAACTATGTAACTAGATGGCGGTGGGTTTGGTATATGCGCTGTAGGACCCCAGAATGTGCCGTCAAGGTTGAGGCCTCCCACGATTTTGGTGGGTGTCTTGTTGTCCAGCATGGTCGACAGGGATGTGCTACCCCCCAAGGAATGTCCATACATGACGACTTTTGCGTTCTTCGACCACCACAACCCTAGCTCTTTTTTCTCTCTGCAGTTGGCAAGCAACGATTGAACTCCCATCACAAGCTCAGAGTTCTTATTTGCCAAGCTGTTCAGTATGAACAGCGAATCACCAACTCGAACCTTGTTCATTGATGTAGCCTCAATCACGGGATCCACTGTCATATTTTGATATGTATTCCAGAAGTCGCCCAAACCAGGAATATCCACGAACGACACATCGTAGAGATGCTCCATTGCTATCACAACGTATCCCATACTGGCAAGATTTTCATGGAAACTGGTGTAGTAGCTGCGGGAGCCACCGCTGCCTGCACTAAAGAGCACCACCTCCTTGGCTTCCCCGTGAGGTAAGACGACTGGAGCGTCAACATAACTGTTAGTAATAACTCCATCTAGTATATGGTCGGGTAACATGTAGATCTTTTCTGTGAACCGAGCAAGGCCGGGGGTAAGGTAGGGTGAAAGGGCATATTTCTTGAGATTCTTCAGCGGGAAAGTTGGGTAGTATATTTGAGCGACAAATGTGCGCGCCGTAGTGTTGGGAGTTGGAGAGAGATTCTCCAGTCTACTATGGTCGGTGAGAATCAGATTGGTGGTACCCACGACGTATTTCCCTGTTGGGGGAGGGAGCTTGATAGTGCCAAATGATAAGGTGGAGGTGTTTGTTTGACTCGGAGGAGCCGGCAAGGCATTGACATAAAATCCGCTCCAGGAAAGATTCGCAAAGAAGATACCGGCAATCGATAGTGTCGAGATCCGGGACATGGGAAAATATAGCTTCATCTTGGTTAATGTCCCCACTGGTTGTGAGAAATTGAGACTGACAGGAGAGTCTGGAAGCGTATGTGTAGATATGCCAGGACAAGCTCGAGGTTTGTTCAAACTAGTCCCAGCGTTTGCAACTTCAGGGCCCTTATTATACTCATCGCTTTTCAAAGTTTCTATGCGTCCGAAGCCCGCGGCTGGATATGGCACAGATGTTACAGGGCAGGAAGCATGATGACAGGCACCTGTGGGTTCTATATTACACCACGTCCACGGATGGAGCCCACAGAATTAGGCTAAGTCAATTTTATAATGAGTCCCCTTTTGTAATTCAATGAGTTAACCTTGTTGGTAGCTACTAGTGCAATTCAGGTCCCAAGAGCGCGCAGCCTTCTACCGGTACGGGTCCTTAGTTACTTATTGGGGCCATGGGCGAGGCAGACTTCAATTTGATTTCTCCACACTGTGCCCCAATAGATGCACACCGCTAGTGCTCCTAAGGAGGAAAATTTCCGGATTGGATTATGCGTTCTACTGTGGTGACTTTTGCACGGCCCCCAGTATCATCAAGATATACATATGTATGTGTAACACCAGACTCAAATATGTACACTGGCAATGAATGATTTGAACGCACTTCGCCCATATACAGAGTCGAAAGGTATGAGGATATGGCATTGTCAGTATAATTTGCCCAAACCAGGCTGTGAACCAGTGGTGCAGTCGTGCAACTGGTCCATTGTATACCATCTGTCTGCCAGGGCTGAATCTTGCGCATTTCGCTTTCAAGTGGTGGCATGCCTGACACGTGTAACGTTACACAAGCGGTACCCTAGGTAATTCCACAGCAAAAACTTGTCCGTGGAATTTCTCCGATTGGGAGATATGCATGGAGCCGAGTGCAGCATGTCTACGAAATTATTGAATTGGTCCTGATAGTGGTGAGACTGACAGGCAAAGATAACTCCCCAAATCATGGTAGACCCTCATTACATCGTTGTGCAGAGATTATAGAAACTTTTGTACTGTATAAAGGTTTACATTTCTACAATGAATAATGTGTACACAAATAGGTATATCAGAATGAGACCCTATTTGTTAGAGATTGAAAGTAAGGGCCAGTAAGCCTTGCTGTACTCCGAGTTGGGTTTAACATCCAGATGAGAAGATACATAAATATGAGAGAATGGTAGCCTCGCCTTGCAGTGTGCCTGCAGTTGAGGGGTTACAGCTGAGAAGGATGTAAGAAAGAAAAGGGTTTGCATGGTATTTGGAGTCATACGACTGCAGACGGAAATGACACCTATGTAGAACTGATTTGAAAGAAGGTTGGTAGTACCCAGTATGTTGGATGGGGGTAGATTCTTCAATTTTACTCATGCGGGTAAATTCATGGTTTGTCGACTGTCCACATTTAGATTCCATACTGGTGCGGGAATGTAACCAGACTACGGGAATATGTGTAGTTCCAGTGGCGCCGAGTCGGACTACTCTATTGCTTCGAAAGTACTAATCATTTAGTGACTTTAGGTCCCGTAGAACACAAAAAGAAGCATGAACAATGAAATCAAGTACACGATCTCATATAGAATTTCAACCTGCGCTAACCTCAGGACTACAGCAGTGCTCTAATACAGAAGGTTACATATCCAGCTATTTATCCCTGCCCTGCAAGAGGTGTTCAGTTAGACGCAAAATCCAAACCGCCAGTATCATGGACAAAGACTGGGTTTTGGGAAAGGCTATCGAGCTCGTTACCCGTACACAAAGTTGGCTGTGTTGGGGCAAGATTATTGGTCATGCTACCCATGAAGTGATCCGCCTTCACCTTGTTCGACCCATTCTTGTTTCTCCTAGCCAAAGCCAACTCCTCCAGAAAATCCCGTGTCAACCTAATTATCACCCGTCCAACACCCCCAACTCCAATTATCACTGGCAACAGTTGTCCCGTGCTCCCTATAGCCCCTACCCCCTGAATTTTGTTCCATCTAATGATTAGTTCGACTGAGAGGATAAATAATAATAGTGCGCCACTGAAGCCAACGTTTTGCTTCCGGAGTTTGATATTTTGTAACCCTGGCTTTTCATCCTCTGCTACTTCGCCCTCTGAAGACGACGCGCTTTGCGTGTGAGGTTTAACTCTTCCCTGCCACCCCCCATCCAAGAGAAACCACCGGGTTGCGTTGACGAGGGACATCGTCATGAAGACGAGAGAAAGTACAGCTGGTATGGTAGCGCATACAAACAAAACTTTCAAGAAGGTCCTAAACCAGCCGAACAAATCCACGCGTGTCAGGAAAAAGGCATAATTGCAATCATTCGGAAATGCGTTATGCATATCGTCCATTCCCAAAAACAGAAACCATAAACCATAACCAATGAATCCACACCCCAGGAGTACTCGCACGTAACCCCCAAGACTGCTTGCTTCCAAGTACGCGTAACTCTTTCTTGCTGCAACGCCAATCATCGGTCTCTGGTCATCCAATTCGTCGTCAACCTCGGTTGTACCGGAGCAAACACCACCCATACAGAATAACAACAGTAGGTATGCCTCCATAGGATGTAATTGTTGCTTCCAGCCGTTGGTTATTGTGACGTATAGTAACCCGGCGAACATAGCGAGTTGAAAGCAGTTATTCACCCCCCGCATATTAATCGCTTCTGAGGGCACCAAATTATATGCGATTGACGATGTGACCCATTGGAAATACAAGCCGATGCGGATTCCCAGGCCGTAAGTATCTTGATCGCCTTGGAAACCAGTGCACTCCCCACTTGCTCTTTTCTGATGTCCGTGTACGACAAAGTTTGAAAATGCCAGGTGTACGTGAGAGTCCGACGAAGTGCCATAGTGCGATTTTTTTGGTGATGTTGCGGCGGCGAGTGTGGTGAGTGGAAATATAGCGAGCCCTTGGAATATTGAATAGAGAAGCATCGTATGGAGGTGCTGTCCTAGGCCGGTCTTTGATCCCATGTCTAATTCTGTCGTGAAAACGTTCGGTGTCAACACCTTCTACAATTGCGAATCAATAAACAGTGGTTCTGAGATGGTTTGACGGCGGTGCGAATGATCCTGCATCAATCATGTTCCTTGCTCAGCCACAGCATAGATACCCTGTCGTTTGCGTATTCGTATTTATTTATTTATTATACACATCTAATTGTTCGAAGCTCTCCCAATATGAACCAAACTAATCCCAACGTGTATCGAGCCGTAACGGAACTTATTGTTATAACACATCCAACGATAATCCTGTATGAATTGAATGCGTTTAGCCATCCATCTGTTTTAGACATGCTTCAAGTTATCTTGTACCCTTACACGTGTATCAAGTTGTGTTTCCTGAACTTGAGGCGCTGCATCCCCGCCGCTGTGACACAACGGGAGAACGTCCGATTTGCTAATTTTAGAGACTTTCTAACTCCTCGGAACTACAGGCTAGGAATTTTATGCCAAAAAAAGAATGCAAAAAGGAAAGGTCGAACTGGGAGTCGAACCCAGGTCACAAGAAACTCCAAAGAATCAGAATCTTATGTGCTACCGTTACACCATTCAACCAATACCTTCTTGTAAACGATCTACTATACATCATGTAAAACTCTACATCTATCTGCTACTGTTCCCAAAAACAAGTATAGAACTGTAATAATGAGGTAAGTAACGATAAGGCCATATGAACTAAAACTACGGTAGAGTTAATCTGGTTGGCACAACAGAAATTTTAGTACAGTAGAATAGGATAACAAATCCAATTATACGGACAGGGTTGGTCATGTGAACCTCTGGAGCAGGTGGCAGAATGTCGATGGCACAAAAACACACATATAGCAGTCTTAAGTCTTAATTATTTGTCAGCTCTTCGAGGGGGTAGGTGTGGGTTGTTGCTTTCAGCCAGGTAATTCGAACCATTGCAAAGACTCTCTAAATCACATCTACGTATCTCTTACTGATTGATGAATCAAAGCTAGTTGGATATCAATGCAGTGGTTATTAGCTATAGAATTAAAAATCTATGTATATTTTGACATATATCGTGATATATAATACCTAGGATCTTTATACATACATAAGTAACCTGCTTTTCCACTTCTCGACTATACATGTAAGCAGCACAGTGGCACCCATAGCTATGTATTAATACCTGGAATCACCTCAGTCGAGCTTCTATATTCCTGTCCGCTGTTAAATACCTAAAATCTCTGTTGCAATTCAATTCTCGGGTTGAACTCCGTACATATCCCCACAAGTGGTGTGGCTTGATGTTTATATGCCTTGAAAATTCATTTCATAGATTCGTCAGATTGACATTCAGACACGTTAAATCACTATAATGTCGATGGCCAGGAGGGCATTGCAATTCAACGTGCCTATACTTCGGATGATGAATTCAGAAATGCAGGTTAAGTATTTGTGAAGTATCAAATTCATCCATCGATGTTCATGGGGGTCTGAAGCTCGCATATAGCCATCTAGAAATATTTTGGCTAACTTTATGTCTTATTGAACTGGTATGTAGGGAAGTCCCACCATTCCGGTAACGAAGCCGAAAGAGAATAACCAGGGAAAGTGACAGCTTCCCGTCCGTCATCTACATGAAATCGGTAAAGGGGGTAGACAATTTGAGAATGAGAAGAGGTTTTTCCGCGCAACCAAGTCTGAATGGGACCTCCAAAAGGAACTAAGAGGAGCCATAGCAAGAGCAGCGTCAGAAGCCCCATCCGGTATCAGTACCGGATGTCTGGTCTGTGGAGGAACGGGTTACATATATAAAGAGGGGCGGTTTAAAATATTTTGCGTATGTGTGCATGTGCCAAGCACTGGAATAGGCGCGTTAAGTCCCTTTTACATTATGAATTTGTGAACTGGTGGTTTTTGGTTAAATTTAGTTTTTTGTTGGGTGGGTCACGTTTTTGCACTTGTGCCAGATTGTCGTTAATTTTTTCTACCTTTTTCCGAGAATTATCTGGTCTTGTACGTTCGGAGTATCTGGGGGATGCGCTGCTTCGTCATCCCTGAATATGAGCAATGATTGAGTAAACAAAAAGCGGATCTACTATATGAAATCAATATCACTGGCAACTTGCGCTTGGTAATTGGCTTCTCATGTCTTTCTCTATCGACAAAAAGCAAAGCTGAAGTTCGTAGGATCTCTAATGCTGGAAGTTATGCTTCTGAAGACTTGTCAATATAAATATACAATAAGCACTGGAATCATACTGCCAGCTTCTCCTCTTGCAATTGACGCAGGACATGTTGGGATGACGTACCCTAAGCTTCTGATATGGCAGGGCGGCAGCATTCTTCAACATAGAGCATTTTTCTTCCACGTAGCCCGCCATTCGATATTTTTACTATAACCTCCCTCAATTAGGAACCATAACCGTAAAGTACTGTACAGAACTTACTACTGCACATGCCTACATAATTGCCTGTGACTAGCATTGCAAATATGCGGCCCCGAATAGCCCAGAACACATCATGTTGAGAATATAATTGTATCAAGTTCTGCACCTTCCCGGGGAGCGTGTTACAGATAGTTGATATCGATATACCGCTTATTACATATTGCGCTCACAGCTTACGTGAGGCTAGTGGCGTGCTGACACAAGCGAAGTACGAGGTGCCTGATCGACTGTCAAGTTCTAGAGGTACCGCAAAAACTCAGAAGTAAGACCCCCCGGTCGAACTAATGTCGGTTGCTATCTACATAAGGAACTAATACTAATTCTGCCTAGATTATGCAATAGCTTATGGGTTTAGGTAGAAATTACTAGAATAGCAACCGACATTAGTTCGGCCGTTCTTGCGGTAGACCAAATTCGAAGAGCTGTCTGCTGTACTTGTACACTCAAGGGCCTTGGGTCCTGAACCCTCACCAGTGGAGATTCAAACTTTCAAAAAACTATGGAAGGACAATAGGTATCAAAATCTTACATCTACACTGCTGTCTTAAGATTCAGGTTTGTTTCTGGAATGTTTTACTTATCTCACTTTAATGTAAGCTTAACTACCCTTGCAGTTATGTGGCTGTACCTATGAGATTTTGCAATTCAGGCCCATCAACATACCAATCGCAAACAGCAGACCCTCCATGAATGGCTGCACTTGAAATCAGTTGAATCAAGCAAAGCGAGCGAAGCAGGTGGACACAATGATGGTTGAGAATGGTAGTCACCCTAAATTAAAAAAGCCTAGAACAGCTAGATTAGCTCAATCCGTTATAGCAAGGGAGAGAGGTATGGAGGCAGGGATTGCATGGCCATCCGGTATGGCGAGTAGCAAGTTGTTGGTAAGAAATCCTGAAGCCTCTGGTCCGTCCGGTATAACAAGGGATCCGCTATAGCGAAGTCCGGTATAGCAAGAGTTGACTGTAGTTGCTTATCATTCGAGATCACTCACATTTCACAGGACGACTCGAGAGGTTCCATGAGATTGATAACAGGTGATGTATATATACGTGAGACCCTAAGAGGCAATAATGCCTTCAATGATTTTCAATACCGAGTGATAGAAGCTAGCATAATCCCTACCTACACCCGTGCGATGGCCCCTGTCAGATTGGGAGAGATTCAGGCCAAACAGCGGATACCGGTATTCTAGAAGCTCGCTAGAATGGTAAAAATAGACTGATAAGAATGACGAAATTTACATAAGAGACAGGCCAAAAGTTTAGACCATGAAACTGAGCACCTGAGCTCAAGTATGCCTAGGATGTACCTACAAGATACCTTATTATATTTGTAAATATATATGGTTCTAGGCGCTATACTCTCGTAACCACCTTAGCACTCTATTCATCGGACCCTCCTTTAGTTCTTACATACGGTGAGCGCACCACATTGCCTCGACTCCAGCTTAAGGAAATGCGCCTCCCTTGTGTCGGAGCTTGGGGGTTCGGTGGTGCGGAGCTTTAAGAGAAGCCTGTGTGAAGCGAAGAACTTATAAAAGATGTCATATGGATGCCTCTACTTTCTATTTCAGATCACCAACAACATTCCTGCAACCTAGTTCAGTTACCCTAGCAATTACACACCCACATACTTCATATCTACCCTAATTATCATAAACAAACTCAATTCTCTTATCGAAATAATCCTCACCACTATCAAGCAAGTCTCCGCTTTTAGATTTATATAACCACAAAAATACATTTATATATTTATGTTAATCCCAAAACACACGTTCAGAATGCACATCAAGTTTCTTTCCATTCTCCTCCTCTCCAGCGCCTTCATCCCAACCATTCTCGCAGGTGCAGCACCAGCACCCGCTGCAGTCCCTAATCCAGTGGCAAATGCCGACTTTGGTGACATTGGTGACAAGCTCGACGATACTGTCAGCAAAGTGAAAGGAAAGGTCAATGAAGTAAAAGAAAAGGTCAATGACTGGGTTGATGAGGTCAAGAATTGGAAATTCCCCACAGTGACTGGTGTACCAGAAAACGTCAAGCAATGGTTCAGTGACTCAGAGAAATGGTTCAATGGCTTCCCAGAGCAAGCATGGGCGGAGATAAAGGATGGAGTCTACCCACCAGAGGTCAGCAACTGGGTCAACAGCTTGCCGGATCAAATGAAGCAGGAGGCAAGGGATGAGTTGAAGCAGTGGGCAAATGAGAAAAGTAATGCCCCAAGTTTGAGGAGCGTAGGTATCAGTTTTGTGGGGGTTGCAGGAATTATTGCTGTTACAGTGGCCCTATAATCGATGGGTGATAGCCTTAACGATCTTACGATTTTTATTTCAGCCGCCTATGTAGGGGTTGTTGAAGCACTACACTCATGAGTCGACTACTGCATTTAGGACATGTAGATGGTAGATTATTGGACACGTCGGAGTTTTTTGTTGGGAAATCTCGCTTCTGCTGAATGTTTTCGTTTTATTACTTCATCGCTTGCTTTAATATATTGTGCATACTTAGTAGACCTATCACATTGTAAAGCTGATTGTTGATCTTATATGATAGCCGCTCTTTGAAAGGTACGGACTATTCATTATCAATGATCAGAGTTTTCTTTCCAGATCGCGGTTACCCTGAAGCCATGACTATTTTCCTGTACATGGCTTTATCATTAATACGGAATCAAACATACTTTATACTGTTCACTTTCGTAATAAACCTGAACCTTTGTGTGAATTATTATCATAATTCTATCTTCTGCCTCTTTTGTCTTTGTTCATTCAACGAGTGAATATACTATGCATTACTGGCCTCCCATGCTCCAAGTGAATTATTCTACAATTATTATATCTATTATAAGGTTTATAAACCATTTATCCAGTTTTACATTCATATGCCTATATATTTCATTACCCACTGCCAGATATACCTTACATTAATATCAAATTCCACCCCTCATAATTGTGCAATGTGCCTCTATAAATATGAATCCCAAGGTTCATTAGCTCTGCACTCCGGAGTGTTTTATATGGTTATAGACCAAGAAATTTCAGTGAATTGGCATTTTTACTGCCAAAGTGCTGCAAACTGTGGTAAAATGCAATGCCAGACTACATACTGTAGTTTGAACTACCATTACTTCCTTGGAATAGATAATTTTTAAACTATGGTAAGTAGGAGAAATAGGGATGATTCCTAGAGGCCTTTTACTTTTGAAAGGGGGCTTTTTATTTTGCTTGTTATTGGACTTTTGCAATGGCGCTTTGGTGAGAAAGCAACAAATGTTCGGCCGAGCTCGAGCCCTTCTAGCTGACTGACTCCAGGCTCAGGGGTAGCAGCATGTATGTCGAATTATCCCTCTATTCTTGTCTCCCCACTCCTCTCCTTTGCTCCTCTACTTCTTCCACTCATTCCCTTACTCCTCGATATGTTTTTTAATTCTAAGTTAATACTCTACCGATTTGGATGCATCGTTGTTCGACGCTGGCGTTACTCAAACATTATATGAAGCAATTCCTAGATCTAGTTCTTAGCTACCTATGTATTTATTGACAACTCTGGTCCGGTGTATCTGCTAATCTATATGAATCGCTAGTGCTGCACCAATGCTTGAGCTGAGTCCATGAAGACAGCCGGGAAATCACCTGGACTCATCATGGCCTTCGGTACTGTACATAGCTCAATAATGACTGGTTCAGCTGTAACTGTATGATATATGATACGTTGCTTCAAGCCCGTCGACACGGGTGTACCACCTTACCTATTACAGTATCATAGCAACACGGATATCAGACACTAATATACTTAATATAAGCTAGTAGATTTTACATAACTATATACTGAATGCGAACAGAAAATAGGAGTAGCAGGATATGGGGAATCGTAACGTATACTGTCATTTCACAGTCTTATGCTAAGTCGGAAGCTATAATGCAAATTTCTGCGGGATGCCTTGCACTAGCGTACCCCCTTATTTGAATTGCGTAAACCAGTGATAATACCCGCTGACAAGTTTAATGAGATATGGCCATATATCGACTCAGTATATGCAACACTTCGAGGAGGGGTGCTTCAATGCAATGGCACATTGAGTTCAGAAGTACGAGTGTCGGCTTCGCAAATCATCAAAATCAAGTACTGCAAAAGTCGCTACAGAGGGCAAGTTATTAAATGGCGGCATAGCAATATTCGGGGTAAGCATCAGTGCCATGTTCAAATCAAAGTCTCAAAGCCTCTTGATGGCACAGCAGTTACTATTGAGCGACTTGATGATTCGCATATGCATACTCACGATATTGAGGTTTGGTCAACTACCCGTGCCTGTTCAGAAACTGCTTGCTGTGGGACTTGATGCAGTTGCGGATCGCATTGCAAAGGGAAAGGAAATTCCTGATTTTGATGAGAATTTGCGCTGCCAATGCAAATTCCACAGGCAATACTTATCTACTTCTATTCCGGAATAACTTCCACTTGGATACTGAGGTCAAAGTCCTAACTACTGCCCGATGGAAAATATCCTTAATGATGTTTGCAGAGTGTGGTATGGAGGTGTATGAACAATGGGAACAGTCTGGGTTGAAGAAGAAGGCAGTGGGCGTAATGATGTTGAGATGACAAGTCGGGTTATTCAGGTACAACATTGGACAGTCTGACAAGTTTGCGTGCAGACGATATTGCCAGTAGAAATCGGCCGTGGGAGTTATAGACAATGACTCCTATTTTCTGTTCGCATTCACTATAGTTATGTGAAATCTACTTGCTTACATTGAGTGTCTGATATCCGTGTTGCTCTGATACTGTAATAGGTAAGCGTGGTACACCTAGTCTGGTTGGCACGTTGTAAATTCAACTATGCTCCTTTTGGTTAAAGCAAGCAATCACATGGTCGGGCACTACTGTAGGTAGTTCTAGTTAGGCGAGAGGCTTACTCGCTCTGTGAAATTCACCCTGCCCGATCGTTGATATCTAGTCTCATGCCAGTTGATATCAACTATGTCTGAATCTACTCCTGCCTCCCTTCCTTCCGTAGCTATCGCAGGTTTCGCCTCCTCCGTCTCTTACGATGCGCACCGTCCAACCTACCAACCTGCTGCCGTCAACTTCCTTCTCACCTCTCTTGGCCTTACTGGCAGAAATAAGGCGAAGGTTATGGATATTGGGGCTGGCACTGGAAAATTTACAGAAATTCTTGCAAGACGGGAGGAATGTTATGACATCGTTGCAGTGGAACCGCATGACGATATGAGAAGGGTGTTGAGAGGCAAGGAACTTCCCAGAACAAAAGTCTTGAGAGGAGATGTTCAGAGTGTGTGGTCGACTGGGGAGTGGCGGGCTATGGGTGAGGACTGGTCGGCAGAGTCGATTGTGATAGCACAGGTAACTATGTCGGCATTTAGATTGACTCATACACTGCCATGATTTTTTGGCAACTTGCTTAGCATGTAGGTCTATAATATGCCTTGATTGAGGGCTAGCTTGAAAACTGATAATGGCGCCTATCCTCAAGTTGGCAGCTGTAGCATGTGTACTGACAGTCTTGGGGTTTCACCGATAATAGGCTTTCCATTGGTATGCATAGCTGGATATCCACCTCCATTTTCGAGAGCTTCCCGCAGCTGAGATTACTACAATTCCAAGGTTCTCGACCCCTGAAACTCTACGCTGCGTCTATGAGGCTCTGGTCCCAAATGGTACTCTTGGTCTAATATGGAACGTGGAGGATTATAACCAATCCCCCGAATATCCTTGCACCACCCCTTGGGAATCACAATTACGGAATGTTCTTCTTACATTCAATGATGGTTACCCTCGTTACCGCGACAATGTGTGGAGAAGAGTATTCGATGGGGTAGAGGCAAGGAAGATGTTCTCCACATCATCGAGCGGGGAGAAAACAATAGAAGAGAAGATATTTCCAGTGACCGTATATCTTAGCAAGGAGGATCTGTGGAAAAGAATCGGTACATTAAGTTATGTGAGGGGTTTAGACAAAAAAGAGGGGCTCATAGAGGTGAGGCAAAGATACGAGGACTCCGTGGAAGTCTACTAATGTAGGCTTGTTTCAACATACAGAAATTTCGGAAGACGTTCGATGAAATCCTGAATAAGGACAAAAGTGTTATTAAAAATAACAAGGGCGAGATTGAGATGCATCATATTGTGCATGTTGCTTGGACTAGAAAGCGATAGGTGTCCTAAGCAAGTCAACAGTCTAACGATTCTTTTTCCAGTTGTAAGTACCTGTCTCACCTTTTCCTTACTTCTGTTCTTACTGAAAGTATTAACACAGGTAGATCTAGGATGATTTGTTACAATATGTTCCTGACGTGCATATGTATGCTAGGTTAATATTGCGGCCTCAACGACTCTAATGACATGCAGTTGAAGCTCGAGGTCAAGATCCATCTGGGGGCTGATTGACATGTTTCTAGACCAGTTAGATATTAGCAAATACCAAATCTAAAAATAGATCTGGAACCGTTGCCTTGGGATCCCAATTCATCGTACTACCGACGTAATACGTAACACCAATTCAAAGGACGTGGTTGCGGGGCCTGCACAGGGCTGAACAAGGTATCTAGGATGTACAGACAGTACAGTACAGTACTAGTCTCAAGGCTGAACTTCGTTTTTCTTTTTCGGGCGTAAACTCATCGTCAAGGGCTTCGTCGCTCGAGCGCTCGCGTGCTGCTCAGATGTGCCTTTTACTCCCAAGCCAACCTTATCCTGACCGCCTACCTCAGGTTCGATCCACAGTCGACTTTGCAATTGGCCGATAGCATATCTTAGGCTTAGATGTTGCAGAGGGCGAATAGGCTTATGATATCTCAAACAACGCATGGTTTGAGTCTATTTGTGCAGGTAAAGGAACAATATTCTCTTTCCACTCGCTCAATATTGTTATCGTACCCGTTGACCCTACCTCTCTGCACACATCCTCCTTAAGCTTTTCATGCTGGCTTCCCTACTGACTCAATAACAACGTGTTGGTAGGTCAACTTGCACACCCGACGTCTACAAGGAAATCAATTTACGACTGATCCCATGACGCATCCACCGGCCTTCGATCCTCGCTGGCCATTTCCAGTCGCCACTATATGCCTTCACTCCATGATCCTCATCCCTTCAGTCGCTATTCTCGCTATGTATGCACCTATTATGGCTTCAATAGTATCGAATGACAATAGACATTATCGTGAAGGACTTCCCTTTGTCTTTGCGTTAGTTCAGAGCCCTTGAACTTGATGTTAGGTGGTTCCAAACTGATACTTTATCTAGTTGTTGTGCTCTCAGTTTTTCCGCAACATCTACCTTGTATATCATATGTTCCTTTGGTATGATGATATACTCATGTCTTTCCCCGATGGTAGTCAAGGTACTCAGTAGTATCAGTACTCTGTTATGGGGTGTGGCAATTGGACTCAGCAGTGTGTTTTGGCAGAAAAAAAGCGCGCTGGTATGTGGAGGGGACTTGGGTCCGGCCTGGCGGTGTGAGTATAAATGGATTACTACTTTGTGTGCAACCGTTGCTGCGTGAGTTGCTTTTTCTTCTAGTACATATAGTGAGAATACCAGTTTTCTCCACCAGAGTGAACAATGCTAATAAAAACACCATGAATTTCAGAGGATCATCACTTTTGCTTGTCTTCATGTGCTGGTATACCATGCTGAAGCATCTTGACCGGTACCCAAATAACAATCGGAAATTGAAACAAGCATCAACATCCATTGTTCGGCTCGGACCACCCTCGACGCCCCCTGTGAACCTGACAAATTCAAGAATATCCGGACAGAACGATATTGATTCTCTTTTGGAACAAGGGTCAATTTCAGAAATCACAGCGAGGCCCTTGAGGTTGTACGACAATACACAAAGTGCAGAGTTCCACGCTGCCGGAGGTGCAGGGAAGTTGATTTTACCCCAACAGCTTGACCCAACAAGTTCAGGATTTATTCCCGGCAGGCTCCTATACGGTCCAGCTATCCCAGAGTCATCTTCAGCAGACAGAAAAGGAAAGGCAAAGCAGAGGCAAAATGCGAGTAAGTTACCGGATTCTGGCCAGACTAACAAGCGGAGAAGTCTGTTTAGTGAAAGGTTGGGAGAAGATTCACACTCGCACTCCAACCGGAATTCACAGACTTTTGTTGGTTCTTCTGTTACTATAACCCGGAAACCGCTACCGGCCCTACCCGTACGCAGCATGGACACAGGGGCTCTCTCTGTAGGGCCCAGCTCGTATTACCTTCCCCCGCCGCAACAAGCAAGTTTCGTAAGACAACACCACGTGGGCAGATTTTCGAGTAATTTTGAAAGGATCGACTTGTTACCACCTCCGATACCGCCAAAGCATCCTTTGAGGAGAATCTCTTCTGCACCACCTGGAAGTTTAGATCTGCGTCCCATGCCACCTAATTTAGAAGCGGATTATTATGGATATATGCGTTCTGAGACAGTGTTGAAGCCCCCCCGACCCATCACTGATTCCCCAGCTAATTGGCGCTATGAAAGTCTACCAAAACTTGATATACCTAAGTCTGTTTTGACAGGACCGTGCGTCCCTCCGTCAATAGGAACAAAAGTTGATATGTATCCTTGGATACAAGCCGGGAATGAACCGGTGACTAAAATAACAGCTGGATCTGCAGCCAGTGGGTCAAAGGTAGGCGTGTCACCACATACGCCACGAAAACCATCGAACCTCACCCTGTCATTCACCCCCACGGATCTCGATACAAGTGGTGTGGATCGAGAATGTGAAGGCCAGAGAGTTTCTGCCCCGAGTGAAGAGAATAGCTGGGTGTCAGGACCTGAGGAGTTACTGTATAGGGCTGACTATGATTTCCACTGCCCCTCGGATTCTCTAAATATGTCTCCTGTAATTTCATCCGACACTCCAACCCAGTCATCGGTTCCGACAGCTGTTGACTCAACTATAACCACATCCGAAGAGCCAAACATTGGCCCTGTGAAGCATCAGGATACATTCTCTTCGGAGGAGAGCGATGAATCATTGGGGCTTGATCCTGAGAAGATGGAGCTAGCAGAGAAGGTGATAGCAAATCAACAAGCGGTAGCAGTCCCTCAATTCCAACATGTCCAGGAAATGACCGAAGTCCCCGAGTCACCCTCATTGACACTTCCTATGCGAGGCCTGGCACGCATGCGGAGTGTATCTTCACCAATTCCCGTCCCCATACCTTCTGCTCATCCTGTTCTACAACTTTCCCGTGGGATTGACAGTGGAACTACATCTCAGCCACACCCTATGCAATCGCCCATGAATTCCAGAAATAGGATTGTGAGTGACACTAGTTTCAACCACCATCGGTACACGAGGATTGCACCTCTAACCGTCAGGAAGGCGTTGCCCCCTTTGCCTAAATTGCCACCGTTGAAAGTAACAACCCCTCATTCCTCTGGTGGCACTTCCAGTAGCCTCGTACCACCTACACCCAGGAGCTTACGGACGCCATTTGCAGATTTGAAAACGCAATGTGTGGGCCATTTCACGGTATCTCCAACAGGGGAAGTTGAAATGTCAACACAGGTCCGAGGTTCGAGCCCATACCGTGGGAGGATTGAGAGTGTCAGCTCAACAAATTTGGCGGTAGGCTGGGAGGGTTCGCATTCAACCGACCGGCCTGACTCATCTGCTTTGGAAACGAATGCAAGACTAGCGGAGAATTCTTTGGGGCTGACTCAACAATTGCCAGTCACACGGAAAAGGAGTAAAAGTGGACCACCTGCAACCACTGTGAGGTTTGAACTCAGTAGGAACGAGGTTTTCGAAGGGAGAACATGGGCGACTAGTAGCAGTGGGGAAGGTTCAAAGTAATACCAAAGGCAATGGAGTTTCTGAGGATGTGTCAATGATTAGTTTTTATTCGGAGTTGTCTCAATTTCTTTACAGAGATGTCCTTTCATCTTTTCAACCTAAATCTAGAGTTTCTCATCACCTGAGCTCGGACACTTCGCAGCTTGCATGTATTTTTACTTGTATATTAGTTAACCAGAGGATTTCTCTTTTTGGGGGGGAACAAGGACCGGATTTTGAAGTGCAGGGGAATGGGATGGGACCTAACTGCAATATTAGGCCTCATGTGCTATTCTGCACCTCTTCCTGACAGGTATGACGTTTGTCTTCCCAGACTTTGAAAACGTCACAAAATCTGCTACTGAATTGTGTTGATAATCATAGAGGAAAACAATGGGTAAAGAGTTTCGTAGCTTATATCCACCAAATATTCCAATCCTGACTGAGATTTCCTTGTCCATATTCCAGCGCAACCATTCTTCCGTGATTCCATGCCTGAGAGTGATATTACCCTATTCCAACAGACTTTCGTAACGAACCTGCTTTATATATATGCCGTAGTAATTGCATTTTCCAGTATGCAAACTCGACTAACCTCCTTCATTTCTGCAAATATATACGTTTCTTCCCATCCTATATGACGAGGGTACGCATCCAGCCGAGCTGGATGCTTCTACCTCTGGGCCGTGCCTGTCCACTCTCCGTGAGATATAGCTAATGTAAGGAAATGTTGTAAGATTACGAGGTTATGAACGGAGAAATCTTGGTAAAGATGAGAGAAGTAATCGTGCTTATTCTGTGGAACTTTCTTTACATGAGCGTGATCCAGTCGCTTATGTGTTCTTTCCCACCGTCACTTCCACCCTTGGTGGATCCCTGTTAACATTCCATCATCTTTTCCCTTTTGCGAGAGTTTTCTTAGAAATGTTTACTGATGATCAGGGAAGTATAGCTATCGTAAAACACTTAGAGACATCATTCTTCAGAGCTCCCGATTTGGTCTAGCTAGCACTTGAGGGGCCTCTGTCGGTAACTAAAAATACACGTCAGACCCTTCAGGATGTTACTATTTCATTCCTTCTCTTGCTTGATGCAATCTTATAGGTTTGTTTAATTCCTGCCGGTGTTGCTCTGCTGGGCCAGTGTAATAATTTGCCTGTTCAGACTCTCGCCCCACTGTGTCCCTTTACCCACTTGATCTTTGTCAGCCTCTCTGACATCTTTACATCCCGCATCCATAACTGTAACTAATAATAGTACCTCCTATGGCTCTACTGTAAGATAGATACTTGTATGCAGGATGTATTCCAATCTATCTACAAACTCGAGCTAAATAGATAGCTCGCTCCAGGGGGCTAGCTAGGGGGCTAGTCTCCCTGGTGTGATCTAAATGAGCTAGTCTCATCTTGGCCCTTCCCAGAGGCTAGTCTCCTGTATCATGTGAGGATACTCTATTTACATCTACCTGTGCTGAAGTGCCGTTGGAAAGACAGGGAATGGTACTGAGAGCTGCATACTGCCAGAGTCTATAAACTTCAATAGACACTCGCATGCAAAAGCAGAGAATACAGCGACAATGTAGAATTTTTCCATAGTATGGTATATCTGGGATATATGTATTGGCCACTTTCCTGGGTGTTTTGCAGCAAGTCGCATAGTTCAGGCAGTGCCATTGTTTTCTAGAATAGTGATATATATCTGGTATCTAGAGATACTCCCAGAAAAAACAAAGGACTTCGGACTTGGATCTCTGATGTGTTGCTGCGACGAAAGAAGAAGGGAAATGCCTCAAGAAACATCTGAGAAAATATGTGGGGGTCACGAACTTGGAGAATTATCCGTATACGCCGGCCTAACTATCACTCGGGGTAGTTTGAATCGGAGGACGGTTTATCTATCACAGGAAGAGTATGAAGAAAGAGTTACTCTGGACATATGTAATTAGGCATAAATTGACTTTTGCGTGCCAGGTGTGCCCATGAACACGGTTACTGATTGAGATCATAATGCAACAATCTGGTATCCTTCAAGTATATTTGTATGGGATACTGAGAATACACCAGCCCCGCTTCAGACACAGTCTGCCTAGGCTCAACCAGCCGCAATAAAATAGTATGATTCTGTACCTTTCCGCTTTTGACAGGGCTGTGGGCAGTCGACGTTTTCCGGAGTACAACCAGGCTACATTGCAGGTCTAGGAGTTTGCTGGCTGGCAGTCAACTTGTCAGGGGACCGGCCGACTTTGGAAGCATTACTCTTACCTTTCTCGCACCATTATGGTGTTGTTATCGGTTAGCTGGACCAGTTGCTAGATGTTGTGATGAAGCAAGTTCAGGGTAAATCAAACCCCAAAAAAGCAAAAAAAAAAACCGAACCAAAAAGTTGTGTAGAGTGAGTGAACCGAATTTGAAGAGACTACTTTAGAAGATAACTTTAGATAATGGTCGAGCAGTTGGAAGAGTTCAGGTCGTATATTGCAGGGGACAAAAAACCAATACCCCCAAATCTCGATCGGATTTGATTTATGCATTTGGGATATTTGAGGAAGCCCACTGGAAAAACGTGGCCTTGTAATATGCCGTCCAATCCCATCAAATACCACTCTCGTGCCCCTCAATTACCTATACTACGGCCTTAAGCTTAAGCTCCACTCGTCTGTAATAAAAAAAGCCATCTAATTCTCTCACCTAGTTTGAATACCGGAATCAATTGTTGCAGAAAAACCACCAAAACGAATACAGTTTGTCAAAAATAATCGAAGCAAAGCAGAGTCTAAGAAAATTGATGAATGCAATAAAGGAATTAAATTCTTGTACCAATCTATCCCCTAATAAGAAATAAAAGATGATAAATGCGTGAATTCAACATACATGAAAACGAAAACAAAGAAAAAAATGCGAAGAGGGGGGGGCGTCGGCGAAGTCAGAATTAGTGAAGGGTCTAGCTCAGGGAATACGTCAATGACCCTACCCACCCCCGCCAAAGACCCCACTCTTGAGCCGAGTTCCCCATCCCCCAAAACTAGCCTTACTTGTATGCTTCCTCACCTCCTTCTTCGCTTCCACACCGTCCTCTTGCCCCTCAACCCAATTCCCTCCAAACTCCCCTTGGCCCAGCTCCACAACGCCATGCCTATCCGTCCCAATCTTGAATGCCTTTTCTAGTCTCACCTTCATCGTAATTCTCGACGTCCCACCAGCTGTAGCATTCGAAGCGTGTCCGGTTTCTTCACCAGAGCTTGTACTTCGCCAATGCCCTCCCACCTTTGGGGCATCAACTCGGTGTAATAACTGAGGGGAGGATGCATGTGGCACAGTAATCAAAGTACCCGGAGTATAGTGGCTTAGGACATGCTCGTTCCCATTCATCGCGGAGATGGGGTCGGAGTTACGGTTGAGGTAAATAACCGAGTCATAGTTGCGGGGTGGGGGGGCTGGGAGAGGGCCTGAAGTAGTGGGGATTGGGTTCTTGGTATTTCGAGGGATAGGGGGCACTGGTGGTGGGGGGTAGGCGTGAATTGGAACTGGCGGGGGAGCCCCAGAATGGGTTGTTGCGCGGGGGCGTGGACCTGCAGTATGACGATAGTTCTCCGGGAGGGTAGGAACTGGTGGGGCTCTAGGGGTTTTCTGGGTAGATGGCCTGATGCTCGTGGGGGAGTAACTTTTCGTTGGAGGAGTAAGGGTTTCCTCCTGCTTCAAAGGTGGGGAGGAGGAATACACTGTCTTTGAACCGGGGGTCCTCACATCAAGGAAGAATGGAGTCTCTCTCACAGGCACGGACGGAACCGGGGCGGGGGTATGTCTGATTGTCCTGGTGAACCTCGGCAACTCTACTCTTCGCTTTGGCATGCCAGGGAGCATATTTGGTTGCCGGAGATGAGGCTGGGTGGGAGCTTGCGGCGCCGGACGGGTGTATGTGTGAACCGGGAATGCCGGTTGCGGGGTCTTTTTCGAAGTTGGGGAGTAAAATGGGTCTCCAGTGCGCATTTGCAGAGCGGCAAAGGCCTCGTTGGGGTCGGGGCCGTACGAGCTTGAGGAGCTGGAGTTGTCGAGGGCGGGGTTGATCGTTGCACGAGAGATGGAGCGGGGAACAACAAGGAGGTTTGTATCTGTTTGGGGGGGAGGAGGGGGGGGGGGGGGGGGAGGGGGCAGGCATTTCGATGCTCTGCTTGTTGTTGCTGGGGCGGGAGGGTTGCGCATTGTTTGTTGTCTTTGTATCGGTACCACGGCCGCCGGTACTGGTGTCTCCACCACCACCACCTTTGCCACCTGGGGAGCCTCCAACCCTGCGGGCATCTGCGAATCCAGCTCCGCCACCATCCCCACCAAAGTCGGCCGCAGCGTCTCCCCATTCTTCCCCCTCTTGAAAGCCCCTACGCTGATGTCTTCTATCTCCTTCGGCATTGTAGGCACCTTCTGAATCCTCAGCGGTTTCAACGGACTCCCTGCGGGTGGCAGCGGTGGGCTGTCACCAAAGGAACTTCCCTCATCAGACTCCCCGTCAGAATCTAGGGCCGGGGTACCCATGTGTAGCACTCCACCAACAAATTCCTCTTCCTCGCTGCTGGGGTCGCTAGAAAGTCTGGAGGCGACGGTAGAGTATTTCAGTCGGAGCTCCTCGTAGAAGCTGTCGCGGAGGGAGCCAGGGAGAGAGGACCGAGCGATGGATGTGACATCAAGGTGCGTCGGCTCGTCAGCTAGTTCTACTTCCACATCAGAGGGGGTGCTGGAGGTGGAGGACGCGGGGGAGGAGGTGGGCGGGAGGAGGGTGTATATCTCGCTGTCGTACTTTGGCCTCCGCCTCCGCAGCTCCGGGGAGGCTCCCTCGAAGGAGGACTCCTGATCCTCCAGCTCGTTATAGAATCTAGCACTCGCATCAACTCCAAAGCTGTTGCCCATCGATACTGGCCTGCCCTGAGGTTTCTTTGGCCTGGGGCGATTCAACATAGAGGTAACTTCTTTCTCCTCTCCCCTCCCCTCCACGACCCCCGCTGACTCTTTCTCTGCCGCCCCCATTACTGCCACCTCCCCACGGCCTTGTTTCTCCCCCCATCTCTCAATAACAAGGTCACTCCTCTCACCGCTAATCTCCGCCACAATTTCACCCCCCGGCGTCACCACCACCGGTACCCTCAAAGGCGTCAGCGCAATGCCCAATGGCAAAAAATCAAAATCAAAACTTGGAATCCCAGCGAACGCACTTCCTATTCGAGCATTTATATCCCCAATCTTGGGAGTTGGACTGACGATGGTATTTTTTCTCGATGTATTGCTTCTCCTCATGGCCTCCACTTGACCGCCTGCTACAACCAATTTCGCTGTTGGAGTGCGAGGCAGGTGGAGGGGCACGGGGCTGGGAGCCATACCAGGCGACTTAAGCCCTGAATCTTGGCGGCGGATGGTCCCCGGTAGAGTTGGGGGTGGGAAGACCAACTGTCCTCGGGAACCCCGGCGGGGCGAGGTGGGAAAGACAGAGTAGACATGCCCCTTAGCAGTGGAGGGCACAGGTTTACGAGTTGGACGAGGAGTTGCTTTCCTGGCCAGCAAGGGCGCTGCTGGGGCCGGAGGACCTGCTACTGAAGTCCGTGGCATGATGGATGAAGCGGTATCGCGCAGAAGCACAACCAGCTTCTCGGATTTAACCTGGTGGAACTCAATTTCCGAGTCCGTTTCCGTCTTAAACCCGTCGTCATCGTTACCCCCCTCACTGGTCTCCGCCTCCTGTATAGGCCCCATCACGGTCTCCTGTTTCTCCGCTAATATCCTCATTTCATCCCTCCTACTCTTCCTCCTTGCCCCTATCGCAAGAATCTCCTGTGGGAGCACAATCCTGGCTGGTTTTGCTTTCCGCGCTCCTTTCCTCGAATTCTCTACCACCAGCACGGCTGGCAGGGGGGTTTGCGGAGGAAGTGCAGTTGGTGCTGGGGGGAGTGGCATCGGCGGAGCATTGAATGGAGAACTTGCATTCTTTGGAGTGGCTCCGCCAATATAGGGACTTGTACGAATGGTACCGGTATGGGGAGTCCCATGGCTAGTTTCGCGGCTGTAGGCGCTCAAATTAGATTTTCGACTTGCACCGGACATCGTGCGGTGGATGGACCTGGGGGTGTTTGATTTGTTGCTGGGAGTGGAACTCCTCGATGACCCACGAGAAACTGACCTTGGCATCCTCGCCCTGATTTTGCCTGGCCGAGAGACACTTCTGCTCCGGACAGAATGCGTTCTCCTCATCTCGGAGCCTTGGGGTCGGCGAGCTTCCCAGGCATTCACTTCATCCTCCGCAGTTGAGGCGGCCTCTTGCGAGAGTTCTCCCTGAGGAACCAGGTTGGTATTGTCTATTAGCACTGCAGTCGCAGCTGCATTCTCCCCAACTGCAGGGTCGAAGTATTCCGGTAACGGACCATTAACAGTGCTGTGTAAAGAGACAAGGCTCTCCCTTACGCTCCCAGTAGCCAGAAATCCATTGCCTCCATTCCCTTTACCATCTCTCATCAGCATTCCCCCGCCACTCAGAGCCGCCGGAATTTTAGGCACCGGCGGCAATGGACTCATCTGCACTATCGACATTTTCCCTAGCACAGAACCCATTCTGGTGACCATTCCAATCCTCAGTAACTCTCTCTCCTTCTCCTTCCTATTCTTTTTCTCCCCCACAAGCACATTATTCCCATAAACCGTCGAAAATCTCACAGTCGCGCCCCGTCCACCCAACATCTTCCTCTCCGCCACGGCCGGTGCACTTAGTACTACCCCTCCCCCTTGCAATGAACTTTTCCTTTTGTGCCTATTCCCTGCAGTTCCAGGGACTCTTGATTTTCGAGACTTTGCCGGGGGGGTGATTAGGCCGGGGCAGGTTGGTGATTCAGGTAATGCAGGAATGGGCCGAGTAGGCGCTGGATGGGGTGGGGGGCTATCAAGGGAGAGAGTAGTGAGGTAGGTTACAGAAAACAGTTCGGGAGAGGAATTAGTAGAAGATTCCTGGGTGGAAGAAGGCCTGATATATTGTTCATTAGTCTCTGGGTGATACCATAGGTGGGAGAGTACAGGTACATACACAGCAAAATTCCCCATCATCGAACCCGAGATTGAAGGCATAATTATCAAATTAAATGTAACAAAGGGAAATCTACAGAAAATTAAGAAATAAGTAGTAGAAGTAAATATTAAGATAAGAAATCAATTCTCCCAGAGAAAAATCTTCAGCTCACAGAGCTGGTTGAAGAGCCTCAGTCAATCAAGACGAGGGGAAGAACAGGAAAGCCGCCCAGTACCCAATTAACGCCAATGTCGATAAGAGAACAATGTGATTAAAAAGACAAAAAAAAAAGGAAAAGAGAAAGTAGTAAGTTTTGCCCACGGATGGGACAGTAGAGTTGTTTATATGGAGGTTAAACTAAATATGGATGATAACTGCCGGGTTTGGTCGGTACGTCAGCAGTGGTAGTGGTTGACCTTCTAGATGTCTGCTGTGCTGACGTTACCCGGCGGGTTTTGGTGGCACACCGCCCACTGAGTTGCTCTTCGGTTCCAATACCTGCTTTCTTTATTTTTTAGACATTAGCAATGAGGTTAGCAGAGCTCCTGAAATTCACAACTAGGTAGTTGGACTGGTTAATGACAGGGCGATTCCTCTATCTCCGTTACCTGATTGTTGACGCTTCATGTCGCAGGAACGTACTGTAGTGTACTGAAGCACAACAGCGCTGAACTTGGATCAATATAACCTTGATAGTTATTAATCACCGATTGTGTGGCACTTGAGCCTCAAACGTCATCTAGCTATGAATAACAACAATAGCTTTGTCTCAAACAACCCCTGCATCTTTGGGCTATTTTTTGATTGCTGATGACCCGTCTTAGGAATAGAGGCAGAAAAATAAACTGGACTTCATGATTACAAGTAGTGAATGAAATAATATCCTAGGCACGAGAATAGTAGTAGTGACCGTGAGCTAGTCTGGTTGGCACAACGACCTCTTAACCGTGAGCTAGGGCGGCTATTTGAATTTTGCGACAAGTACTCTACCTACAAATAAATCTCGTAGCACCATCAACGACCAATATTAAGGTGTTGTTGTAACAAACTTTAATGCTACTGGTATGTAAGCAGATTCTACGTTAGATAGGACCGTACATTTATTTCGAAGAAATTCGATAGCGAGACCACAGTCGCTGAAGCGGAGGGTTATGCTCAAGAAGGCAAAGGACCGCATACCGACATATTGAGCAAACAACAATAATCAACCGCAGAAGATGTAGATAGCAAACTCAAATACCACAATGAAGTTCATCCATTTAGTTTTATGCTTAAGCTTATTTGTACATTATGTTTTGGGGCACAACCAAGACGCAGACGAGTTCGAGTTTTGGCTCAATCCTAGCAAATCCGAATCCACCTCAAGTCTGCTAGTTTAGCTGCTGCAATACCGGTACCGATGATGTTCTAGCACGTCTAAGAGATGCAAAAATCATGCCTTCTCTACAGAGTAATTCCAGGTGGATGTACCGGCCTAATTCAACCACTTGACACCGCTGTAAATAAAATTTACGTGATTTTCCGACCAGTATGTTGCAAAGCAAGAAAAGCAACAACCTTCCTTAATAACCAAGAGGTGGACAGTAAGTGGCAAGCGGATTGACAACGCATGTTGTTGGAGATGCGTGGGTCCAATTTTGCAAGGACTAGAATTATATCATTTTCCAGCTTCAGATTTTGTTATTGGTGATGGAGAGTTCACGAGTCCAGCGCCTACTGATCTAGCATTGGTTATTGAGCTGGAAACTTTCTACCGCTCCATTCCAGCTAGCGGGGATGATTCTGATGCATTTGTATACACCTGTATTACCTCCTCCACAGCCCTTCCCTAGATAAATATCACGCTCTTAGATCAATTTGATAATGCAGTATAGGTTCGCTGCAGAATGTAGAAGCAGAATGTGCATTGCCGTACTTCGGTTATTCTGACACCTCTGTTCGCGCTAACGAATTTCTCGAGATAATACGGTTGTGCCAACCAGACTAGTACAGCTACTATTCGAAAGTATGTATACACATCTAGCGTGGACCACTTATATTATTGTACATGTACAGGAGGGTGTTGTGCCATGTACAGTATGTCAGGGCTATACTTCCACTATGTATTGCCTGACCCCTCCACACCTGTTCATATGCCACACCAGTGTATGCCGATCGCATCAGATCACGGACGACGATATGTTGCCCCTCAAGCGGAGCTGGGGTTCACTTACTAACTCTCGCTTTATGACTGCTAGCTTTCGGTTTGCAAGTTTCGTAGCGGATATTATTCATAATTAATCTTTGAATCTAATATAAGAATATTAGAATCTAGCTTGAAAGGTATTTGTATTAGAGAAATCCCCCCAGAAACCCAAGGTCGGGGAATAGCATTACAACAACATTTACCACCTATAAGCTCTATAGTTGGACATAGTTATGTGGTGTCCCCTATAGCTAAGTAATATATTTGAGGTATTTTGTTGATGGAGCAGCACGTATGAGCTTTGTGATAGAAAAGATCAGGGTAACAACAGGCAGTTGTATGTAGTTGGTGCTTCCGGCGTAATAGATTCAGATACCGTATACCTCTTCAGGAAGGGAACATTCTCCCCAAACTGACTACCACTGGCAAAATCTGTACAAGTTATCATGCAATCCCATCTCTTTAATTCTTGGTTTACTAGCAATGACCTGTTGTTATCTTATAATATTATTATGACGCTATTCACCCTCTATGACCAAGGTCTCGTTGTCTCTAATTCCGGCAACACACCTGGTCCAACTTATTCTTGTTAGTTCTGATGGAGGATGGAAAAGCGGGTAGGCCATTGGTCCTGGCTACCTGATTGGAAGAAGGTCCCAATGAACAATACAGTAAAAGGTTTGCCCGACTTTGTTTGGCCAACATCAATCGCTACCACCGAAGAGGAAGAGATAGGAGATTGGGGATAGCAGGCATAACACGCCAAGATCGGTTCATACAGAGGCCTAGGAGTAAACTGAAAGTCCATGAAGAAAATTAGTGCTACCCTGAAGTTCCCGGCGGGATGCGAGATACTATCTGTTCTATGGTGTGGCTTCACCGCCAGAGCATTGGGCATCAGTCAAAATGTTGGACTGGTCAGGGACTTACTTGATTCAGCGTTGTACTCAATGAGTGAGGTTTAAGTTGGAAAGATTCCTAAAAGGTCACTAAATATGTCTCAGGCATATTTTTGGTCATATGAAGAGCAAAAGGCATTGATGTGGGGCTCGGCAAATTGATATTCGATCATCACCTGTACGACAGCAATGGGGCCAATTCCCACCCAAAGGACAAGGGACTTATTTCCCTTAATTTATATTGCACAATCCCGAACACTATAAATTCAAGCAAACAGGAAGGGATTGGACTGATGTACAAATTAATCAATCGCAAGAATCGTATTTATTCTTGGTGACTATAATAAAATCACAACTCGGAACCACAAATTTTATTAATAAGTTAGGTCAAAAGATGTTATCACTGCCCAACTATATATGTTCTGGGCCGCTCGCGGGCAATTCATTTAATTACTACATTTAGTATATAACGTACTTGAATTAATAAAAATATACCTAACTAGAGCTATATTAAATACATACAACTAGTCTTTAGTTGTCCTCCGGGTCGATTGAGTTATCCTCCAAATCAATTGGGCTGTTATCCAGGAGTCCAAGTTGTGTCCGTTCAGCTAGAGCCGAGAGGTTATCGCAGTCATGGTCTTTGCTAACTTTCTGGTATGACAAAGGAATATTTAAAGCATCGGCAGCAACGACTGGTATAGGACTTTTTGTAAATACATAAGACAGAAACCCAAGTTGTTGCGGATGCCTGCGGAGAAGCATTAGCTAAAGTGATTATGGATTATCGGGTAGCTGGAGTATCTACAATTGCTTTTATACAACTCCATAAGATTAGTTGCTAGCTCGAATCTTTTGTTGGATAAATTTTTTTTTTCTCTTAAAAAAAAAAGGATACTTGTTACTCCTATGTGGTCCCATTAAGGGGGCCATGAGGAGCCACCCGGAAACCCGGGTGGATTCTTTCGTTGGAGAAAGGTGGCATTCAGGCTATGGTTTTATCTCAGGAGGGGTTTTGAGTGTTGAGAAGAATTTTGTCCGATTAGTACCTAATGTAATACATGGAAGTGCTGTATCCGACCCAATTTAGTGAGACGAGATTGTACAACTCTATCAAGCCTTTAGACTTAAGGTGTGAGGTTTTCCATGTTTTATTTCAATATTCCAAGCTCATAGTAAGTGCTCAACTCCCTCCACCATTATCATGTTAGATTAGCTATAAAGCTGAATCCAGTAATGTCATTGTAGATGTAACAGACTCTGACTAATAATATTAGTATCATATTACTTGTACTAATGAGTTTAACTTACTACTTTATATTCCAATGGAACAACCACGTACCATATGGACTTTCATATGACAGATCCATTTATATTATCCATCAGGCTCATGGCGCATATCAATTAGATCAACTAAACCTCGTTCAATGTCTCTATATTTTCCTATTAATTCAAGTGCGTTATGTAAAACATAAAATACAGTAACTAAATAAATTGCCCGCGGCTGTGCTGCCCACGGGAGGCATATGCTGCCCGCGAGCGACCCAGAACATATATACTACCTGAGTCAGGACTCCCAGATATAAAGAAAACTTCTTAGAGCTACTTCCTTCTTCTGGCTTCCACACAAGGAAATGTAGACATGCATAAGCCGCTCGGGTGAATAACTCGATATCTTACGAACTCCTCCTAGGCTCGGGTCTGGAGACAACCTATAGCCTGGGGGATAGGTAAGAGGGCATAGAAAGGCCCGGAGTAGGATGTCGTGAGATTTTAGGTTTTTGAAGCAGTAATTGCAGTAGTTCCTGCCACGTTTGCTAGCTGGTTATAATCCCAATAGCCACAGCACCGACCATCGTAGCAATCCCAGTAGCATTGCCCGTCACTGAGGTGGTGCTTGCACTGCTCGGGAATGGCAAACTATCTTAATCTACATCTACTCCACATCTAGTTATGCGAAGAGCATCAGTGCAACAAGACTTGCTGTTACCCTGAACTAACGGCTTCATATAATTTCGTACTTATCTAGACTGTGCTATGATTGGCATTGATGTTAGTTTTCAGACTCAGAAATTGCAAAATAAGATAGAACAAATGTGGTACATCAAGGGGTTGTAATATTCTCTTATTACAACCAGACAAGAGAATCTTGATCTCACGTACAATCCCTAATGTCAAGTTATGTTTTCTATCATACAATACTTCCTGTGAGACCACTACGAATTCGCTAATATGCCTACAGCTAGCTAGGAGCTATTTCATGACACAGGGCCTATTGGGTCAGGCTAGGAGTAAATATAAGATGGTGTACCGATCCAGCGACGAATGGGTTTACTAATATCCAGCGTTAACCTCCCCCTATGACATATGGGTTCCGATTTATTTGATTATTTATATTAATTACTGGGCTACTCGGAGTATAGGAGGTCGTAGAGTATATAATGCACTCCCCATAATAATGTGATTAGCTCTCTGTCGATATCTGGACAGTAATTTAAGTACCTAGAACTGCCAGCCTGGTAAATGCCACATATAAAATTCCACGGCCTAATTTCAGTTTCCTGTGAGGCATTACTGGTCACATATTGTCATCAGCTGTGACTGCGGTTCAGATATCAACTTTCTACTTAGTCAGGGGATCACCGGTAAGCTGAACTAACCTATAATTTTAACTCTGAGGATATGGTTAATTATCAAGAGGAGATCTTTTTTCCTCACTCTTGGGAGGTAGATTACAAATACACGGCAAATCGCATTCCTGACTGAAGTAGTTCATAGACACTTTTTACACGGCCCTATTATCTCCTGGATTTGCCCATGAGCGTATGTATTCCTCATTCAATCGTAGTTTCATTTTGTAACGACACCTCTCCGACCAACCGACTCCAGCAAAACTCTCACCCTCTGCAACACCTTCTTCATCGCCTCCTTTGACATTATGCCCTCCTGCCACGTAAAACCCAAAGCCATCGCCCCCGAATCTAAACTAACAATGTTACACTCTACCGCTGCCCCCGTCACATACGCACTCTGTGAGAATCTCACATCCGCAATATCCCACTTATCCTTGCTCGGGACCGCCCCAGTCTTGAACACCCCCACATTCGAAAGCTCCAAACTATATACCCGACGCTGTCCAATCTTGCGCTTGAAATGGGAATCGAGATTCCAGACGAAGGGGAGAAGTCCCCCTTCGGTGTTTTTCCCATATGACCTGAGAACCGTGTCAATAGTTTCTCTAGCGCGTTGGGCTTCGCTATAGATACTAGGTAGGGGCTTGCTGAGGTCAAATGCTGCCATAGTAAAATCCTGAGAAATCTGTGTCACGTATAAGCCAAAGACGTTATCTGCACCGCCATTGGGCTCAAGTTGTTTGGTTAACCATCTTCTCACGGAAATGACTATCGAGATGCGGATGTTATCGCACTGTGGGAAGGCCTCAAGGAAGGCTAGTGACAAAATGGCCTCGAGGAGGGGGGTGACGCGGGTTCTTTTCTCCTTAGTTTCCGTTAGTACACCCCTCATGACTTCGGTGGGTATCCTGAGTGTGAGTAGTTCGGTCCGCAAGCCTGCCGGGGGAGGAAGAAAGTATAATGAATTTCCAGGATCTCCGCAAATCCAGAGATTTGAGGGTGGCGTGGTAATGAAAGGTAGGTACTCGTCACGGATCGCTTTAAGGAGATACCCTAGCCCCAGGGAAAGTTTATGTATCTGCTCCATCGCCGGAGTGAGCTGCTTTGGGGTTTGTACTTCAACAGTTGGTGAGATTGGGCTTCCGAGATCTAGACCTCCGTTATTGAGGGACTGGAGTAAATCTTTATGAATCACAAACCCCCCCAAACCATCCGACAAGGCATGGTGGAAGGCAAAAACGACCCAAAACCCAGATATCTTATCCACTACCCCCCGGACGACCACCACCCGCCAACATGGCCCACCAGCCTGAATTTGCTGCCTAAAATCCTGGCAGATCACTTCTTGGACTATCTCGTCTATATCCCGCTCCAAGGGTAGGATGTGCACGATCTTGTCAAGGCCGACCTTGGTAAGGGCGGAGAAGTAGGGCTTGGAGGGGTGTTCGTAAACTATGGTGACGGAGAGCATGGGGTGCTGGGGGATGAGATTGTGGAGGGCGGAATAGATCAGAGACTTGAGGGACTGGTGGCTGGCAGGGGGATCAGGGTTAGTGTTTGAGCCTGGAGCTCGGCGGATGTAAAAGGCGGATGTGACTACGCAGGTGTAGTAATTGATGTGGTGCCCGTGGGTGAAGTACTGTTCCATGAGGCCTGTACACGCACGTCAGCAATGGTGTAAACAAGCGTCTCGAATTAAAAATCTCAACCCCACGATCAAGCCCACAACCTACAATCCCCAACCCTACCGATATCCAACCCGCATGGCTAGACTAAACTCACCCATATCTCGCAATTTGCTTGGTGTTGTAGTGGCCATCGCTGCCGCCTCATCCAGTGATCGCGATAAAATCACACAAGGACTTCGGTTATTGTGGATCTCGTGTCGCTGGATTTTTCATCCCACTCGAAATAAACAAATAAACACAGAAGTGAGGGCCTTTATATACCCGAAACCTTCCGACATCCTCCGTGACTACTATATCGCAAAGTCGCTCCGTGACAACTATATCCCAAACTCGTCATACATGTGTGCCCGAGTCATTAATACATTTATAGATACATACCTATCTATGGATGTATGTGGCAGGCATCAATACGAGCTCGTGTGCTTTAATGATAAGCAGCTAAGGATATGGTGTAGCGGGGGAGTGTACAACTGAGGGCTGGTTTGGGGCTCGGTACGGAGAATTTTGCGTTGTTCTCCAACTTCTACGGTACCCGCTCAATTCGGAATCCATATGCTCCCGTAGTATTCCACCGCATCCACCCAGCGACAGTATTGTCAGCAGCAGGATACCAAAAGGACTACTGGTCGACAGTACAATGCGTACTGTCCAGCATTGTACTGTCCAAATGTACCACAGTGATGTTGATGGTCAGGGACAAGACGGAGCACAAATATCAACCCCCAGGTTAGTTGTTAACCGTGTTTTGCAGTTGGTTTGTTGGAAGGCCTGTGGAATTCCGTGGTCAACAATTTTAGTTACGGGAGATATAAGCTACTACATTTAAATACGCAAAATATTCCATTCGAATTGCAACATGAAATCCATACCACAGGCTCCGATCGACTCAGACTGACCGCAGGGAATTGAGTGCAGTGGTAGTCACTACAAGTACTACGGTACCTAGGTAGTCTTCTGCAAGTGACTTGAGTTATAATTGCCTACACATGCTTGTTTACTCGGGTCTGCGCATGCCTGCTACCATACTTGGTTACCACTCTGTCCCCTTCTGATAAACTCATAGAGATCAGTGGAGGATAGTTTGTATATATTCAGCTCGAAGCCTTAGTTCTCACTTAAGCTCCCATTGCATGGCCAGGACTTCAAAAATGGACTGGGAACATCTTGAGATTCTAGATATCTTGATATCTTTAGCGCAAGGAAACTATTTTAGCCACAAGAGCACAGATTAATAGTTCCTGCACAGGCCCCAAATATCTTTTCTTATATGTAGGTAAGATCGGTTCAGTGTACGGGACAGGGACAATCTGCGACCAATACAATTAAACCTAGCTATACTGGAACTCGTTATAGCCGGAACCTTGCTATAACGGACGGCCTCAGATTTCCCACCCAAAGCCCCTCATTATACCGATTATAGAAGAACCGGACCGGAGTGGAGATTTACTGATCTTAAAAAATAACTACACACAAAAATAGCTAGATAAACCGAAATCTACTTAGAAGGCCAAAAATCCCGAATTGCTTCTGGACCTTAGTAGTTGTTTTAAACCATCGGGCAGCCTGAAGAACTGTCTCAACCATGTCGGAAACTTGAATTTGGCGCTGGGAATAAGGGAAAGAGAGTGCCGAAACTGAGAGTCTCTGGAAAAATGTAGCAAGATCATCAAGCTGCGAAATAGCTTCTGAAACTGTCGGTACCTTTGGAGGTATAGCTTCATCTACTGGGAATTGCTGATGTTGCTTCCGAGTCGGCGATAGGTTGCTGCATGCTTTCAGCTTGAATGATAGTAGAGACTGGAAGGACATCAGGATTGCGATTATAGATAACAGCATCTTCATTAAATTTCAACCATGCTTCCGCACTTTCCGCTACTCCAGGATCTAGTACAGTTACTTGGTCGATAACATCTTCAGTTTCTAAAGTAAGCATACTAGCTACAGATATAGTTGCTTGCTGTAATCTTGAAGATATTTATGATGCCGACCAATTAACTCACGATCCATAGAAGACACAATACCAACCTTTGCTAGCAATGAAAAATAGTTGCTACTGGTATCAAATTCTATGATTGTGCAATGAGATGGATAGCTTGCAAAATATCAAGCTTAGGAGCAGAATTATCATGGGTATTGAAGTGGTCCACCTGATCTTGTGCATAGAGTCGTCGATATGTAGCTTTAAAGGCAGCAATAGATACTTGCATCCAAAGGTTGCAAATATGGTTGTATTGGGTGGAAGATAATGAAGAGTGATATTGGTAAGCTGAGAAAGTACAGTTAGTGGCAAAATGTTTCATACCCCTTGCATATGAGGCTAATGCATGTTTTGTATTTAGCGCGCATAATCGAGACTTAGCCACGCACAGATATGCATTGAAAACTATGTACAATATTATATTCCTAGTACTTTGTATACCAATTCTCTGCCTTAATGACAGCTGCTACACAGCAAGGCATTGAGTTGTACTAGAGGCTCTCCAATAACGATTCCGGAATCTCCTTCCAAATCTTCTGTACCGCATCCACTGGTGAGCAAGAGACCTGGTCAGTTTAGAGACATAGGTCGAGCTTATGCAGAAAGTGACACTACAACGGTCCATTTTTTGGGAAAAAGTGCACAAGGTATCCGAGCGCAAAAATAGGGTGGATAATACGGTGCAATCTGATCTACAAGAGACCAGTTTTTTGAAAAAGTATACCGTGCAAATTGATTCCGATATCACTTACTGCATAAGCTCGACCTATGTCTCTAAACTGACAAGGTCTCTTGCTCACCAGTGGATGCGGTAGTACATCTGCCAGTGCTTCCTTTACTACTGCTGGCCTCCCATACATATTCATTAGATGAGAAAACCTTTTATGAAGTTGGCGCTTCATGTATGCCTAAATATGTTCAATCGGATTCAAGTTGGGAGAGCAAGCAGGGTGGTCAGCAACTTCCTAGTCATTATCTTTGAACCATTGGTGAGCAAGCTTGGAAGTATGAATCGACGAGTTGTCCTGCATGAAAATTGGACCTTTAATACCTAGAGTTTCATTTAACTCCAGATGGACATCAGAAAGGATATGTATTAAGATCTCAACATATTTCACAGCAGTATTTCGTCCAGAGTCCAGAGTCCATAGATATCCTGATGTTGATCCATAGAAGTATCTCCATACTATGACAGATATATTATGGGATGTCCTATAATACTAGTTAGCAAGATACAATTTAAGCTAGTAACCTTGAATATAGACCTCGATGGGTTAACTACCACTGCTGTGAAAGGATCCTCCCATTCCTTCCTCCATACCCACTTAGCACCCCTACCTTTACTCCGCTCTATAGATCACTTATCTGACCAAATGAATCTTTTCCATTGGCCTAGAGTCTAGTCCTTTCTTTCCAGCACCTATACTAATCTTACACTAGTATGTCTTGGTAGGAGCTTTGGACGTTTTCTTGCTATCCACTTCCGAATTCCTTTCCCTCGAAGCATGTGATCAGGAGTTCGTAGATGAATATTATTTAATTCTAGAATTTGCATGAGTGTTATCTTAGCTGTAGAACGATTGCCTTCAATCAAATCAAGGATTAATTTTTCAGTATCCTCCAAAATCCTTTTTTGATAACCTAGTGCCTTCCCATTCTTATGGGTCCCCGCTCAATATAGCGCTTAACAAAGTACTATACAGCAGATTTCAATCGACCAATATAGTCTGCTATCCACTGATATCCCTAGCCTTATTCATAGGCAAACATAATCTTTCCTTTCTCAAACTCATACAGCTGCTTATGCTGGATTGCAGAGGTAGTATTAGAGGTTAGAGGAGACGGTATCGGTGAGGAGATATCAGGTGAGGCAGCATTAGGTGAGGCGGTATTAGATAAGGCGGCATCAGGTGATGTATCCGCTTAGACTATAGAGGCATTTAGCTTGAGAGTGATAAGTAAACTATGTATAGTGTCAGAGGATTTTTCCTCTTGTAATTATGGATATCGCAATATTATAATATTGTGACCACATAGTAGGACATGTATCAAACCTGTGATAGGCACAATTTGATGCATTAAATCTGAATCAAGCGCGCTGTATGCGCAGGCCTTTTATGCAGGGTACGAAACATTTTGCCACCTATGTAGCTGTATGTAGGTACAGGACAACCATCCATGTGAGAAACTGAAATCCGTATAATCTTCCTCAGAAAGCGGAACCTCTAAGCTAGACAACTCTTGAATAATAAGCTGTGCTTGAGTTTGAATAATTGCATCATTCACAGGTACTCTCATGCAATGCGCTCGCTCTATCCACTCAGCCAAAAATGCTTCAAACATAGGATACAAGCGGAGCTCTACTCTTCTTCTTATGAGATCCGTCTATCGGTGGTTGCATCAAAATCTCCTTTGAGTTTGAAAGAATATCACTCAAAGTAGAGGTTGAGATTCCCTTTCCATCTCGTCCTGGAAACAATAATTCTAGCTTAAGCTTTTGCCCGCTTCCAATTGAGTGTGGTTGGCAGGAAAAATGGATACTGCCCAGCGCTGCAAATTTGCTTTACCGGATCCTAAGCTAAACTGGACGGCAGGGGTAAGGTTTTAGCCGTCCGTATACACTCAAACCTTGCTATACCGGACCTCGCTATAGCGGATCCCTTGGTATACCGGACGGCCCAAGCCAAAATTTTCCATTTCTAGCAATTTAGGTGAGGCATCTACTTGTTATACCGGATTACCGTACCGGATGGGCTGGAAGGGGTTACAGGGATTCATGCAGGGATTATCACAGGTAAATGTGATTGCTATAACGGAATGGTAACAGTAGTAAGGCCACAAAACATAGTTCTGGTTGGCACAATCCCCCTGCCAAACTACACAAAACGGTGCAAAAATAGCAAAGGAAAAGAGTACAAAATAGCGCAACATAGAACAGCTACAGAACAAAACAGTAGAACATGATCCACACCTAGAGATCTTGAGATGAAGATGCGACCGGTGAAAACCAATCAGTAATAGAGCGCTGAACACGAGACTCATGCATATTGCGAGTAATAGCTTGCTCAAGATGACGTAGTTGATGGCTAACATCAAAGATATTGAGATTGGGCTTTCCTCCACCAGGAAGTTCCGAAACTGTAAGAGCTTCCAGATGCCGAATAAGCTCAGTGAGATGAGAGCGTGCTTGAGCAGTTGTAATTGGAGGTATACAAGGTGGTGCATAAAGGTCCTCAAGATCTTCCTCCTCACTGTCTTCAGTATCTAAACGCTTTAGATCATGAATAATCTCTTTAATGTTAATAACCTCCGGAGATATTGTAGTAATTACTTCGTCTTCATTATAGTCGAGATACTCTTCAGCCAGAGTATTAACTTGTTCAGAGTTGCATCCGATGGTGATAAGTAAGCTTATAGACATGCTGGCAGAGTTCCGCAGAGATTGTAGGTATTTGGTATAAGCTTCATAGCCATCGGTCCTTATCCTTCAATATGTCACTTATAGTAGACTGTGCCATAGGCCTACCATCAGGTCGCGGAAAGAGAGCCCCAAACTCTTCATAAGTCATGTCTGCATATCGCGGGTATTGTCTTTTCACACAAATCCTATGCCGCTCTAGATCACTTAACCCCTTCCTCTTGTGTGGTAGCATTGAGAAATACGATATATATTGATAGAATTCCGTATAAGCAGTCAACGGTGGAGTAGGTTCAACGGTTGAGTAGGGTAAAAATCTCTGCTAGCACTCAAGTTCTATTCTTTTACCCCGCCTAGAACGGCCCCCACGCTATTTGCTATAACGGATATTAGCTATACCGGACAGATTGCAGCAGATTTATGCAGTCCGGTATAGCAAGGTTTGAGTGTAGCTCAAGCGGCCCAAGGCGAGTAAGGTGTTGCGGGAACAAGTTTACATATTGCGACCAGGGAAAGTACTCTGTATAATAATGGGATTAGTGCTTACAACTAGTGCGATTTGACCAGCTTCTGAACCCTGCAAGCACCGCTTAGGGAATTGAAGCGGGGATAACTCCGTACTGGTTACGAGCGAGCTAAACAAACCGTCGGAAATGAACGTACTGATGAAGTCAACCAAATTCTTGGGTCCATATCATATGCATAGACTGGTAGCGACAATACAATTTAAACGCAAATTAAGCAATACTTTACCCGCAATTATAAGCACAGCATTCACATGTAGACCCTAGCTAAACCTAAGATACGTTAGGCTCGAGTACCAGAATCGTACACCCCGTCATGACCTTAGGTCAATTGTGGGTATAGACTATTAAAAAAAACAAAAAAAAAAAACAGAATTGTACAGGCCTAAAGGTGCCCGGGTATTACATTATTGCATAGGACCGTACGTATACTTAGCCGGCGCATTTCCCAGCTTAAGTATATCCAAATACTAGCGCTCCCCACGTGTGTTTCGTGCTTGTACCTTGTATCTTAATTTACGTCATAGCAGAGATATTCTTCGGTGAGTATGCGGTAGACTATATTCCTAAAGACATTTGAAATATCAGAATAAACATGGGAGATCTTGAATTGTGAGCATTTAGGCACTTGAGATTGTATAACTAGTAAATTCAGCTTGATGTTTGTAGCCACCAACGATTGCTCCAGATCGGCAGCCAAATTGAGGTTCTTGAGGTTGTATATAAGTTATGTTCACAATTAGATTTCGCTTGTCCTGCAAGGCTGCAACACGGCCGCTGCATCCGGTAGCATACATATCACGAGACACTTTACTTTCTGCCATTGGCCCTGGTTAATCTATAGTAGGTAGATTTGTACTTTTTGTCGTGGTTACAGGGCCACAGGCTCTGAAACAGCGAACGAACAATGAAATAACGTAGCGGCAAAATGTTAAAAAGCGAACAAACTACCGAGAATAAACCAACTTGCGAAACATAGGTAGCATCACGCATAGTTACGCCTCAAACACCCTCGGATTCTTCAAGGTCTACAGGTGTTACCTTTAGTACCCTTAAATATACTACCTATACTGATGTATCTCGAATAAGACCACATGACTCTGGATAGGCGTTACATATGTGTATATACTGTTTTTTAGTCTGCACTGATAGTTGCGCTTTTAATGAAATGAAGCACTTGTAAACGTTGCACACCTATCTAAGTTTCCAACTAGAACCAAAGATCTCGATGTGACCCACGTTCTGAGAGTTTGATTCTATCTTCACCCTTGTTTTTTTTTTTCAAAGAAAAAAATTCAATACTCATATGCGGAGGGTCCATGATGAGCCACCCAGAAGCCCGGGTGGGTTCCGGACAGGGGCAGGATTGCCAGGTCCAACGCTGTCTAAGAGACAAAAGGGGAGAGGAGGGGAAAGCGGTGGGGCCCTGACTGAAGCCCCCGCCCTGAGAATATCTTCACCCCTGATAGCGCTGTATATCAACTTTCTGTATCGAGAGATTAGCATTGGTGCTTCACCACGCGCCCAGATCCCTACCTTTCCTGTGAGCAGCGCTAGCCATCAGGGCCTGTCCAGAGAGATTCATATAAAAGAGAAGGCCGCATGCCCTCTTCCCGACCACTCGTACGACATCTGCGAGCCATTGATGCCCCGATTTAGATTCTCGGTCCTGTCTTTATATTATAAACCACAGAAAAATGCGATTTGCACATGCTGTGCCTCTGGCTTTTGCCGTCTGCAGTGCAGCCTTCCAGTTCGTTCATCCCGGTCTTCTTCACACTCAGACCGACTTCAGTCGCATCACAACGAAGGTCACTGCCAACGCCAGTCCATGGGTTGATGGGTGGTACAAACTCACCAATAACTCCCATTCTGCCTTGACCTATACTCCGAAGCCAGTCTCCAGCGTATGTCGTGGACTTAATGCGGGTTGCACCCAGAATTACGGTCTACTCTTCAATGACATTGCTGCCGCATACGCTCTTGCCATTCGCTGGAAGGTAACGGGCACTACAGCATACGGCACAGCTGCGGTTAAGGTGCTCAATGCCTGGGCGAAGACGCTCACGACAGTTACCGGAAACTCCGATAGATTTCTTGCGGCTGGATTATACGGCTATCAGCTTGCGAACGCTGCCGAGATTATGCGTGATTTCCCTGGTTACCACAAGTCCGATCTGAAGGCAATGCAAACCCTCTTGCGCAGGGTTTTCTATCCCATGAACCACGATTTCCTCGTCAGGCACAATGGTGCGGCAATCAACCACTATTGGGCCAATTGGGATCTGTGCAATATTGCGAGTATTCTGTCTATTGGCGTTTTCACTGACAATACGACGATGTACAATGAGGCGCTTACCTACTTCAAGTCCGGAAGCGGGAACGGGGCCATCAACAACGCGATCTGGAAGGTATACGACGATGGAACTGCTCAGGTGCAGGAAAGTGGCCGGGACCAAGGGCACACCACCCTTGTCATGGGTCTTCTCGGTGTCATTGCCCAGACAGCATATAATCAAGGAACTAACTTGTTCTCGTATGGTGATAATCTCATCTTGAAGGCCTCCGAGTATGTTGCCAAATATAACCTTGGCTACGACGTCCAGTATACCACCTACACAAATCGCAAAGTTCGCCAAACCGTCATCAGCAGTTCCGGTCGCGGGTCAATTCGACCGATCTGGGAGTTACTGTACAACCATTATGTGAAGGTCGAACGAGCTTATGCCCCGTATACCACTCAAATGAACCTGTTTGTAAAAAATCGCAGCGGCGGCGCGGAGGGTGGAGGCGGGAACTATGGCCCAAATAGTGGTGGCTATGATCAACTTGGCTATGGGACTTTGATGTATACTCGGTAGGAGTTTAAAGCCTCTACGAGGGGCTTGTGGCTTGTGCCAACCAGACTAAGTTTAAAGACCAGCTATCCTGAGCAGATACGGGGAAGATCGCCGTAGTTACACTAAAGTGCCAGGCTGGGCGGGTATGCAGTGTGTATCATATTGTTTTTAGGCCAAACTGTGTTTTTATTTTTAGATAAATATATAATTATCAGGCAGGGCCTTTATAGTTCTTCGTGCCCCACGAATGGGTATCTTTCATCGGATCATAGGTGTCACGGATCCTGCCTTGCACTACCCCATAAATCCCGACCCCTCGACCCTGCGGCCCCGGAGCTATACTGGCGACCCACGCACTCGCCAGCCAATGCTCACGTGCGGCTGCACACAATCCCGACTCAGCACAACCTCGATCCTTGAACTCTCTGCCCCAGCGATATTCTAGCGACCAACGCACTCGCCAGCCTATATCCACGTGCGGCTACTCATAACCTTGACCTACTGTGCTATCGCTGGCAATCTGGCTATCGCCACGATCCCAGCAACCTCGATCCATGACCCTGAACTACGGCCCCGGAGGTATCTGGCGACCCATGCACTCGCCAGCCTATGCTCACGTGCGGCCTCACATGACCCTGACTCAGCACGAGATGTACTATTGCCGATCCCGGCAACCCTTAGTCTCATGCCAGGCAACCCTGAACTCTAACCCCCGCCCCAGAGCTATACTGGCACTCGCCAGCTTATGTTCGTGTGCGGCTTCCACCCGACCCTGACCCAGCACTTTGGGGGAGCGCTTCAGACCCAACAGCAGGGGTATGCCACTTTACTTATTACAGTATCGTAGCAGCACGAGTATTAGACATTCCTACGCTCAAACATAGGTAAGCATATTTTACGTAGCTAAACCAAATTCAAATAGAGAGAATAGGAGTCTTATGTAGTCTGGTTGTCGGAAGTAGATGTTACAGTATTATCACTATACTTATTCATCGAACGAATTCAGAATGTCGGAAGCTATGATGCCAATTTCTGCGGACGCTCTACACTACCGTACCCTTTTGTTTGAGCTCAATAAACCAGTTGTAATATCTGCAGACAAGTTTAATGAAATATGGCCATATGTCGATTCTGTTTATGACCCTCGGTATGATTAAGCTTCTATATTTATTAGTTGCTAACAAGTATACTAATTACTACTTAACAGGAATAAGTACTACTCGGAGATCCACAGGGTTTGGACATTGCCATTGTCCTTGATTTAAGGTACGGCGGCGCGGAGGAACTATGGCCCAAATAGTGGTGGCTATGATCAACTTGGCTATGGGACTTTGATGTATACTCGGTAGGAGTTTAAAGCCTATACGAGGGGCTTGTGCCAACCAGACTAAGTTTAAAGACCAGCTATCCTGAGCAGATATGGGGAAGATCGCCGTAGTTACACTAAAGTGCCAGGCTGGGCGGGTATGCAGTGTATATCATATTGTTTTTAGGCCAAACTGTGTTTTTATTTTTAGATAAATATATAATTATCAGGCAGGGCCTTTATAGTTCTTCGTGCCCCACGAATGGGTATCTTTCATCGGATCATAGGTGTCACGGATCCTGCCTTGCACTACCCCATAAATCCCGACCCCTCGACCCTGCGGCCCCGGAGCTATACTGGCGACCCACGCACTCGCCAGCCAATGCTCACGTGCGGCTGCACACAATCCCGACTCAGCACAACCTCGATCCTTGAACTCTCTGCCCCAGCGATATTCTAGCGACCAACGCACTCGCCAGCCTATATCCACGTGCGGCTACTCATAACCTTGACCTACTGTGCTATCGCTGGCAATCTGGCTATCGCCACGATCCCAGCAACCTCGATCCATGACCCTGAACTACGGCCCCGGAGGTATCTGGCGACCCATGCACTCGCCAGCCTATGCTCACGTGCGGCCTCACATGACCCTGACTCAGCACGAGATGTACTATTGCCGATCCCGGCAACCCTTAGTCTCATGCCAGGCAACCCTGAACTCTAACCCCCGCCCCAGAGCTATACTGGCACTCGCCAGCTTATGTTCGTGTGCGGCTTCCACCCGACCCTGACCCAGCACTTTGGGGGAGCGCTTCAGACCCAACAGCAGGGGTATGCCACTTTACTTATTACAGTATCGTAGCAGCACGAGTATTAGACATTCCTACGCTCAAACATAGGTAAGCATATTTTACGTAGCTAAACCAAATTCAAATAGAGAGAATAGGAGTCTTATGTAGTCTGGTTGTCGGAAGTAGATGTTACAGTATTATCACTATACTTATTCATCGAACGAATTCAGAATGTCGGAAGCTATGATGCCAATTTCTGCGGACGCTCTACACTACCGTACCCTTTTGTTTGAGCTCAATAAACCAGTTGTAATATCTGCAGACAAGTTTAATGAAATATGGCCATATGTCGATTCTGTTGACATGGCAGTAAGTATTGCCGGTGAAATTTGCAGTAGCATCGCAAATTCTGATCAAAATCAGTAGGTACTTCCTTTCCCTTTGCAATGCGTTCTGCAACAGCATCAAGTTCTATAGCAAGGAGTTTCTGTATCGGAACTGGTAGCTGACCGATTTCTGGGTACTGTTTGGTAGAAACAGCAGCGTCTTTGATTCGAACATGGCATAGATTTTTATCACGAATACTGCTATTCCGCCGTTTAATAATCTTGCCTTCTGCCGCAACTCTGGCAGTAGCTGATTTAGATCATTTTCGTAGCCGACACTGTCCCATTGCATTGAAGTAGCTCTTGTGGAAGTGTCGTATTGTCGACACATCTTCCATTTTGATAGTGTAGTTAAAGTATTAACTCCGGCACAATGGGAGATATATATGACGATATTTGCGGAGTGTGGTATGGAGGTATATGAGACTATGGGTACCGTTGAGATTGAAGAAGAGGGTAATGGGGAGGCTGAGAGGACTAACAGTATAATTCGCGTTCGAGCATGTGTTGAGCAGTTGCAACAGCAGCTCTATGCAATACACGAGTCAATGGATCAGCTTAATCTGGAGGATACAGTACGAAACCAGCAAGTGGAGGAATGGGTTAATCATGCACAGGTGACATTAGATAGTTTGACATGTAGATATTGCAAGTAGAAATCGACCGTGGGAGTTGTAGATGTCACGACTCCTATTCTCTCTATTTGAATTTGGTTTAGCTACGTAAAATATGCTTACCTATGTTGAGCGTAGGAATGTCTAATACTCGTGCTGCTACGATACTGTAATAAGTAAAGTGGCATACCCCTGCTGTTGGGTCTGAAGCGATCCCCACTTTGGTGTGCTAATGCCGGTTCTTTGGATACATACATATTGTTCTTATCCCGGCAACCCTGATCCCTGACCCCTGACCCCGGACCCTGACCTGCTAAGATAACCGACCGCATCCCGGGAATCTTAACCAGGTATTCGCTCATCTCTGGAACCTGCTCGAAGGTTCTACCAGATCTAGACTTCACGGATATGTAAGCTATATGGTTTTCTAGCTTTATATCAATATCTCGTCCTTCATGTTCTTCTGTAGTCTTCCGTTCGCTTTCCAATGCCTGCCTGCTTATTCTTCTGTGGTCTTCCATTGTGTTCTGCGTTCGGTAATAGTTCTCTATATAGAGACCAGTCCGCTCTCTGTCTTCCTGTCTTCTCTTTCTCCTCACGCAACAACTTGTTAACTTGTCTCCCTTGTCTACTTGTCTTCCCGCCTTCTCTTCCTCATGTATGTAGTTGCCCTAAGCAATATATACATCTCTCCCGCTCGAGTGTAGCTCAGACTGCCTCGCACCCGTACTTGGACATGTCGCACCCCGTACTTGGATATGTCGCCCCTCTAGACTCTGGTTGCGCCCAAGTCTCTCGCCCCTCTAGACTCTGGTTTCGCCCAAGCCTCTCGCCCCTCTAGACTCTGGTTGCGCCCAAGTCTCTCGCCCCTCTAGACTCTGGTTTCGCCCAAGTCTCTCGCCCGGTTTCGCCCAAGTCCCGGCCCGCTCTGCTCGTGCCTGCCTGCCTCGCTCTGCCCGTGCTTGCCTGCCTCGCTCTGCTTGTGCTTGCCTACCTCGCTTGCCTGCCTCGCTCTGCTTGTGCTTGCCTGCCTCGCTCTGCCCGTGCTTGCCTACCTCGCTCTGCCCGTGCTTGCCTACCTCGCTTGCCTGCCTCGCCCTGCTTGCCTGTGCCTCGCTCTGCTTGCCTGCCTCGCTCTGCTTGCCTGCCTCGCTCTGCTCGCCCTGCCCGCCCTCCTTGTGACCTCACGGCCTTGCTTGTACGTGCTTGGCTGCTCGCTCCCGCGATCCCTACCCGCCGGTGGCCTCCCGCCCCTAGCGGTTCATAACAATAGGTATACTAAGTACAAGTAATCATGAATGAGTAATATACGCAATTATGTCACCGAGGACAAGCAGCATACAGGTGCTGACGCATAGGTCAATAATGCCACAGGATCTGATCCTTTTAAAGCCCATGCCCCAATGCCTTAGGTATCCACATCAGGCCTCCCGAGGTCCACTGGCACTCAGCCGGTTAATGAGAGCATGGGAGCCCCGTGCCTCTTGAGTTTCTCTAGTTCTCATCGCGCTTATCTCTTCCGGCCCAATATTTTATGTATAGTTAGCGTCGGACTCGGCAGATTAAATTGCCTTGTCCCTGAATCCATCCCGGTTTCCGGTTGGCTCCTCATGGACCCCTTACTGGGATCGAATAGGAGTAAGGAGTATTTAAAAAAAAAAAAAAGAAAATCTGTGCCTGGCAGCCATACCCATCAATGCCGTATAGGAAAATTCTCACTGTATATAAAACCCCTCGCCCACCGGTACCGAGTCCCCTCTTCCTTCATCAGGGTGATCTTGTCTCCATATCGGTGGTCGAGGTGTGTGCGTTAAATAGGCGGGCGAGTAGAGACGTGAGTCCTGGGTCCTGGTAAAGGAGGCAACGAATAACTAAGTAGCCGAGTGAACAGTGACGGAATGAAGAGAATAGTAGCTATGTATTGAACTGCCGAACTAGATCGATATCCCCAGAAAAGGTGGTGCAGAGTATGGTGGTGGTGTTGGTAGCTGATTTCCTAATTCGATATCTTCCGTATTAGGGTACTGAGCCATCTTAGCGGCGCTTGATAGGCTTTAAGAGATAGCTACAAAATACGAGAACAGCTGGCAATTTATAGTCTCAGGCCAGTGACCCACGTGTAGAGACCAAGTGAAATATCAATATAAACAACCTTAATTAAGCTCTGCCGCAGCCAATTTTGTATTGGAAAAATTGTAATTGGAACGCAGTTGGTTTGTATTTATATATATCTGTTCTATCCCATATATCACAATGTCAGGTTGGTCATCCATTGAGTCCATTTAGCCAAACTGGCAGGTTGGCAGTGGGACACCCCATACACCAAAGTACACTAGGTAATACTGCACTCCATTCATCAACCTCACACTAATTCACCGTCACATACACCAATGTCAGGATATGTTTAATGTTCGTTACATTCAAAACAAATGACCATGCCAACAAATAAAATAAAAATTATCACCATACCAGAAATATTAATGCAAAAAAAAATAAAAAAAAAATAGAATGCGACTGGAAAAAGTTAATAAAATAAAATAAAAACCCAAAACATAACGCTACGGGAAAAGATTTTGAAAATTGAAACAAGATCAAAGGTTTTCAATACCATGGTGACAAGGGTATAATTTTTACAATACCATAATGATTGCACAATACTACAGTGAACTCCTATACCGTACGTAGTAAATACCAAATAAAGGTATATCTGATATTGGGTTATTTTATAATGGGTACATTAATTAGACAAAGAACAAAAGGATAGAGTGCAAGTAATTAAACACCATGAAGGGGATAAAGCACAAGTAATTAAATATCATGAAGAGGATAAAGCGCAGGTGATTAAATATCATGAAGGGAATAAAGTACAAGTGAGATAAAATTCGATGGCTATTAAATTCTGATAGACAGTATAGTGTATATTGTTCTATATATGTAGCTGATTGTTGCTGACACTGAAACTATAAACTCATTATTAGGGTTGGTCAATCGTTATTTCAATTAAGCTAATTTCAATTACGGAGCGCCTTGGCATGGCAAAACTAGCGCAAATTAAAATTTTTGATTGACCGACCAAAGTTGGCCGACCAGGTTAAATCTTCAGTTAAGCCTGCTTAGTAACATCGAGATCACGACTCAGCATTCATCAACATGCCACAACTTACTCGGCGGAGGGTGTTGCTGAAACACATTTGGGAGCTCATAGAGCTGCTTATTATCTTCATTATCTCCAAAACAACATCTTCTTTGACCCAGTTTCGAATGCGAGTGGTTTTCTGCCTTTCGTATGTCATTGCGCAATATTGGGTGGTATTGTGATGTCGAGGGCGGGTGGTGTCGTGATGTCGAGGATGGGTGGTGTCGTGATGTTGAGAGTTGCGAGTGGGGTTGTGATGTTGACTAGGGTGCTAATTTAATTTCAATTATCTCGTTAAGGGACTCTGGAGTCCCTTAACCAATTAAGAGTTCAATTAAATTATGATTAAGGCTCTGGCCAATGAGCAATGAGGCCAAGATGCCAAGGCGCTCCATAATTGAAATTAGCTTAATTGAAATAACGATCGACCAACCCTATTATATTGGAGGTATCTTATCCATATCAATGTCCAGGAAAAAAAGCAGCAACCCAGGAATATCTCGAATGTAAACTGCTGCTGCTGGGTTGATTTGGTATAAGGTATCCATATAATGTTCGAATATTTGAGGAGTATTGAATTAAGCAATCTTCCAAAATAAATCTGCTAATGTACGAGAGAATTTTATTGTAAAATTCTCTTTAAGATGAAAACAACAATATGTGCCGCAGAGCTTAATTAAGGTGTTTATATTGATATTTCACTTGGTCTCTACACGTAACCAGATAATGCGTATATACTGTATGCTCTACCAAAAACCTTCCTATATGGGAAAAATGGCCTTGGCAGCAGAGACGCATGCATATGTTTGTTTAGTACTGTATGTAGCAGCGAGTTCTCCATCACTACATCCACTCATACCCGTGAAGCAGGTGTCTTTGATATTAAGAACATTACCCCCTCGTACTGCTAGGTGGACATACCAATAAATCTGTGCTCAAGATGGGTGTCTTGAACCTCGCGTTGAACTACCACGCTTGCGGACACCGTCATTAGGTGCGTTTTTCCGGCGCTCCTTCTCCGAGCTCTAGAAATTACTAGCATAGTAGCAAGGTTGACGACATCTACTATGGGGATGGACTTGATCGGTTACAGAGAATTGTTCCACTGATCTTGATGGTAGTGAGCGACATACGGATGTTGTTGGTGCGCCCAGATTACTAGTACCCTTACAACCCAGCACTACATAAGTAGTCTCATAACATGTAAGTAGACGCTAATCCATATAGCATTCTGGTCCGAGGACTGCCGAAACGTGCCAACCAGACTAGCCGAAACCAGGCTACAGAGTATATAGTTTGGCTTGGCTACAGAGCATGACTGGGGTGCCCCCGAATTACACTAGGTGTTCTAGGGTTTCCGCCAAAGATATAATCTAGTTGCCAGGTCGCTGTTTGGGTATCACATCGCCTACCAACTCAATTCTTTATAATTGGCGATATCCCTGATCATCATCGTGAGAGTATTTATTGCATAGCGAAGTATATAGAACTTTTATTTAAGATCTTAAAATATTTCTAATTGAACTTTCACCTAGCTAACTAGTGGCATTGTGTAGGGCTCTCTTCCTCACGGAAGACATTTGAGTAAATATATTACTTCCGGTACAGGGAAACAATGAAATTTCATCTATCAGTAGGTATCCATTTTCCCTAACCATCGAATATCATTTACCTAGTAGAATCTATGGCTAAATCAATGTTGGAAGTACTTAGTATAAAGCGTGAGACGATGGAAGCGATAGAGGCCGCCATCGCCCGGTCAGAGACATCAGTGGAGGCTACATTAGCGGGTTGCCCTGACCGTGGAGCCTGGTTAGCCAATCTTGGGGTTGATTTGAGCAGCCAATATGAAAGAACTGGAGATTTGCAAGACTTAGAGGCAGCTGTTACTGTGTTAGAAGCAGCAGTGGAGATTACCCTCGAGGGTAACCCTGACCGAGCTTTTGTGTTTGGCATCCTTGAGATGTGTATGGGCATGCGATATGAACGGACTGGAAATTTGCAGGACCTGGAGGCTGCCATTGCGAGCTCAGAAGCAGCAGTTGAGGCAACACCAGAAGGCCACCCTGCTAGAGCAGAGCTGTTGAATAACTATGGAAGCCATTTGGGAAGGCGAAATGAACGTACTGGAAATCTAGACGACCTGAACGCCGCCATTGCTCTATCAGAAGCAGCAGTGGAAGCGACACTAGTAGATGATCCAGACCGAGCAACATGGTTGGACAATCTTGGGAATCATTTTGGGCATCGATACGAACAGACTGGAAACCTGCAGGACTTGGAGGCATCCATTGCTCGATCGGAGGCAGCACTGGAAGCAACACCAGACGATGACCCTAACCGAGCAGCTCGGTTGAGCAATCTTGGGATGTCCTTGAGCAGGCGATATGAACGAACTGGAAATCTAGAAGACTTGGACGCCGCCATTGCTAGCTCACGTGCCGCTGTGGAGACAGCACCAGAGAGTCACCCTGACCGAACAGGGTGGTTAAACAATCTTGGAATGCATTTGAAGCACCGACATGAACGAACTGGACAATTGCAGGATCTGGAGGATGCGATTGGTAGCACAGAGGTAGCCGTGAACACAACACCAGAAGAGCACCCTGATCGAGTAGTTTGGTTAAGCAATCTTGGGATGCATTTGAAAAGTCGATATGAACAAAGTAGAAATATGAAGGATTTGGAGGCCGCCATTGCTAGATCAGAGGCGGCAGTTAAGGCAACACTATGTGATCACCCTGATAGAGCACCTCGATTGAGTAATCTTGGGATTTATTTGAGCATGCGATACGAACGAACTGGAAATCTAGAGGACTTAGAGGCCGCCATTGCTAGATCAGAGGCCGCAGTGATGGCAGCACCAGAGGGTCAACCAGACCGAGGAAGATGGTTGAAGAATCTTGGGAGGCATTTGAGCAGCCGATATGAGCGAACTAGAAAGCTGGCGCACTTGGAGACGGCCATTGATACATTATGGGCCTCAGTAGACGCAATATTAGAGGGTAACCGTGACCGAGCAGCTCAACAGCACAGCCTTGGGAGTCATTTGAGCAGGCGATATAAACGAACTGGAAATTTGCTGGACTTAGACGCCGCCATCACCCAAACTCAAGCCGCAGTGGAGGGAACACCACAGGGTCATCCTGACCGAGCAGTGATGTTGAATGATCTTGGGGGCTACTTGGGCAGCCGATACAAATGCAGTGGAAACCTGAAGGACTTAGAGGCCGCCATAGAGCAATCGGAGGCAGCATTGGAAGCAATTACAGGCGGCGACCCTAGTCGAGCAGGAATGTTGAATAACCTTGGGAGCTATTTGAGCAGCCGATATGAACGCACTGGAAATATGCAGGACCTGGATACCGCCATAGCCCAATCGGAGGAAGCACTAGAAGCAATTCCAGACGGCGATCCTAGTCGAGCAGCAATGTTGAATAACCTTGGGAGCCATTTGAGCAGCCGATATGAACGCACTGGAAATATGCAGGACTTGGATACCGCAATAGCCCAATCAGAGGCAGCACTGGAAGCAATTCCCGAGGGTGACCATAGTCGAGCAGGAATGTTGAATAACCTTGGGAGCCATTTGGGCAGGCGATATGAACGCACGGGAAATCTGGAGGACTTGGGTGCCGCCATCGCCCAGTCAGAGGCGGCAGTGGAAGCAACACTAGAGGATGACCCTGACCTAGCAGGGCGCTTGAGCAACCTTGGTAGCCATTTGAGCAGCCGATATGAATGCACCGGAAATCTGGCTGACCTGGAGGCTGCTATTGCTAGGTCAGAGGCAGCAGTGGAGACAACTCCAGTCGGGCACACTGACAGAGCAGCACGATGGAACAATCTAGGACATTATTTGGGTAGACGATATGAGCGAACTGGAAATCTGCAGGACTTGGAGGCCGCTATTGTGAGAACCGAAACAGCTGTGGAAGCAACGCCACAAGATCACCCTGATCGAGCAATACAGTTGAAGAATCTTGCGAGCCATTTGAACAGCCGATATGAACGAACTGGACATCTGCAGGACTTAGAGACCGCCATTGCTAAATCAGAGATGGCAGTAAAGGCATTACCGGATGATCACCCTAGCCGAGCAGGACTTTTCGGTAATCTTGGGGTCTATTTGATGAGCCTATATGAACGCACTGGAAATCCTCAGGATTTGGAGGCCGCCATCACCCAATCAGAGGCAGCAGTGGAGGCAACACCAGAAGATCACCCTAGCCGAGCAGGACAGTTGAACAACCTTGCGAACTGTTTTAATAGTCGATATAAACGAACTGGAATTTTGCAGGATTTGGAGGCAGCTATCGAGAAGGCAAAGGTGGCAGTGGATGCGATGCGAAAGGATCACCCTGACCGAGCAGGATTGTTGAAGAATCTTGGGAACCGTTTAAGCAGCCGATATACCAGAAGCCACAATCTGCCAGACTTAAGGGCTGCTCTTGCTGCACACCTTGCCTCCTGGGGTATCGCCACTGCCCCGATATTGACACGAATTCAAGCGGCTTTAACTGCTGCAAAGATTCTAGTTTTTAGCCCTTTGGTCGAGATTACAAGGGCTTGCTCACTGTTACGCAATTCTATTCACCTACTGCCCCTTGCCACTTCGAGGTCATTAGAGCGAGAAGACCAGCAACATATTCTTGGACAACTGAGCGGTCTAGCTTCCCTCGCTGCTGCTGTATCGTTGGAAGCTGGAGAGGCTCCATTGGAGGCATTACGGTTACTAGAGTTAAGTCGCAATATTACAAATGGCCAGCTTCTTGATTACCGGAGTGATATATCGGATCTGATGGAAGATCATCGAACGTTGGCTGAAGACTTTAATTCCTTACGCCAGGAACTCGACTCACCCTTCCCTTCTCCTAAATCCTCTAACACGTCAACACATCAGCTCCTACAGGACCAGCAATCTACAATACGCAAAAGAAATAAGGTTGCACAAGATCTTGATGATATACTCTTTCAAATTCGCCAGAAACCTCGATTCGAAAATTTCTTACGTGCAGATTCTGGGGAGTATTTCTTGTCAGCAGCCCAAGAAGGACCAATTGTAGTGCTCAACGTCACAGAGCTTCGGAGCGATGCCATCCTTATTACGAAAGCAGATGTGAAGAGCATTACTTTGCCACAGCTTTCACATGATTCCGTTCTTAAGTACTTTAGCACAAGTGATGAAGGTGACAACGAAGTGAAGAGAGAGTTGCTGGAATGGCTATGGAAGGCAGCTGTACAACCTGTGCTAAAGGAGCTTGGTTTTTATATCGGAGCGACTGGCAAAATAGTTGACCCCTTGCCTCGGATCTGGTGGATTGGAGTAGGCCTGATGGCAAAGGCACCGATACATGCAGCTGCGAAATTTAGAAAAGGGCGCATCCAGATTGCAACCCTGTGGTATTGCCTTCCATCATACACATCGACTATCAGGGCACTTCAATATTCACGATCTCGACGATTCCAATGTCAGCCGAGTGCATCTATGCTAATAGTTACCATGCCAACAACACCAGGGAAAAGCACTTTGAGTGGCGTTACTAAAGAGGCGGATGAGATTAAACACAGCCTTCAGGATTTCAGTAGAGTGGAAACACTTGAAAGACCAACTGCTGAACGTGTTCTTCAGATACTTCCAGGTTATACTATTGCACATTTTGCTTGCCATGGGGTTTCTTCAGCCAATCCTGCAGACAGCCATCTTTTGCTTCTTAAGGCATCCATCTCGAATGGCAGCACAGAAGACGTTGACAAGCTCCGTGTCAAAGACATTGTATCTCTCAAGTTACATGCAGCCAGGCTAGCCTATCTCTCAGCATGTAGTACGGCTAACAGTCCTTCGTCACAGTTCGTTGATGAAGTAACTCACATCGTGAGCTCCTTTCATATTGCTGGGTTTGCGCACGTCATTGGGACATTATGGTCATCACAAGATAAAGCTTGTTCGAAGATGGGAGCGGATTTCTATTCCACGCTGAGGTTGACAGATAATGTGGCAGTATCTTACCGCACGGCGATTATGGGGTTGATGAAACAGAAACCTTCACAGCCCCTGTATTGGGCACCATTCATTCACTTTGGAGCTTAATGATATTTGTATTTTTTAGTTGTTATATTTTATTTTTTTATACTATTACTCATATACGGTCCCAATGGGGGGGAGGGTACCATGTCTGCATGTTCTTTGCCTTTTCTAATTATATTCCCTAGCTCCAACGGCCTCTAAGCTGTTATCCATAAGTCAGAGGGACAATTGACCGCCTCGTAGCGCTGAGCGTCACTTCCGACGTATCGTTACCCTGTTGGGGACTGTCCTCACTGCCAACACTGTGCAGGGCGTGTAGGAAATACTCTCACGTGGCATAAGTCTGAGATCACGGGAAATTCAGGAACACCGAAATGGCTAATTGGGCAGATACAGTCTGAGACCATGATCCAAATATGGCAAAATGGGCAAAATCAAGAGGGGATAAAGGAACTGGGAATTGTCGGCTGAATAAGGATTTTTCTCTTTTCTCTAGAGTACTAGGACCGTAGCATTGAGACTAGCGATCTGGATCACTCTGTTGTTACTTTGAATATACGCATTTCTCTCCCTTCACGATTCCTCGCTCACATAACCTCGTAATTTTACAGGTTATGAGCCCAGTGCTCTACTAGAAGCAAAAACAGTTGAGATATCTACAGCCTAGCCCAGTAATACTATTGCGCAGAAGTAGGACTTCTCTCTAAGCTGCCTCACACACATACCCACACACTGATCCTGGTCCTGGAAGCTCAACCGAAAAAATAAATCATATTTCAGGAACCTTGCCAACCCAAAGCAAAACCGGCACATCAGAATACATAGAACAGATAGCCGCAAATTACGAACGATTATTGCAAGAGAACCGAAATCAGGACGGACCAATACACGCTAGAGCGTGTGGATATTACTACGACCTCACCGTTAGAGCATACGGACCACCGAGAACTTGAAGAGCCCAAATAGAGCAAGTACCAACAGCATACACAGAACAAGTACGAAGATAAGATAATAAGCTTCGACAAGATACCTGCACTTCTCTAAATGCGCGGTAGCGAAGCAGGACCGGCCCCCAGAGACGAATACGAAGAAGAAGAGCAACTCTTCGAAGAAACCTCCGAACAAGAAGAAGAGGAAGAAGAAGCCACCGAGCTAGAACTCACATATCCAGAACTCCCGAGCGTTCAGTCCCGAAGAAGACAGAGACTCTCGCCACCAAGAACCCATTCAACAAGCTAATACCCCCGAACTGCTACAGTATACTCTCGATAATGTAACCCCCGCCCTGCTCCCATACAAAATAAGAATATATTTGATAGAAGAATATTAATTTTTCGCGGTTGTTTACTAAGGTATTCTTATAGCAAGAGTACCTGATTGGGTAATGTATAAACAGCCTAGCCAGAATAAGAAGCTTATCGATAAGAAATACCCTTCACAACCAACAATGCTATAACATATTATCGCGAATTGAGGCTGCACAATTCGCAGACAAAAGGAAAGGCATGCAAACAGTTATTACTGCCTTCTTCACTTCATCTGGGGCTGTTCCTGGTCCTCTCGTACCTAGTTCTTCCTCTACCACACGTTAATTCTCTTCTTTGATGTACACCTTTAGTAGTTACCCTGACATTTGATATAAGAATATATTTGATATAAGAATATTACCTCCCCGCCGGACGATATTCTTATAACGAGAGTATACTGTATAACCCAACACCTACAAAATGTCGGAATCCAGCAAGAAAATACAAACCCTGGACATCAAGCTAACCGGAGCTGCGACATTCTCAGAATGGGCGATCTCGATCGAAAAGTATTTAGATCTAGTAAGCGTAGGGGATTATAGGGCTTGGGACGTAGTAGTAGGAACTTTCGAAAGGCCAACAGACGTGTTAGACCCAGATTGCAACAGGAAGCTAAGGGTGTGGAAAGATGCAGACAATTTGGCCTTCCTAACTATGAGAAAAAGCTGTGACGAGGCAGTCAGGGCCCGCATTGCTGGTAAAAGCAATGCAAAAGATACTTACGATGAGCTGGAGGCATTCGAAGGAAAAATGGCCACCGAATTCCATGCCCTCCTTAACTCGCTTACATCAGTACATTTCGATGATAGGAAGCCCAATATTAAAGAGGATATAGCTGAATACGAACGGCATTGGAACACCTTTGTAGGAGTAATAAGCCGAGCAGATCTAAGTGGCGGAAAAGACAACGGATTCGGAGAAAAGCTACAATGCTTCGCCAAAAGCGATCGAGCAAAAACTGAATTTTTCCTTAAATCCTACCAACCTACTCCTCAAATACAGTTGAGAATATTCGAGCCAAAGATCATACCTACGGTGATGTGATATCTCTAAAGTACACTGCCCATATCTCCAACGTCGACGCTGCCATGCCTCTGATATGTGCACGCTAGGTGAGAGTATTGCCAGACTTCCAATAAGTGCACGCATAGCTGACGTACGAGCAAGTTCATTTAATAAAGGGGAGAGCGTTACACCGACCAAATGTGAGCACGCATAACTGACCTCTCATACAGAATTATCCAAGCAATCGATATAAGCACTGCCATACATGAACGTCGATCTCCTATGTGCACTGCCATATCTCCAATGTCGACACTGCCATATCTCTGACGTCGAGCGCTGCCATTCCTCTGATACCGTAGAATTCGTCCGATAAGATAGTAATATTGTTTAAGACAGTAATCGTGAATAGGACGGTGGCACAACTCGGCTGCAAAAGACATTGTAGGGGTACCGCAGTATAAGGTTTCTAGAAGGTTCGCGCTTAGGTGAAGGTTTTGTTATGTCTGTTTCCAACCTTAACTTCACCATCAACATCAACCTTCAACATGCCACCAAAACGACCTGGTCCCATAGTTGAGAACACTGTGAAGCGGTCTCATTCACTCACTGTTCCCTTTGAACAGGGCTAAAGCGTCTGTGCTAGAACAGGCAGTAGAAGTGAATACATTATACATCTGAGGAAGCTACCAATGAACTAGCAGAAATTCATATACTTGCTTGCCCAGCTGTTACAGGTCAGTGGAGAAAGCAGTATACACGGGAATTTAAGCTACCAACAATTCCATACCGGAGGAAATACTCGATACCGCCTCTAGAAGGTTTGGGATTAAGCAAATATGCTGTTGCTAAGCAGTTAAAAATCTCTGAGAAGATGCTTAGTCAATGGATCAAAAATGAAGGTTTTATTCTTACACTGAAGGGCAAACAAAAGAAAGCAACAACAGGTCAAATGGCACAGTTCCTAGAGATGGAAAATCATATCCATGAAAAGTTTCTAAAGTTATGTGAGACTGGAGTGAAAATAGAGTTAGGGTTAAGCATATTCAAGTAGATACTTTAGGTAAAAAGCTGTATATAGGATGCTAGTTTTTATGACCATGGTTTTCTAAATTTAGGCAATAAAAGAAAAATCAGTCTTTGATGTATTACTAATAAAGTATAAAAGGTACCTGCTAATTTTGAAAGTCTGATACATGAATTTCATTGTTTTATTCGATGTAATACATACCCAAATTATCAACTACTACCAATACTATCCAATCTAGCAAATCTCGAGATTCCTATACTTAGTAGATTTTAATTAGGAAATATAGCCAATATAGATTAAGTTCTACTTGAATTTGAATTCTTATCTAGGTTAATATATGATACAACTAGAATTATAACCATTTGGAGCTATTCAGAAAGATCTGGACTTGATAAAGAACAAGCAATAGTATAGCTTACTATTTATACTGATGGCATATCTCAAACAAAGCCTTGAATTATTTTTAAAGGAAAAGGAACTAGAATTACAGCTACTAAAAAGAAACTTTAGGATAAGTGAGTTATGGTTTAATTTTAATCTAATGCATGGGTAGACAAACAAGTGATACTTCAATAGCTTATGGTTTAGTAGAAGCTTAGTCCATATCTCTTTTCAAGTCATGGTCATCAAGAATCAGTATTATCAAACTCAGTATCTCAACTATTGGTTTTGGATATATATAAGGCCCAAAAGACTGAGAAGGTTAAGGAGGCATTTATCTATATATATACAACTATGGCTATAGTACTAAGTGGATATATAAGCTTAGTACAACCACTAGATGTCTGTATAAATAAACCCTTTAAAGACCGAGTTAAAGCTATTATAGATAAGCATTATTATAATGTGGTGTGAGGAGTGTAGTAACCAAGGGGTATGAGTGGGAGCAAGGGCAAGATAGGGCTAAGAGCAGAGGATACGGAACAACATAAGGAGGTATGCAGAGAGGTTTGACACTTGCATAAGTAACCTTACGCAAGTATGGAGGGAGCTGGCGAGGCGAGGATAAGACTAGGTAGGGCAGGTGAGGTCGGAGTATACGAGGAAGATACACCAGCATAGAGAGAAGCAAGATCCTGTATTAAGTATACAAGATATTGGATGGGGATCCAACTAGAGGGTGGAGAGAGCGAGATATATATACAGGCTTCCTGGCTAAGGCCACTACAGAAGGAATAAGCTTCCCGAGACCCCTATCTTGGGAGCTAAGGTAGCAATGATAATAATAGCAAATAACGATAATAATGAGAGTTGGATAGATATTAACGTACAAATGAGCCTGGAATTCACCGTACAGAGATCTCTAATTACAAGCATACGCTCTAAACTACGTGAAATATACTTGTAAACAATATATTCTTATAACGAGAGAAATGGGAATAAAGGTAGACTGAGTAAGGAAAGGGTACAAAAATAGCATAATCAATACTAGATATCCAAATAACAAGTATGAGTACTGAAAACATTAAATAAAGCAATATACATATAAATGTATGGAAGGGATATTAGGAGGAGGAGGCTGGACAGGTTTGTACTTGGGACAGTATAGATCTTAGTCTTGAACCTGACTGCTCCTAAGGAGGTATAGATCTAACTTCTAACTACATTGCTTCATGAGATTGTACAGGGTTATTTCGTATCGATAAGCTTACCTAATGTGGCAAGGTGCTTCTCTCGTTATAAGTATATGTATGGTGACTAAGCAAAAAAAATAAGAATATTCTAGTAACAGAAATATACTTATTTACTATGTAGGACTGCTGGAGATATGCTTGTAACCAATATATACTTATATCTGATATGCTTATAATGAGAGATCTCTGTATAGATATTTCGTGAATCAGTGTGGCCTAATATACACATGCAAATAAGCCTGGAAATGACTTGGTATTCATCTAGTCTGGTTGGCCCAGACTAAAATAAGTATATGTTCTGACCCATACACCAATCTGTCAGATTGTCGTGATTGGTGAATGGAGCGCGGTTTAGTGCGCTTGGTGTATGGGATGATCCAACTGCCAATGCGCCAGATTGGCCAATAGATTGATATATTGGCCAATCTACATCTTGGTGTATAGGTCAGAACATAACAGCATGGTGTCTCTGCATGGCAACGAAGTCCCAAATTGTGTTTTGCCGATATGCCGCGAGTTCACACGCTCTGTTGAACTCAGTTGGACAGACTAATAACGTGTTACCGGTTAGGGTAGATTGAGTACTGAGACAACGAAAACACGAACCAGAAGCGAAGGGGCTATTCTCGAAGTAAGGGAGTCATCTATGAATCCTACTGCGATGGAGATCGATTATCCTGAGAGACAGACCATAACTACTTCGGAAGCAACAATGAAGGCGTCAGGTAGCACGAATATTGAACAGAACATGGGACCTTGTGGTCACTACCGTGCAAAGGGGAAATCAGTTGCAGTTGATTGCATTCTGCCAAGCGGAGTACAAATCGATTGTGCAGAGTGTCTCCAGAATTTCATGAAACAGACAGATATTTTATTCACAATATTTCAGTTGACTTTTCAACAGCAGGATGCGGAGAGAGCTGCTCATTCTACTCCAAAGGTCGACACAATACAGGGGCGTGGAATCACCATAGATAGAAATACACTCGATGAGGATCTGCCTACAAAACTTACGCGGCCTCTATATAAATGTATGAATTCATGCATTCGCGGCCTCTCTATATATATATGAATTCATACATTCGCGGCCTCTCTAAATATGTATGAATTCATAGAATTCATGCATTCGCGGCCTACAGTCTAAAATATATGAATTCACAGGAAGCACGGGATGGAGGTCTGCGTTCAACGAATCTCATTACACAGATATCTCATATCGGCTCCTGCGTGGATTTACACAGTTTTGATTTACACCCTTTTGCTTTACACAATGTTTGTATTTAGTCTTCTGCTTTCTGCGCGCGGCGGACCGGGCAGATTAACTTGCCTTGTCCTGAATCCACCCGGGTTTCCGGGTGGCTCCTCATAGTCCCCTCACTGGGATTGAATAGGAGTAATGAGTATTTAAAAAAAAAAAAAGGAAAAAAAAAAAGGAAGCACGAGACGCAGCTTGGCTCACGAAGCACGGGACGCAACCTGGCTGACAGGAAAGCTCCGGACGCAGAGAAATACCACCGCCTAAGTGATAGGAAGCCATAACGCACATGAAGATGTCGCGCGTCCTGACGCCAATTTTTTTTTGCTGATGCAAAACCAATGTACTGTGTTTAAGACTGCAGGCTTATTGGACGAATTCTATAGTATGTGCTCGCTAGGTAAGAGCATTGCCCTAGCCCAATGTGAGCATACATAACTGACCTCTCTTACAAGATTATCAAGGCGATAGTTGCAATGGGCCCGTAATTGTCAGGATCTAGGCGGTGGACATGCAAGCATCATTAGCATGTCTGTGGAAATGCCTTATGTGGTATGTGACCATACCTTTAGAGACTTGGCATGATGTATATATAGTACAGTATTTAGTATAGTATAAGATAGAATGAATAACCTTCACATCACAGTTGACACCCATCACATAAAGATCAGCAGCATGTGAATCTATCTTTTTCAGTATTCATAAAGTAGCTCTTACAATTTATACTGGGCGTATAGAGATTACAAATTCCTTGAAGCTTGAAGAGCTAAGGAATTTTTTTCCAAGCCAGTAGAGCTTAGGAATCTCTCTTTCGAGCTTTCAAAGCTTAGGAATCTCTCTTCGAGCCTGCAGCTTTTTCCAAGCCAGTAGAGGTTAGGGCTCTCTCTTTCAAGCCAGTATATAGAGCTAAGCAATCTCTCTTCCAAGCTAGTAGAGCTTAACAATCTCTCTTCTTCCCATCCCCAGTCTTTCCCTCCCCATCTCTCTCATTCTCATCCCCCTTTTCTGGTCCCAAACCACATCGACAGATGGACTTCTCGAGGCTCTTAATACGTCTCTCCAAATTATCCATCCTTTTAATGAGATTCTGCTCGAGGAAGTCAGCTAACTCAGGCATGACTTCTCGGACTTCCTGAAGGTCGGTCTGGAAGGTATGGTTCCCGTGAACAAGGACCCCAAGGAGGGTGATGACGGAAAGGTAGCCTAGGAAGGTGGGCTGAAAAAGGTTACTGTGGAAAGAAGACATTGAGGATACGTTAAGAGATACAAAGAGGGCTTGCTGAGGTACTTCTGAGTGTAGATCTCGGCTCGTGAGAAGTTTGAATCTCTTAGGCTAAGTTGCGTAATGAAGAGGAATATATGATAGTGAGATGGGGATCCTTTTATTTGATTCTCCTTCGAGTCATAATTTCGTAACTAGGTTTGTTGGCGATGCCGTGATTCCCTTATATTCATGTGAATAGCACATGAATAACTCTAAGGAGTTGTTGTGCCGTGACACCTTTCCACGCTTTCAGGAACTCGTAGTAGGTTACCACGCAAAGGGTGAATTTTCATCCGCACGCATACACAAAATCATATTCACGGTTGCCGCATGAGCCCCCTAGCCCCCCCCCATTGATGTCATGGATCCAGCAAAGCCATAAGATTTTTGACCACGGAATCGGTCGGTTTATTGAAGCGGGCGTGTTTCGCGTTTCGTGGTAGTGGGGAAGTAATGTACCAGGAGGTCTCGGAGCTCCTGGAGCATCAGTGCAATATGTTGTGAATAACTCTCGCTTATGGAAGGTCACGGGAGTAAGCAACCAAAAGAAGGCAATTGGGAATGCAAGGGAAAAAGACCGGGATTCCGGATTAAGGCAATTGGGAAAGGCTGCGAAAGATAAAAGAGCCGGAAGGAACGCAGGAAAACATCTCTTTAGTATGTAGAGCACTAGGACCATAGCAATAAGCCTATAGCGATATCTAGATAACTCTCCTCTTTGAATATACACGAACACTTCTCTTCACGATTCCTCCGCTGCATAACCTCGTAATCTTACAGGTTATGAGCCTGGCGCTCAAGGCATAAGCAATAAGAGCAAAGACAGTGGAGATATCTGTGGTATCAACCCAGTAATACTGCCGTTCAACAGCAACATCAACGTCCAAGGACTGAGTGATCGAACAAACTCAACAACCAGGACGACCCTGTAGTCGGTGGAAAGCGCAAATTGTTCAGTGTACTCATACGAGTACAGCTATCTAATTTTCCAACCTCAATTCAACAATCTACATAATCCCCCAAGGGTTGGTTTCTTAAAAATCGACGCGCAAAAAGGGGCGATTACCCTGTGTCTCACCTGCGTGACAACCACTCCAACTCGTTTTGGTCTGGTTGACTCACAAGGTCTCACAAGGCAAGTCAATTAGCACAAGGTCTTACCATTTTCAAGACAACTGTTAGACCCTGGATATTTCTTCTATTATATCCAGCAAATGGTATTTCTCTAAAAGCTTTTTAAACTTTGTATTAAGTTTAGTTATTTGTTTAAATAATATAGCTCTACTTCCAAAGGGTGTCATTTTCAAACCAGTTTTAGACTAGAGAAAGGGAGGCTGTAAGCTTCTTCTTGATTATAATAGTGAAGGTGAATTGAAAGAACATAAACAATATATATCACCTCTAGCATATACTTTGAATATTACTTAAGAATGGGGCAATTCTAAAATACCCCCATTCTTAAGTAATATATATGGTAGTGCAATCCCACTCTATACTAAAATGACTTCTTAGCCCTCATTATATCTTTGGACTAGGCAGAGAAGACTGTTGTATACTACTAATTTTAGTTTTCTGTATTGATAATGAAGACCACTATATTCTATACAATATTTTATTTTTAGGCTGGATTATGAAGACTCCCTCACTTATTTGATCTCATAAGCTTATTTGATATCATATTTCTTATTCTACTATTGGAAAATATGCTGTTAGGATATATGCTTAGAATAATGCTTAGAATAATGTAATGCTTTGCTAGCTATACTTTAATGTTTCAAATCCTATAATACTGTAATATATCTGCTACTATGTTTTTAATATTTGGAATATTATGAATACTTTTAATACTTCATTTATTCTATTATTACCAGTAGCTATTATTACTATTTTACCATTACTACTATTACTGGTAACAAAGCATAAAAAATACAAGCAATACAATTGTCCATTGCAGATATATTCATTTCTACTCTCTAGATTTCCAATATCTACTCTACACTTGAAGATTTCATGTGGAAAATTTAAGAACTACTATCTTATAATATCCCTAGAATAGGTTGTTCGAGATTCTCTATAAAAGAAGTCAGGTTTCGCTCTCTATATTGCCTTCTCTCCTCATACAATAACTTGTTCACTTTCTTATATCTAGACTAATAATATTTACCTTAAGTATAGTTCAAACTTTCTCGTTCTAAGTTCTATCCAATTCTCAAACACCCTAACCTTGCCTTCTCATCTATCATATGTATAAGATGCTTACATATATAATAGTATTTCTCCTATTTTCTATCACCTGTATTACAGGTGATACCTAACACCCATCTATAGCAATAATATATAATCTAATATATGACTCTAAATAATCTAAGTAAGATATAATATAATATTGTATGCATTCATATAACTATATTTGGCATATTATTTTTATCAGGTAATACCTGATACCCATGTATAATAATGATATATGACTTGATATATAAATCTGAATAATCTAAGTAAGGTATAATATAATATTATATATATTCATATAACCTTATATTGGCATATTTATTATCTAACATATATAATACTATATATATTCATATAATCTGATATTATGTCTGATTGGATCTAGCATATATAATGCTATATGTATTTAGATAATGGCTTCCATTATTATATCGAATTATATATGGTTGCATATGTATACAAATTAGTACTTATATGAGTAGCTAATTATTATTTCTTCTTTACCCAAACTTTAGTATTTACATATCCTATACTACTATATTCTATATATTTCTCTAACTATGATATCTTTATATAATATAGTAATTATACTACTAATTACTAAATATAGAATACCTAGTACCTGGCTATACTAAATCTTATAAAGAGAAGTCAGTAAATAGCAGCTTACAGTAATACCTAAAGGTATCACACAAAGATTATGTACTTCAGGGTAATGAACAATAGCCTATATGAGACCTTAAGACTGTACGTAAAGAAATTAATGCTTGGTATAAAGCCAAATACCCTCACTATAGCCTCACCTTGACCAGGATAAAGCAAATCAAAGATTTAGCTGAGGAGCTTTTAGAGAAGGCAAATATAGCTTAGTAGCTTCGAAGATTACTATCACTAGTACTGAATATAATAGTTAATAAAAGATATATATATTAGATCTTGGAAAAGATATATAGTATATTTGTAAGCAGGTTAGAAAGGATATATGATTGGAACCAGGTAGCTAAGGTATGTATAGAGTTTAATTGATATATATTATTATAGATTGTTAATAGAAGCTATATAGAAAGTCACTTAATTCTTAAAGAAACCCATATTTGATGAGGAGGTTAGGGATGAATAGGAAGTATATCTGAGCTATAGCCTGAAGATCTTTAAATACTGAAGTTAAATCAAGGACTACTAGGCTTTAAAGAAAGTATTTGATTATAGACTTTGACTTTAGAAAGAAGATTACATGGCCAATAGGACAACTCGGGTTTAGGAGAAAGCCGAGATACTATATAGACAGAAGTACAACTTATAATACCAGAATAATTATAACTTTGAAGTTGGTGATAAGAATGACTATAAAGTTGGGGATAATAGTACTACTAGTCTAAACTATAGATCAAGTACAAGTAAGAGCAACTATCTATAATCTAATATTCTTCCAGGAGTTTTGACTCAGTGAATTTAAGGTATTTTGCTAGAGTTGGACCAGTTGATAGTATCTGATGAATCTATACTTCTGCATGCAATAACTAGACTTGGGATCCTCAGAGTGAATGAAAGGCTAGAAGCTGCTTTTATGAGTAAATATTTAGGCCCAGAGTAATATAGTCATAAAGGTTTATCTTACCTAAAGTTAGATTATATTAACTATTGCTAATAGCTTAAAAGCCGAGGATACGCTTCTAGATCTAGCCTTCTAGCTCTAGGAAAGGATTTTGAAGGCTCTGATAGAAACTATACTAGTTAGGTGGTTCCAATTTATTATAGTCTTGAAGTTACTGAATTTGTTAATTATGGAAGATCTCGAGGTTGTATATAAGGAGGCAAATGAAGTAAGATTATAAAGTACAGTTCAAGGATTATGATATAAAGAGCCTAAGCAGGAGAATACAGTGATAGTAGTTTGTAGTAGTAGTAGGCACTAGTAATAGTTGAATATAAATATTCTTGTAGTGGTTGTTATAGCTCAAGTAAGAGACTTATATACTAAGAAGTAGAATCCAGTCTTGTATATTCATTAAGTACTAGCTAATACAGTAGACTGATTATCTACTAGTTAGATATAGAATTAGGGATGGGAATATGGAAGTGTATAACCTTAAGATTGTCTCATACATATTTAAGTATTCAATATATTTCTATTAGTTTCTATTGTCTATTATTTATGTATAGGTATTAGTTTGTTCTATAGTTAGTTCATATACTTCAGCCTGAGGATTACTGTATTATATCTCAGCTAAACTCTTATATATATATCAGACTGTAGGTATCTATATTAGGAAGTAGTTTCTTAATTAGGCAACTATTAATAATACAGCCTCTTCTACTAGCTATACTTAAATGGGTAGCTTATAGTAGATCTGATAAATAGTTATTAAATCAAACTGCATATATATGTAGACTTAAATAGATAAGTTAGAAGGGCAAGATAAAAGTATTATTTTAAGTCACAATAAGAATTGCTTATATCAAGCACATATTTATACCCAAGTTCTATTATATCTACTTGCTAGTACAAGTCCCAACTTCTATTATATATGTTATATAGTATTCAGGTATATTATAGCTTGCCTATAACATTACAATACTTTTTTATTATTATCAATAAACTACCACTACTACCTACTGTATCAATATGTCCTAGTATGTCCTATTCTACCTAGGAATTGGTCCAATACAAGTATATAGGTCAGTTAAAGTTGAATTATTGGTAGATATATGTATACAGTATAGTTAAGGTAGGGTTGTAGGCTCTGGCCAGTTAAGGTTAGCTTGCCACTATCAGTATAGCACCCGTTCTGCTCAATATTTATTATATATTAGAGTAGTACCCACTCAGCTGAATATATATAGGCTTGTATTGATAAAGTAAATAAACGATAGGTTATCGCAGTTATATATTTATCACATGCTCGACCTATAGTATATAGTCCTCCAGCTATACCAACATCTACCAACAACCCAGTTGTCCATTTTCTCAAACTGCTTGCAATGATTTTAATAAATATCTTAATACTTGTGTTAACCACTTCCTTCTAGGGAACTACTGGGTAGTTTTAGCATATGATATATATGATATTATTATGGATTTAACTACTGCAGGGTCTTAATAAGTACCTACTACCTACCAGTATAGTAGTGTCAACTACCATTATATAATGTACTTAGGTATAGAAATACTACTAGATCGACTTAGTACTCATCGTTTAAGGCAGCTTTGCTAGAAGCAATAGCATAATATAAATCGGTATCTAGGGAAGTAATATTATTAGAAATTAAGAACCATATTGAAACATACATACTATATGCAATATATTCATTTGGCCTGCAGTAAGCTTTGCCGCTTTGTGATTCACATTGTAACATAGTGCGAGGGGCTGAGGGGCCAAGGGGTACGAGTGGGGCAGAAGGTAGAAGTGAAGGCAGGGGCAAGAGCAGGGCAGAGGCAAGGGAAGAGCCGGCGAGGCAGAGGACGAAGGCAGAGGCGAAGATAAAGGCGAAGGCGAGGACAGGCCAGGCAAAGCAAGGCAGAGGCGGAGTTGAAAGCGAGGGCGAAGGCGAAGGCGACGGCAAGGCAAGGCAAGGCGAGGCAAGGTAAGGTGTACGAGGAAGATGCACCAGCATAGAGAAAGAAGTAAGGTCCTGTATTTGGTATATAAGACGTTAGATAGGGATCTAACGAGAGGGCAGAGAGAGCAAGCTATATATACAGACTTCCTTCCTAGCTAAGGCCATCGGAAGGAATAAGGTTCTTGAGACCCCTTATCTCAGGAGCCGAGATAATAATGCTATCACCTGAGTTCACAGGTGATGCCAGAAGGAACAATAACAACAACGAGGTCAGACTAGGCTAGGAAGGGATGGTTGTGACACTATCCCCCCTTTAGGCTCGGAGGCCTAGTGATGAAAGGCAAGGCGAAAGGCAAGGCGGGAAACAAACAAAACAGGCGAGTGAAACCAATAACCAATAACCCAACCCTAACACCGGAAGCAGGTAAAACAACAACAACAACAACAACAACATCCAGGCCATAACTCCGAATATCGAAAAAAATACACAAAAGGCACAATCCATGACTCTAGGCGAGTAAGGACAAGGCAGGGTATTATTTAGTGGGCCGAGGCTTCTGTGGATAATGTTGGTAGAACAGGTTGACCAGGTCCTGTGCATTATCTAGGTCCTCTGCGGGTTACCAGGTGGTTTCCTCATCTCCCAGCCATTTGACCTTGTACTGCAGATGCCCATTCCTCTTCCGCGAGTCTAGTACTTCCTCCACCTCCCATTCTTCTTCACCTTCGATAACTATAGGGGGAAGTGGGGGGTGTTTTTGTCCTAAAAGAGGGTCCTCCACGGAGGGCTCGATCTCGGAGACATGGACAACTAGGTAGCGTTTGATGTCTCTAGGGAACCTCAGGCAGTAAGTGTGAGTGCCCACGGCCCCCAGCACTTCGAAGGAACCCAGGAACTTATGGTCAAGCTTGTGGGAAGGGCATTCTGTCCGGAAATGGTGGCTGGAGAGCCACACCTTATCCCCTGGCTGGTATCGAGGAGCTGGCAATCGTGATCTATTGGCATACTTAGCTTGCCTGGCCTGCACATATCCCAGCTTGGCTTTCAGGGTACAGTAGAGTTCAGTGATTCCAACTGTGAACTCTTTAGCTGGGGGGTGGGCTTTTTGCAGGAGTGCTAGGGCATCCACTAACTGGAGGTGCTAGGGTATCTACAAACCGGGGGTGCCAACCATAGTTAGCTAGGAAAGGAGAGGTCTTGGAGGATTTCAAGAACTGGTTGTTCGCGGCGAATTCGTAGGTGGCCAGCAGTGAAACCCAGTTATCCTGCTAGTAATTGACAAAGGCCCGCAGATATTGCTCCATAATGGCATTCATCCTCTCCGATTGGCCATCCGTCTGGAGGTGATATGCTATTGACAGACGTACTTTGATCCCTAGAAGCTCGCAGAAGGCTCTCCAAAAGTCCAACGTGAACTGAGGGCCATGGTCGGATACAATGGATTCGGGGAGCCCATGGTACTGGAACACATTGTTGAGATAGAGGTTGGCTAGCTCCTGAGCAGAACAGGTATCCCGACAAGGTATAACATGCCTCATTTTTGTCAAACGATCTACTACTATCAAGATGGCATTGAACCCCAAATCTTCTGGCAACCCTGTTATGGAGTCAATAGTTAGGTGCAGCCATGGCCGATCAGGGATATCCAGAGGTTTCAGGGTCCCATACGGGGCGTGGCGGACAGGCTTAACATGCTTGCAAGCATGGCAGTTCCATACGTACCGCTTCACATCCTTCCATTAGTCAATCTATGTGTACTGCCTGGCCAGAAGCTCTAACGTTTTGGCCACTCTAGGGTGACCTGCAACCAGGCTGTCATGGTGTTCCTTGATCAATCGAAGGCATAGCTCTCCTTCCGGCACATACAGCCATTCGAGGTGGTAGAGGAGGCCTTCCTAGATAGTACACTCGGCTAGGGAGATCTTGGGGTGGTGGCACTGGCCAGAATCCACTGCGGCAATAATTTCCTTGGCCAGGGAGTCATCCTTGTATGCCCGTTTCACTAGTTGTCGGAGGTTGGTTTCCATGGCAGCCTCAGCTTCTGCATCAGCCTCAGCTTCAGCAAGGACATTGGCCGCCAGATCGAGGTTTTCGGGCTTCAATACCACCTAATTTTAGTATTTTAGCCTTTCATCCCCCCCCTTAGGGAGATCTCCTGATCTTTAAGTTAACGTATTGGGCTTGCCACCAGCCTTACCAGAATGGTATTTAATCTTAAAGTTGAACCGAGAGAGAAATTCCAACTACCTGGCCTGCCGTCGGTTGAGCAGCTTAGTGGTGGTAAAGTACTCAAGGTTTTTGTGGTCAGATAATACCTCGATGATCCCCTTAGCTGACTCCAGGTGTAGCTTCCATTCCTCAAATACTCACACAATGGCTATCAGCTCCTTGTCATAGATCTCGTAGTTGCACTCAGCTGGGGAGTGCTTTTTCGAGAAGTAGACCACTGGGTGCAGGATGCCGTTGACATACTAAGACAATATCTCCGTGGAGAGATAGTCGGAAGCATCGGTTTCTACGATACATTCGCTGTCTGGGTCAAAATGGGCTAGGATCGGTGCTGAGCAGAAGGCTTCCTTGAGGTTCTGGAAGGCAGATTGGGCTTCTGGATTCCAGTGGAAGTGCCAGTTATTCTTGGTCAGGGCAGTAAGAGGGGCTATAATCTTCAAATACCCTAGAATGAACCGTCGGTAGAAGTTAGCGAACCCCAAGAAGGCTTAGACGTCCTTAAGATTTGCTGGGATTTGCTATTCCTAGATAGCGGTAACCTTGGCAGGGTCCATCCTGATACCTTCGGTGGTAATAATTAACCCCAGGTACTTGACCTCCTACACATGAAACTCACATTTCTCGGGCTTGCGGTATAATCCAGCTTGCTCCAGCTTTTCCAACACTTGACGGACATGTATCCTGTACTCTGCCAGGGTGTCTGAATAGATCAGGATATCATCGAGATAAGCCATGCAGAACATATTCAAAAAGTCTCGTAGGGTGTCATTAATGAAGTATTAGAAAGAGGCCGGAGCGTTGGTTAAGCCGAAGGGCATAACATTATACTCGAAGTGGCTATAACGAGTTTGGAAGGTAGTTTTCTACTTCTTCCCCTCGGCGATCCGTACCAGGTTGTATACCCCTCTCAAATCCAGTTTGGTGAACTATTTGGCCTTGGAGAGCCTGGCTAATGTTTCCTAGATTAAGGGTAGGGAGTACCTGTTTTTGACTGTTATCTTATTTAGGCCTCAGTAATCGATACACAACCGGAGAAAGCCATCCGATTTCTTCACAAAAAGCACCGGGGCACCTGCTAGTGAGAAGCTGTGGTAAATAAAGCTCTTGTTGAGGTTCTCCTCCAAGTATTTCTTCAAAGCTTCCAGCTCCAACCAGGACATTCTATAGAGGGGCCTATAGGGGGGGGTCTTACCCTCTACCAGCAGAATTGTATGGTCATATAGTCGGTAAGGTGCCAGCTTCTCTACAGCTTTTTCCGAGAACAGATCAATAAACTCGTGGTATTCGTCCAGAACTATGGACTTCCACTCCTCCTTCGACCATGTCTTATTAATCTCTAGGTTCACCTCATATATGGATAGGGCATAAGCCTTCAGCTTGTGCCTCCTGGTGAGGTAAGCGAAAGCCCCTGCCCCGATAAAGCTGACGTTCAGGGTTTTTAGGAGTTGTACCATCTATCACTGGGATTAGGCTCACCACCAGGATGTGGCTCAATTTATTACTAGATACATTTTGAGCTAGATCTAGTTACACGAGAGTGCGGAGTAGATGGAATTGAAGGAATATGAATGGTAGACCTCCGAGAACGTATTTTGAGAGGGGAACGGGGGGTGCGAGGGGTCATACCCCTTCGTAATAAAGGTAATGGGGTAGAAACGGTAATAATAGACAAGGTAGAATCAGAAGAGGAAGATGAACTTGAATCCGAATTCCACCTATCCATTTCATCATCAAGAACTTCAATAACCACTGGTAATTGAATTGAGACCCGCTTGCCTTTGGTAGAGCGACCTACAGCCAATTGAGCAGCTGCTTGTTTGGCTTGTCTTTTCTCCGCAGCCTGAGCTCGCTTTAAATCTGCTGCATCTCACTCTTTATATAATCTAGCGAGAGTTTTGCCATCAATTACCTCCCCATAACCCTTCCCAATATGCCTCTTGTCCTTAGGAGCTGCCAACTGTGCTGCTTCCTGCCATTTGGTAAACATAACTCGCTCTAGGTCCCGATCCTTATCCGCTGCAATCCCAAAGCGCTCCAAGCGTTCTATCACATCCAAAAGCTCTTCCTAATTAACAGGAGCATCTCCTTTCAACATAAGCTTAGCTCTTCTAGTATGGTGGAGAAGATCGCTTGAATTCTTTGGAGTTGCAATGGTTGTAGAGGGAGGAGGCGATGATGATTCTAAGACATGTCCGTGCGGAAGTTTGCCAAAAATATATCGAGCATTAAATGGAATCAAACCAGCTCCACGCCATCCTGCAGTAATATTTTCCTTCGTATATGTTGCTTGTCGAGCCTCAACAAGCAAAGGAAGAAAATTCCCCTTCCAAATCGTAAAAAATGAGAATCGAGTCGTCCAATCCACTGCTTTGCCATATGCTTTTTGGAGTGGAGAAAACAAACCAACATCCAATGGCTGAAGTAGATGAGTACTATGTGGTAGTTAACAATAGGGCTTGATATTGGCTTCATCACAATACTTAACAAACTCGAGAGTAATATGTAAATTGTGTCCATCGATAATGAGAAGATGGTAGGGGGATATTGCTGTAACTTGTAGCTTCATTATTTGATCGAAATGCTTGAGCCATTCCATCCCAAGCTTGCGGTTCGTCCATCCTTTAGGTGAGGTTGCAAATAAGTAATCCGCTGCTTCCGAATCTTTCTCCAAATGCTGAAACCAACCCATATATCGCTTCGCTCCCTTGTAAATAACCAAAGGGGGTAATACTCTGCCATTTCCGCAAATAGTCTCAATAACTGTTATTAGCTCCCTATTGCTATCTTGCGCAAGCTTTCCTGTCATTCCTCTTCCTCGTCGTCCACAAATAACCTTGCATCGATCAGACTTGCCCATCATAAACCCTTTCTCATCCATATTGAACCACATATCTTCCGGAATCTCAAATTTTCGGATAAGCAAACCTAACCTCCGAAAGTGATCAATTAGAACCTTTGGATCACTAGCCTTAATTCTCTTTTTATCAAATGCAGATGAGAACTTTGCTACAAGGTTTGGATGCCGATTGAGAAACCTAGTAATCCAATTTTTCCCTATAACATGATCTAGGTTCTCAGGTGCATCCCGCAAAATCATAACGGCTTCTCGAACATGCTCAATCCGTGGTAGAAAGCCTGCATGCTCCAATCGATATATCCAGTGCACAATAGCTCGTTCCTCTGCTGCTGTCACCAGCTGCTGAGACTCGTGTCCAGCCACCCTGCCTTGTCCTCCATGAAAATGTCTTCGTAAGGTGGTCAATGCAATACCATTGATATCGGCAGCCTTGCGGATCGATGGGTAGAGCCCAGATTGTAGTCCTTTCAATGCAAGAGTAATAGATGACTCCTTTTGGTACTGTGCCTTGAGCTTTCTCGGCTTCACCCGACCCATTTCGCAAGCTTGGGGCACCTAGAGGCTTTGAAAATAGTTAGCTAATAATCACCCTTCAGTGCCAGATTATACCTACCAGTGTCCAATTCTCCGTTAAATTCCAGTCTTTAGGTAGTCTATTCTGAGGGCGAGGTGGTATTGAACTGTGGGCTTCGGCATTGCCCCGCTTGCCCCGCATTTGTACGTCGCAGACCCTTGTCACTACCCTTGTCACTAGCACGTAGGGGCTGCGCCACATCCCGGTGGTGAGCCTAATCCCGGCGATGTATGGTAGGCCGGGGAAACTAGAGGAACCAGATGAATCAGGGGAACTGGGGGAACCAGGAGAACCGGGGGAACCAGGGGAACCGGGGGAACTGGGGGAACCGGAGGAACCGGGGGAACTGGGGGAACCGGGGGAACTGGGGGAACCAGGGGAACCAGGGGGCACGGGAGGGACAGGGGGAACAGGGGGGTTAGCGGCATTGATCTGGTGTGCTACCTGGGTCGGGTGGATTATCAGGGGTGGCAAAGCACACAGCCCAGTAACGGTGGCCTTCGGATTCCCGTAGTGTTTTTTGCAAAACTGGCTATTCAACTGCAGGGTATAAGAGCCGAAGCTGACCGATAGATCATGCATTCTCAGCTATGGAATTCTAACCACAACTGGGTACTTCAGCTTAGTCACAAACATCGGAAGGTTTGCCTCGGAGTGATCCTCGACCAGGGTGGGCACGCATGCAATCTCGGTGATATCCCCGGAGGAGATGGGTCGACTGTCGATGACATCCAGAACACAGGGGGTTTTGAGCTTGGACATGGGTATGGAGAATTTACTGACAAAGGCCTGGTCAATGAATGCAATTCCTGAAGGGCCGCAATCTATAAGAGCTGACGTGGTGATTGTTCTATCACTATTGATTCTGAGGGAGATAGATACAACAAAATGCTCGCTAAACAAGCGAGATTCGTCAACAGAAGCGGAAGAAACAGAAAACACAGACAAAGACAAAGATAAGTGGCCTAGGGCAGGTCCCTTGCTAGTGTCAGTAACTAGGCAAGGGACAGGGCTTTTCCCGACTCGTCAACCTGCTCAATCCTGGGCACTGGGGTGTCGGCCGGGGAAATGGCATGGATGGCCAGGGAGCAAGCTTTTCGGAGAGGACAGGCCGCAATAAAATGGTCCGCCTTCCCACACGCAATACATAGGCCTTTATCCCTGCACCTGTCCCATTCCTCCTGCATCAATCGAGGCCTTTCCGAGAATAAATCCATAGGGGCAGGACCTCCTGGCACCAGTGAGGGGTGTGCCGGCTTGTTGCTTGTGGGGGATTGGGCTGGCTTAGTGTTCGGCTGCTACTGCTGTTGTTGAGCTGAGCAGGTGGTCGGTCAGAAGGCCAGTCGGTGGCGTAACCTGGCCATTTGTTGCTCCACCATGGAGGCCTGGTGGATCAACTCCTTGAGGGTATCAACCGCGGGGAGGATAACCATAGCCTGTTGGAGCTCGTCGCTAAGCCCCTCCTAAAATTGCTCGAACTTAGCCTGGTTGTTCCACCTTACCTCTGCGGCCAGCCTGGAGAACTCTGCCACATATGTAGACAACTCTGAGTTCCACTGTCTCAAGGCTCGGAGAGCTCGGCTAGCTATCCCTACTGTATCAAGATCTCCGAATGCCCGATCCGAGATGACAAACAAGGCTGAGACGTTGTCAAGCTTGATCCCTGTCTCGAGCACATAAGGCTGGATTTGATCCGTAGTCTTGCCCTCCAGCAGGGCAAACACATAGGCCAGGCGGTGTTGTTTTGATGGAAATCAGGCCAAATCTCGACTCAACTTTAAGTTCACTGTGTTCTTCCAGGCTCGTAAACGAGCCTGATCCCCATTGAACTTAGTGGGGGTGGGGATACTTTCCATTTTGGCGGTGGTAGTGGTTGGTGTAGGAATGGCTAGGTTCACCAGTGCGCGGCTGAGATTTTGTACCGTGGTCCGCTACACGGCAATGGTTACACCGGCTACCTCCAATTCCCTATGGAGGTTGATTATTTCTTCATTGGCGGATTCTAGCCGTTTCTCCACAACAGACAGGCAGTTACTGAGCTTCGCCCCAAGGAGGTCTGTTGCTTCGAAAATGTCAATTACTTCCCGGCAGTATGCGGCTAGTTTGGATGGGGTGGTAGGGATTGGGCAGGCCCTCCAAATTTGGAATCTGGCACCCAGTAGGGGGTTTTAGGCATCCATCGGATCGGTGGTATCGTTTCTGTCGTACTGGTTGGCCCAGGCGATCCAATGTAGTGTAACGTAGCGCGAGGGGCTAAGAGGCCAAGGGGTACGAGCGGGGCAGAAGACGGAAGTGAAGACAGGGGCAAGAGCAGAGTAGAGGCAAAGGGAGAGCTGGCGAGGCAGAGGATGAAGGCAGAGGCGAAGACGAAGGCGAAGGCGAGGACGGGGGCCAGGCAAGGTAAGGCAGAGGCAGAGTCGAAGGCCAGGGCGAGGGCGAAGGTGACAGCAAGGCAAGGCAAGGCGAGACAAGGTGAGGTGCACAAGAAAGGTGCACCAGCGTAGAGAGAGAAGCAAGGTCCTGTATTTGGTATACAAGACGTTAGATACGGATCCAATGAGAGGGCGGAGAGAGCAAGCTATATATACAGGCTTCCTTCCTGGCCAAGGCCATCGGAAGGAATAAGGTTCCCGAGACCCCTTATCTCGGGAGCTGAGATAACAACACTATCACCTGAGTTCACAGGTGATGCCAGAAGGAAAAATAACAATAACGAGGTCAGACTAGGCTAGGAAGGGACGGTTGTAATATACATAATATTCCTGATTCTATCTCATATGCTTAAACTTATACTTTATTTTTTCTTTTTATACACTCAGTACTTACATGCAGACCCAACGAGAGTCCATAGTGAGCCACCTAGAAATCTGGGTAGATTGAAGGTAAGGCAAGTTGTTTGCAAAGTCTACGCGAAGCTAGATACAAACAAAACCTCTTACGACTATACACATCTCTGCTACTATTATTAGCTAGTGACTACCAGATAACCTGAAGGCATGACTGGAGATTATATCATTCATATTATAAACTTATAAAAGAAATAAGTTTAAGATTTAGAGGGGAGTAAAAGTAAACTAAAAAAGGAGATGAACTCATGTAGAAAGTGAGCTAAGGAAATTAGAACAAAAAGAATTTGTAACAGACTATAGCCGCAGTATAGCATAGGACTAAAGCTATTATAGTTGTCATAACCATCCCCTTCTAGCCGAGTTTTCTCGTTATTGTGTTCTTGTTGTTGTTAGTGTTGTTCTATTAGCATCACCTGCGTCGCAGGTGATATCGTTGTTATCTCAGTTCTCGAGATAAGGGGTCTCAGGAACCTTATTCCTTCCGGTGGCCTTGGCCAGCCAGCCTGTATATATAGTGCGCTCTCTCCGCCCTTTCGTTGGATCCCTATCCAACATCTTGTATACCAAATACAGGATCTTGCTTCTCTCCACGCTGGTGTACCTTCCTTGTGCACCTCCCCTCCACCTTGCCTTGCTTTGCCTTGGCCTTTATCTTCGCCCTCACGCTCGCCTCCGCTCCTGCCCCTATTCCCGCCTCTGCCCCCCCGCATGGTCGTACCCCTTGGTCCATCCCCTCGAGCCTCGTTACCCTATGTTGGATCTACCCTGACCAACCGGTACGAACATCATGAACCTCAACGATAATACCCAAGCTCCAGGGGCTAGGTTTCAAGCCTGGTGAGCCCTGCCAATCCCCTCCGAGCCCAGCGACCTTATCACATACCACTGCTAAATTATCGATATCTTTCTCGCCACCGATAACCTGGCCAGCGAGCGGTGCAATGAGCTCACCCAGGCTCAAAACCAGCTCACCCAGGCTCAAAACCAGCTCACCCAGGCTCAAAACCAGCTGCAGACCGCCTGGGATGAGATCACCATCCTTCGGGAGGATGCCGCAGAAGACAGGATAACCATCTGCGAGATGTCTCGCAACCTTGCCACCGCAACAGCCACCGTAACAGACCCCGCCCCCAAGACCCAGAAGACTCAGGACCTCCTAGCACCCCCCAAATTCAACGGTGATCGAGCTAGGCTTAAGGCCTGGAAGAACTCGATCAATCTCAAGCTCAATGGAGACGCCGTAAAGTTCCCGACCACTCAGCACAAACTAACCTACATCTATGGCTTGCTGGAGGGCATAGCCATGGACCAGGTCCAACCATACTTCAAAGAGAACAGTGTCGACCTGGCAGACGTTCCAGCTTTGCTAGCAATCCTGGACTGGGCTTTCGGGGACCCCGACCCGGTAGGGACGGCCACTCGTGCCTTGCGAGCATTGAAACAGAAGAATACCGAACTCTCCACCTATGTCGCAGAATTTTCTCGGTTGGCAGTCGAGATCAACTGGAATGATGATGCCAAACTGGACCAATTTAAGGAGGGTCTCACCTTCGAGCTCAGGCAGGCCCTGGTATACTGCCCAGCAACCACCACACTCAAAGGCCTCATAGACCAGGCGAGCAGGGTGGAGCAACAATTAGCTGCACTTCTAGGCCACCCAAGAGCCTCCTCCTCCTCCTCCTCTTCCACCGCCCGTCCACAACAATCACCAAGCCAACCCCCCAGTAAACCTGCCAACAAGCCTGCCTACCCCTCGTTTGTAGCCGGAGGAGCCACCCCCATGGACCTGTCTTCAGGAAGACCCCGCTTGACACAGGAAGAAAGAGACCGCCGACGAACTAACAACCTCTGCATTGCTTGTGGTAAGGGGGACCACTTCATTGCAGCCTGCCCTCTCCGGAAGGCTCGCTCCCTGGCTGTCCACGCCATTTCCCCGGCCGACACCCCAGTGCCCAGGATTGAGGAGGTCGATGAGTCGGGAAAAGCCCTGTCCCTTGCCTAGTTACTGACACTAGCAAGGGACCTGCCCCAGGCTATTTGTCTTTGTCTGCGTTTTCTATTTCTTCTGCTTCTTCTGTTGTTGATGAGTCTCGCTTGTTCAGCGAGCACTTTATTGTATCTATCTCCCTCAAAATCAATAATGATAGAACAATCACTAGGTCAGCACTCATAGATTGCGGAGCCTCAGGAATTGCATTCGTTGACTAGGCCTTTGTCAGTAAATTCTCTATACCCACGTCCAAGCTTAAAACCCCTCATGTTCTGGATGTCATTAATAGTCGATCCATTTCCTCCGGGGATATCACCGATATTGCGTGCTTGCCTGCTCAGGTCGGGGATCACTCCGAAGCCTTCCCGATGTTTGTAACTAAGCTCAAATACCCGATTGTGCTCGGAATCCCGTGGCTGAGAATGCACGATGTATCAGTCAGCTTCGGCTCTTATACCCTGCAGTTTAACAGCCAGTTTTGCAAAAAACACTGCGGGAATCCGAAGGCCACCGTTACTGGGCTGTATGCCTTGCCACCTCCGATAATCCACCTGACCCAGGTGGCTCACCAGTCCGTACACATCAATGCCGCTAATTCTCCCGTGCCTCCTGCCCCTCCTATGCCCCCAGTTCCCCCTGTACCCCCGGTTCCCCCTGTGCCCCCGGTCCCCCCTGGCCCTCAAAAACCTCTGAATGTTAGCTTTATCAGGGCAGGGGCTTTCGCTTACCTTACTAGAAGGCACAAGCTGAAGGCTCATATCCTATCTATATACGAGGTGAACCTGGAGATTAATAAGACACGGTCGAAGGAGGAGTAGAAGTCTATGGTACCGGACGAATACCACGAATTCATCGACCTGTTCTCGGAGAAGGCCGCAGAAAAGCTCGCACCCCACCGGCCATATGACCATACTATTCCGCTGATAGAGGGTAAGACCCCCCCCTATGGGCCCCTCTACGGAATGTCCCGGTTGGAGCTGGAAGCTTTGAAGAAGTACTTGGAGGAAAACCTCAACAAGAGCTTCATTCCCCATAGCTCATCTCCAGCGGGCGCCCCGGTGCTATTCGTCAAGAAATCGGATGGCTCTCTTAGGCTATGTGTGGACTATCGGGGGCTGAACGAGATAATGGTCAAGAACAGGTATCCCCTACCTCTGATCCAGGAGACATTAGCCAGGCTTTCTAAGGCCAAATAGTTCACCAAACTGGATTTGAGAGGGGTATACAACCTGGTAAGGATTGCCGAGGGGGAGGAGTGAAAAACGGCCTTCCGAACTCGTTATGGCCACTTCGAGTACAATGTTATGCCCTTTGGATTAACCAATGCCCCGGCCTCTTTCCAGCACTTTATTAACAATACTCTGCGAGACTTCTTGGATGTGTTCTGCACGGCTTACCTCGACGATATCTTGATCTATTCAGATACCCTAGCAGAACACAAGATTCATGTTCGACAGGTGTTGGAAAAGCTGGAGCAAGCCGGACTATACCTCAAGCCCGAGAAATGTGAGTTTCATGTGCAGGAGGTCAAATATCTAGGGTTGATCATCACCACGGAAGGCATCCGGATGGATCCTGCCAAAGTTGCCGCAATCCAGGAGTAGGAAACCCCGGCCAACTTGAAGGATGTGCAAGCCTTCCTAGGATTTGCCAACTTTTACCGCCGGTTTATCCTGGGATACTCACGGATCGCGACACCCCTGACGGCCTTGACGAAAACAAAGGTAGAAGCTGGCTCGAAGGTAGAAGCTGGCTCACATCCGACAATGAAAAAGGCCTTCCAGTGGAATCCAGAAGCTCAGTTGGCCTTCCAGAACCTCAAGGAAGCCTTCTGCTCAGCACCGATCCTGGCCCATTTCGATCCGGACAGCGAATGTATTGTGGAGACTGACGCCTCCGACTATGTCTCCGCAGGGATCTTGTCTCAGTATGTCAACGGAATCCTCCACCCCGTGGCCTACTTCTCGAAAAAGCACTCCCCAGCTGAGTGCAACTACGAGATCTATGACAAAGAGCTGATGGCCATCGTGCGAGCGTTCGAAGAATGGAGGCCACATCTGGAGTCAGCCAAGGGGATCATCGAGGTATTATTTGACCACAAAAACCTTGAGTATTTTACAACCACCAAGTTGCTGAACCGACGGCAGGCTAGGTGGTCAGAATTCCTCTCTCGTTTCAACTTTAAGATCAAATACCGGCCAGAAAAGGCTGGTGGCAAACCGGATGCCTTGACTAGGAGATCAGGTGACCTCCCTAAAGGGGGGGATGAAAGGCTAAAATACCAAAATCAGGTGGTATTGAAGCCCGAAAACCTTGATTTGGCGGCCAATGTCCTTGCTGAGGCTGATGCGGAAGCTGATGCTGAGGCTGATGTAGAAGCTGATGCTGAGGCTGATGCGGAAGCTGATGCTAAGGCTGATGTGGAAGCTGATGCTAAGGCGGATGCGGAAGCTAATAGTGAGGCGGATGCTGATGCTGCGGCTAGAGCAGTGGCTGAGGCTGCCGTGGAAGCCGACCTCCGACAACTGGTGAAAAAGGCATATGAAGGAGACCCCCTGGCCAGGGAAATCATCGCTGCAGTGGATTCCGGCCAGCGCCGCCACCCCAAGATCTCTCTGGCCCAGTGTACTGTCCAGGAAGGCCTCCTATACCACCGTGAACAGCTCTATATACCCGAAGGAAGGTTACGCCTGAGGCTACTCGAAGAGCACCATGACAGCCTGGTTGCAGGTCACCCTGGAGTGGCCAAGACATTAGAGCTTCTGTCTAGGGAGTATACCTGGATTGACCAGCGGAAAGACGTGGAGTAGTACGTACGGAACTGCCATGTTTGCAAGCGTGCTAAGCCTATCTGCCACACCCCGTATGGCACCTTAAAGCCCCTGGAGATTCCTAAAAAACCCTGGCAACGCCTGACCATGGACTTTGTGACCGGACTACCAGAGGACTCGGGGTTCAACGCCATTCTGATGGTGGTGGATCAGTTAACTAAAATGAGGCACGTAATACCCTGTCAGGACACCTGCTCTACCCCCGACTTAGCCAACCTCTACCTCAATGCTGTTTTCTACTATCATGGTCTCTCGGAATCAATCGTCTCCGACCGTGGCCTCCAGTTCATATCCGAGTTCTGGAAGGCGTTCTGCGAGCTGTTAGGAATTAAGGTGCACCTTTCTACAGCATATCACCCTCAAACGGACGGACAGTCGGAATGAATGAACCCAGTCATAGAGCAATACCTGCGAGCCTATATCAACTACCAGCAGAACAACTGGGTGTCCCTATTGGCAACCTGCGAGTTCGCAGCCAACAACCAGTTTTCTGAGTCACTAAAGACCTCCCCCTTTCTAGCGAATTATGGCTGGCATCCTCGGGTTGTGGAATCCTTAGCACCCCTGCAGAAGGCCAGAGAGAATGTCCCAGCCAAAACATTCGCAAAGGAAATTGCGGAGCTCCATGCCACCTTGAGATCTGAATTGGTGTATGCACAAGCCAGGCAGGCCGAATATGCTGACGGATCACGGTTGCCCGCTCCCCGATACCAGCCAGGAGACAAAGTGTGGCTCTCCAGCCGCCATTTCCGGACAGAGCGCCCTTCCCGCAAGCTCGACCATAAGTTCCTGGGTCCCTTCGAAGTGTTGGGGGCCGTGGGCACTCACGCCTACCGCCTGAGGTTCCCCAAAGACATCAAACGCCACCCGGTTGTCCATGTCTCTGAGATCGAGCCCGCCGTGGAGGACCCTCTCCCAGGACAGAAACACCCCCCCCCTCCTCCCGTGATTATCGAAGGTGAGGAGGAATGGGAGGTGGAGGAAGTACTAGACTCGCGGAGAAGGTATGGGCATCTGCAATATAAGGTCAAGTGGCTAGGGGATGAGGAGGCTACCTGGCAACCCGCAGAGGACCTGGAGAATGTACAGGACTTAGTCGCCCTATTCCACCAACGATATCTACGGAAACCTTGTCCAGCCGAATGATGCCCTGCCTCGTCCTTACTAGCCTAGAGTTGTGGATGGTATTTTTGTGTGTTTCCTTTGATATTCGGAGTTGTGGCTAGGGTTTCCGTTGTTTGGCCGTTTGGTTGTTGTTTTTTTTGCTTACTTCGGCGTTGGGGTTGGGTTATGGATTATTGTTCTGCTTGTTTGTTTTTGCCTGGCCGTGCCTTTCGTCTTGCCTTTTCGTCGCTGGGGCTCCGAGCCTAAAGGATAGTGTCACAACCATCCCCTCCTAGCCGAGTTTTCTCATTATTGTGTTCTTGTTGTTGTTAGTATTGTTCCGTTAGCATCACCTGCGTTGCAGGTAATATCGTTGTTATCTCAGTTCCCAAGATAAGGGGTCTCGGGAACCTTATTCCTTCCGGTGGCCTTGGCCAGCCAGCCTGTATATATAGTGCGCTCTCTCCACCCTTTCGTTGGATCCCTATCCAACGTCTTGTATACCAAATACAGGATCTTGCTTCTCTCCACGCTGGTGTACCTTCCTCGTGCACCTCCCCTCCGCCTTGCCTTGCCTTGCCTTGGCCTTTGTCTTCACCCTCGCGCTCGCCTCTGCTCCTGCCCCTGTTCCCGCCTCTGCTCCTCCACGTCATCGTACCCCTTGGTCCATCCCCTCAAGCCTCGTTACAATAGTAGGTATGAGCCCTGGGAGGACTATAAGAAACTGATAAGAACTGGCCTTTAACCTACAGCTGGGTATGACCAATCAAAAGCAGCTGCCTAGTCTGATGCTCTCTAAAGCTATGCTCCGAAAAAGATCTATTATGAAATATGCTGGCCAAATAATAGATAAGCCCCACTAGCATGAATAAGTTATTGGAGTGTGTTCCAATGGATTAATTGATATGCGAGTCAACTGTGATTGAGAATATAAATGGATCCTTTATATCTATTATTATTTTAGTATATTTTCAGCTATATATGCACTGAAAACAGAATCTACAAATATTCTCAGTTTATATCCCGAAGTATATCTTCTATAGTCTATATTAATTTTCTACCTAGACTTCTATTTATGATAGAATTCTTGTAAGTGCAAGGGAAAATGCCAAAGTCGACAATTTAGCTATTCACTGGTTTTGTAATATATTGTATGGGGATTAGGATAATCTGATAAGATCTGATCTGATTAGATAAGATATGATCTTAATCCAGTTATCTCTAATTAACACAGTAGATTATAAGGTAAATAGTAATTACTACTGGTAGAAATATATATAGAACAGTAGCAATTATGTAGGTTATAATCCTGTGTATAATATGTAGTATAAGATAGAAGTTATGAAGTGCCAAAAGCACTAATAGATTAATCAGTGGAACTCTTATATTGATTGTATCTATCTCTACTTGCTTGAGTCTGTCCCTCTCATTCCTTAGAGGAATGAAGTGGCATCTATACTAATTCTCCATAGAGGAGTGAGTCAGGATTAAGGCAGTGTAGTAGCAGTCCTCAATCTCTGACTCATACATGATTTGAAATCAACAATAGTTATGACTCACTATATAAGTCATATGAAATACATGAGTCAACAAGACAGACAGCCCAATGTTTTGGGTGCTTGTTAAGGTTAACATAAGAAATTACATAAATTGTAGGGTAGGGGGTTATTCAGGGTAACAGACTAATCCACTTCCTTACAGGTTTTTTGCTCTTAAGGTTACTATTCTTCACATTATTGCTTTTGTCATTTGTGTTACGTGCTTTACATATGTATGTACCTTTTTGTCTGATATCGCGTGGTACATATCTGGCTGATTGCCTTGCGAGTTTCCAAGTGACTTATCAAGGTCCTCCCGCTGGGGCGGCAATATAACTATACATCAGGCCACCACCTACATCTCTGCTAGGTTAAAGGTTTTTTTTTTTTTGGGGGGGGGGGTTATTAGTCTATACCCACGATATACCTAAGGTCATGGTGGGTTGAGGCAGGAGTGGAGAAGAAGGCGAGAAGAAGAAAGTAAGGTAGTGGGAGCCGGGGGGGGGGTATGGTGGTCTGGTGGAGAAGAAAGGCGAGGTTGAACTACGTTCATTGCAGAACTGGGAAGGGCAACCTTTAATCATGGGGAGCGAAGTTGGACGATACGGTGGACCCGGCCTGCCGCACTTGCGAACGACATGTGGAAACGGGAAGGCACGTACATAGGCTTGGTCTGTCCGCGTGGGGAAGAGATTAGTAGGAGGTGGAGCAATTGGGAGGAGATGGACAAGCTGAAGAAGTGGCTGAAGAAGGTGAGCGCCCTGAGCGGAGGATTATACGGTGGATCTGGTAGAGAGCTCCAACCTTAATCTGGCATTAGTGAGGGGCGGGTGGAGGGCCGGCAGGGCGTGGAACCAGACTAGGGGCGTGGGCGGCGGAAGGGGTATTCTCGGTTATATTGTCGGAAGGCAGGGCGTTCAAGCAACCCATTGTTCCGTTCCATGGATGTACCGAGCTTTTTAAGGTAAGGGAACGGGACTTTTCATATAGGCTCAATAGACGTGTAGACTCAAAAAAAAAAAAAAAAAAATTAATGTCATGACGGGGTCCCTACGGCCACCCTTCAAAGTTCGACCACTGTCACCGAACCAGCTCGCACCAGCACCCGCTATCTTAGAATCAGTTCCCGCTGTCTTAGCTGTTCACCATCAGGAAACAGACTCTCCGGCATGCCGGCACTGCAATTACCCGACAGAAGACGGACACCACGTCGCCCCATCACCAGGTAGGTGCACACCGTGAGCTCATAAGGAGCGCCTCAACGTGAGAAGAGCTGGATGAACTAGAAAGAAGAAGGAGAAGAGAACGAGTGGGACGCAGTGGGGTCGTACTGCGCCTACCTTTACCGCCCTCTAAAGGGGTTTTTTAATGTTAATATTATTTATTTTTCTATTTATCATTTATGTACATAGTTAGACAGACCCTTGAATCCACCGGGGCTCCGGGTGGCTCGTCATGTGACATCTAATGGGCTCAAAGAAAAAAAAAGAAAAAAAAAATCCCCTGGGATTTGAGCCCAGCCGTATGCAGAATCTAGTACAGAGGAAATAGCCATATGCGGTAAACGTAAACATGGAATTGATGGTGATTAAGTAAGGTTGCTTATGGGTAATTCCCAGAGCTAATTCTGCTGGTGAACGTGAACATCATATGTTAATGATCTTGTAATTGAAAGAGCGAGGGGTTAGAAATTATACTAAGTGCGTGGGAAGCACAAGACGCAGCCAAGCGCAACCTACTGAGGAGGTCGCAACCTACTTAGTGAGGTTTAGTGAAAGGAAGCACGTGACAGGAGGCAACGAAGTGACAACGCAACGGGAAACACCATACATAGATTTTTTTTACCTCAAAGTTGCAAAAAAAAAAAGAAAAAAGGTCACACCTGTTGGTGGTCCAAAATGAGAATGCAATTACTTCTTCAGAGAGCAGAATATAGACTATTCGATATGGTGAACCCCATACTATAATCCAAGCGAAATCGGGTAGTAAGTACTCATATATGAAATAAGCAGAATAAAGACTTTACTAGTAGAAATTTAAAAGCATTCATCAATCTAGAATTACTGACGTTCTTGTTGAAGAGTGTCACCGCAAGGACAAAACGCGATCACCGTCTGCCCAGATATTATAGCCTCACATTTCATAGACTTTGATTCTAGACTTCCTGTACGCTCATTAATGAAAAATAATCCTTCTCTTATATAAGTGTAACTTGGATAGAAGCATATATGTTAACCACCCGAGAGTATGTTTGTATAGAAAGTTTACTTAGGAAACTAATTACGAACACAACATTCATTAAAACCCACAAGCAAAAAAAGGAGATTCAAACACCCTCCATTAATACCGAATACTGAATACTGCAACTGTAAAACTATAGCCTCCACCCCCTCGGCTTTAACACCACCACCTTATCATAAAACAATATCTCGCACCACCCCCCAAACTTTATCCGCAACCATGCAAAATAGTTCATTGAACTCTGGCTTGAAGTTTAGCTCCATCATTGCTCGCTACCTCGTTTGTATGGCGATCTCTGTACCTAAATGCTATTTTCTGCCTCGTTTATGCAATGCGCCGTTGATTCAAGTGCTCGTTATTGGCATCATACCAATCAACAGTTAAAGGGGGCCATTTGTCCTCCGGGCTAATATTACTAGAAGAACATTTAGCTTCTGCTTTGAACTGATTACGCTTGCAAGCGTGTTAAATCTAATAGACTTACGTTACTACAGCGTAATGGGCATTTTCAGGTGCATTGGCAATGACCACTGCCACCACCTGTGCAAGTATTGCTGGTTGCTTTGAGAATGCCGATGGGTGGAAATAGATGTTAGACGAGGTGATAGGCATGGTTGGAAATCCTATAGGTGTAGGACTTCAAATGAACGATTATTGTGCAACTACTAGTGGCGAAGGTCAGTATCATGGAAAAGCTCCTTGGGATGGATTATCAAATATACGGTTCGATAATATATGGGTGAATGGGACACTGGTGCTAAATACTAGGGGGTAGTTGAGAATTCGAATTGACTTGGATCGCCATTGTGAAAAGGTGAGTGTCAAGTATTTATGTTGAGAATTTTCGTAATTCATCTGAATGGGCTGCTAAGAAACACACGACTCTTGCATACAGTAGTAGTTTGTTAAAGTATATGTAAATTCAGCCTCCTGGCGTGGAGGCGGTGCCGCAATCAAGACCGTAAAACAAGGAAACCGACCATCTGCAAAACTCACACCATCAGCACCACATTCTTCTTTGAAAGTGTATGCTTGTAGGCGTTTGAGTATAATCTCCCTCGCCATGGCTATCAGTCCGGCGGGTAACTGCACAATTTGTTGCACCAATCTAAAGGCAAACACAACGCTGCCAAGCTTTGAATGAATCATTTGGGGGAGAGCCAGACTAATTTTAACCTCCATTGGAAAACGTTACTGCAGCTCAACAAGGGAAAGAAGCGAATATTGGGCATATCGGAGTTGGCGAGTTCAAAGGTAAACACGCGTGTGGTGGATATGAAAAAATAACGCAGCCATGTGGCTGGGTACTTGCACGTCAAGCTGGGGACGGGGCGAATATTGGGCATATCGCAGGCTATATGTCGAGCTGGGAAAAAGCGAAAATTGAGTATATCGCATGCTGAATATCGAGGTAGGGAAGAAGCGAATATTAGGTATATCGCAGGCTGTATATCGAGCTGGGGAAGAAGCGAATATTGCCTATTCGGAGTTCGCTAGTTCAGGGTAATCACGCGTGTAGTGGATATGGATTTGCTTATACACGTTGGAGTGTACGGGCATGCAATATACATATGTTTGGTGTTGTCTACAATAGCCTGTAAGGAATTAGATAGCAATTGCATGTAGTTTTGTATGAGCAAGATATATATGATAATGCGGCACAATATAGATATGAATTTGGCAATTGCCTCTTCTAGAAAGGCTAATTTGAATGGCACGAACAAAATGAACAGCCAGTTTGACTCTAACTCATGTAACGGAAATTCCCGGGTCACGCTCTACCGTATTGGGAATAAATAGATCAAGAGTTGTGGGTCCTGGAAGGTCCACCTGCATCACGCATGCGCTAGCAGCTATTTCCGGCAGCTCTGCCGACAGGTTATCGAGAGCAAGCAAGGGGGCATGATCAGTTGGACATGATCATAGATCCATCGTCTGTACTGTTCACAATGTGCTTAGTTATATACTGTATTACTAATGATCAGTCTACAGCCGCGGTATACTCAACATTCACTTCTTCCCCAGCTTGACATGCAACCACCTAGCCATATTACCGCGTGTTTACCTTGAACTCACCAACTCCGATATAGCCAATATTCGCTTCTTCCCCAGCTCGATATACAGCCTGTGATATACCCAATATTCGCTTCTTAACTACCTCGATATTCAGCATGCGATATACCCAATTTTCGCTTTTTCCCAGCTCGATATATAGCCTGCGATATGCCCAATATTCGCCACGTCCCCAGCTTGACGTGCAAGTACCCAGCCATATGGCTGCGTTATTTTTTCACATTTACCATATACGTGTTTTTCTGAACTCGCCAATAAGGAAGTCTTCTTTCCTTTAGCATATCTGCTTCTGCTTAGCGGGAGGGAGTGCAAACCAGCCGCACCTCCGTGTATATATCCGATATGAAGGTTATTTTATAACAACATTTGGTCAAAGAACATCGGAGATAACATAGGCGACCTATCCAAAAAAAAATACTCAGTAGAGGTATACCCCAAATGAAAGTTATTATGTAGAGAAATGTCTGGTCCGTTACGGAATTGAAACCTTTAGTTCGTGAAAATTTTCTTCAACGCAACACACTTGTTCAAAGTAACATATTCTGCACCAGAGCACACCGCGGTATTACCAGCGAATGGTATCCCCTTCTTATCCTTCCCGAATAGAAACCCTTAGGCTAAGGGGGCAGAGCAACTGTGGCAAAATTGAACAATTCAGCAGGCACCACCTGCCGAGCAGGCAATAAGCAAGCTCAATGATCAGGGCGCTTTTTTTTCAATTTTCAATTTTCCAAATCTTTCCCGTCGCGTTATGTTTTGGGTTTTTATTTTATTTTATTAACTTTTCCCTGTCGCATTCCATGTTTTTTTCTGTTTTTTTCTGTTTTTTGCGTTAATATTTTGGTTTATTTGCTAGTGTAGTGATAAATTCACTTGCGTTTGTTTATTTGTTGGCACGGTCATTTGTTTTGTATGCAATGTGGATGGTGATGATTGTTTTGAATGCAACGCACGTTGAACATATCGTGACATTGGTGTAGGCGACGGGAAGCGCTTCAAGCTGATCACGCTAAAAGTCTCACCATCCTATAGAGGAAAGGAAGCAGCTTGGGTGTCCTGCTGACTTGGAATGCAGAAAGGGGCGTCATGACGAGTTATCTCCTGTGCATAGGCTATCCGTACAATTCCCATAACCACCAATGTTTGCTCCAACCATAATTTACGCCCACTCGATCCATTACTTCTACAACTATACTTTTGCTGTAATCGCTCCAGAGTCCTCACAGCCGAAGTGGACCAGAATTCACTCAAGCTCAACCTAAACCGTGCCGATACCTCCTATGTATCACACTCTTCTAACATCATTACAGTATCAGAAAAATAGGTGGCTTGGACGTTTGCTTTGTTTGTTTATCGTGTGGGAGCGTCGGAATTAAGAAGGTAATCCTACTAGTAAAAAGAAAATACGAGTGCCTTTGTCCACTGTAAAATGTTATCGTTATTGTTACTTTCTCTTAATTTCTCTTACAAAGGAACAGCAGTTTTTACGGAATCCATTTTTACATGAAGAATAAGGATGCAGTCTTTGGGAAATCTTCTGGCACGCTATCTTAAGCAATGAAGATTTAGCAATATATTACTCTTTTCACGCTTTCGCAAAAAAAGTCACTGAACGGGAAACACTCGTAGCAGCTCTATTAGCTGAGCCTACACGAGTCTATTTTATTAATCAGTTATCTGACGATTGGGTTAAGAAGCCAGCCAAAGCAGAGTCTCGCTTATTTCGCCCGTTCCTTCAAGCTCTACCAACCTCAAAGCCTCAAAGACCTCCGGTAATTCAGTCACATGTTGCTATTATCAGAAATTTATGACTCACTTTATAACGGGTTTTCATAGTATGGTTGGGGTTTTCATCAGTTTAGGATATGAGCTATCTTTCATCGTTTTCGTTTATAGGCGATAATGGCTGGCTTTGCAGTGCCAAATTATGGCGCTGAATTAACTTTCTTCTACAATCCACATAGCCCTTCTCATGATCAGTCAAGCACGAGTGTTTTCCTACTTTTGAGTATGGGAACATAGAAACCAAGTATAAGGTTGAATGGTATAGTGTAGTATTGGTGTAGACAACATCAGAACATATTCTTTTGGAATGGTATTCGCGTTGATGTAGGATGTGGTATTCAGGCTGATATTATGTTTGACTCGTCATGACGAGCGCCATTGCTACCTCTCAAAACAGCTAGATATTTAAGCTGCTGCTTTTCCTTTATAGGATAGTAAAATTATTAGCGTGATCAGCTTGAAGCGCTTCCAGGCCGGTGAATTAGCGTGAAGTTGATGAATGGACCAACCAGACTAGGTATTAGTGCACTTTGGTATATGGGGTGACCAACTACCAACCCTCCAGTTTGGCTACATAGCCTCGTACAAACCAGTCTGTAGTAGGGGTGGTCAATTCTTAAACCTGAGTTTTGAAAACTCAGGTTATGCAACCTCTTGGCAGCGCCTTGGTGTCTTGGCTTTGCGCTGATTGGCCAGAGCCATCACTCAACTTTCACGCAACGCAGAACTCCAGAGTGCGGTAACCAGCCAAACTCAGGTTTTGACTGCAGCAAAAAAGACTCGACAAAGCAAAACAATTCAACTCAACACAACTCAACAACAAAATACGACCCAGAAGCATCAGAACTCAGCTAGAGATCAGTTTAATAGCTTAACGTCACCCAATAAAGCTATCGCAAAGTTCATTTATGACAGATATAGAACTGACTAAGAACGCGTAACTGATAAATTCACGCAGAGTATATGGGGGGCTTGTGCCAACCAGACTAATGGGGGGGAGTTGCGAGGCCACGAACTCTACAAATATATTAAGACTGGTTCTACGAGGCTACAGTTTGGCCAAATGGACTTGTAAATTGGTCAATGGATCGGTTAACTTGACCAACCTGACAACTTGACGTATGGGATAGAACATTCATTAAAACCCACAAGCAAAAAAAGGAGATTCAAACACCCTCCATTAATACCGAATACTGAATACTGCAACTGTAAAACTATAGCCCCCACCCCTCGGCTTTAACACCACCACCTTATCATAAAACATATCTCGCACCACTCCCAAAACTTTACCTGAAACCATGCGAAATAGTTCGTTGAATTCTGGCTTGAAGCTTAGCTCCATCCTTGATCGCTACCTCGTTTGTATGGCGATCCCTGGACCTAATTGCTATTTTCTGCCTCGTTTATGCAAGGCGCCGTCGATTCAAGTGCTCGTGCTCGGAACCATACCAATCAACAGTTAAAGGGGGCCATTTGTTCTCCGGGCTACCAATACTAGAAGAATATTTAGCTTCTGCTTTGGACTGATTACGCTTGCAAACGTGTTAAATCTAATAGACTTACGTTACTATAGCGGAACGGGCATTTTCAGGCGCATCGGCAATGACCATTGCCACCAACTGTGCACGTTTTGCTGGTTGCTCTGAGAATGACTCCGGTGGTTGGAAATAGACGTTAGACGGGGTGATAGGCATGGTTGGAAATCCTATAGGTGTAGGACTTCAAATGAATGATTATCGTGCAACTACCCGTGACGAAGATCAGTATCATGAAAAAGTTCCTTGGGATAGATTATCAATTATACGGTACGATAATATATGGGTGAATGGGACACTGGTGCTCAATATTGAGAATTCGAATTGACTTGGATCGCCATTGTGAAAGGGTGAGTGTCAAGTATTTATGTTGAAAATTTTCGTAATTTATCTGAATGGACTGCTGAGAAACACACGACTCTTGCATACAGCAGTAGTTTCTTAAAGTTTATGTAAATTCAACCTTCGTGGAGGCGGTGCCGCAATCAGGACCGTGAAACAAGGAAACCGACCATCTGCAAAACTCACACCATCAGCACCACATTCTTCTTTTTAAAAATGTATGCTCATAGGCGTTTGAGTATAATCTCCCTCGCCATGGCTATCAGTCCGGCGGGTAACTGCACAATTTGTTGCACCAATCTAAAGGCGAACACAACGCTGCCAAGCTTTGAATGAATCATTGGGGACAAGCCAGACTAAATTTTATTGCCCCGCATCTTCATTTCCTCGGCCTCAAGGTCAGCTCAAAAGTTTTGTTGTACCCTTTCGTTCCACCCTTGTGTACCAATATTGATCTTACGAGCACTCAACATGAATTCGAATCACAACCACTCCGCTGCTGCGGGAATTCCTACCGAACAAAGTCAGCCGAGAATCCAAACCCCATCTCCTGAAATTCCAGAAGATTGTGGCCAGTAGAGATTTCAACCAGTGAGAAGTGCTATGGAGTGCATCGAGAAGTATCGGCCTGGAGGATACCATCCAGTGCACCTTGGTGATCTGTTCAATCAGAGGTATAAGGTACTACGGAAACTTGGCTATGGGGGTTACTCAACTGTTTGGCTTGCCCGTTATCTGTCGTATGTTTTTCACTCAGGCTCTACGTATTTCATTCTAACTTGACACTAGGGAAAGCCGTTATGTCGCCCTGAAGATTCTCAAAGCGAATATTGAGTCTCCTTGGGAGCTGGCCATTGTAACCACTCTTTCAGATTACGATGTGAAACATCCCGGGTATTCGCGCGTACTGAGACTGCTTGACCATTTTAATCATACCGGGTCCAATGGTACACATCTATGCCTAGTGGCCGAGGTTCTTGGGCCGAGTATTGGCGATCTACTTTACCCGCCCTGGCGGAATTTCACGGACTCGAGAAGGCACGAGACTACTCGAGAAGATATCCCACGGCCGTAGTTCGAGAAATTTCGAAGCAGGCATTATTGGCCTTGCAACACATACACAGCGCAGGGATTGTCCATGGAGGTATGTATATATTTTGGTATTTCGCTAAGAATTCATCTTTTTTTTTTTTTTTTTTTTTTTTTGAAATATTCATTATTCGTATGCGGGCCCGACGAGGGTCCCGGAAAGACGCGTGGAAGAATCTAATAGCATTCTCTGTAGATGTGTATAGTGGGAATCTGGTATTTGAGATTCCTAACCTCGATCAAGAACCGGAAAGTGAAGTCCTTCATGATGTATCGGAACCGCTGGAAACGGAACTGTCAGGCGTAAGGACGGACTTTGTCCTGAGGGTGGAGATCCATGGGCACCTCGTCGTCTATACTACCTCCAACCTCTCCAAGGAACCGAGGAAGCACCCAGGATTATCCTCAGTAAGCTGAAGGTTAAGCTCACTGATTTCGGTGGAGGTAAGTAGGTTCCTGTTGTGAAATCCTAAAATTGTAGTGTTACTAATTAGATATCCAGCTTTCAAACTAGGTGATTCTACTTCACCACTTCCTCATACTCCACCCCCGTTCCGAGCCCCAGAGAGAATTGTCACCTCGAAGCCTGAAGCATTTTGGGATGAGGCAATCGATGTATGGAGCATTGGTTATCTGGTACGGGTATCTCATACAATATTGTTAGGTTTTTGAACTGAGTTCACAAACAGATACTTTCGCTTGTGGCATACGCTGAACCCTTGGATCTGTATTTACTAAATGGTGGGAAAGATGCAACCGACGACCATCATCTTTTACAACTACATGATCTCCTTGGACCTGTCCCACCATCTATCACTCGACGGTGGGTCAGATACGATCGATATTTTGATTCTCATGGGCAACAGATACGAAATACTCCGATTGGTGCGGAAGACATTGTATCTACTATGAAACCCTTGCGGGAATTTGTTTTTGAGCATCGCCCGCTAGATATGATAGAATCAGAGATGTAAGATTTGCTTACCATGCTAAGCAAAATGTTAAGGTATGAGCCTGCGGACAGGGTCAGTGGGGGGGAGGCACTTCGAGAACTATGGTTGGATGTTCAAAAGTACCAGCCGAGAGTGCAAAAGCCTGAATAGGCAACCAATGAAATTCGCAGATTTCAGCATTCATGGAATTTCAATATCCACCGTCTGCATGCGAAAGGGTGGCAAGAAGACAAGAACTGGAACCAGGGCACGATTGTCCCTAGTGTGCAGAGACACGGCACACAGTACAGTAGTTTATATACTTTCTCTTTTGCTTTTTCAAATTCCTGTTTCTATTTACAAATAAATAGTTTGTAAACCTTGGCTTTTAGTAAACATGATTGAGATATATGGAATTAGTGTATTGACACTATTTTTATTTTTTATCTTAAATACTCATTCCTTATGATATATTGGGTACCAGCAACCGGACAAATCGATACTATTACTATGCCAACCCTGGTAACGTTGATATTTGGATGCACTCGCATCTGCTACTGCTCCCGGGAGGCCAAGGCAATCCAGTTTCAGCCCCGATGCCCTTGGTCAGTGAACTCACGCTACTGACGTACATCCACCTTGCTCGAGCATACCTAGTCTGGTTGGAGCATACCTAAGTAGCATCTCAGTTGCATACCTTCCGTCCATAAGGCTCTCAGTCGCATTCCTTCCACCCATAATGGGCTTGCACTATGCTCGCGAACAACAACTACTATGTACTTTGAATAGATGCACGGTTGCAGCCTCGAGGCTCGGAATATACGTATAACGGAAATATCAATTGTATTCGGAAATTATTAAATACACAGAAGCATTGAGAAACAGATATGGAACACTCTCGCTTCTACATACGGAACATACGCGCGCCAACACTCGCGCCAACGTGGCACCAACGCTTGCTCCAATACTCGCCCCTATACTCGCTCCAACACTTGCTGCAACATCACTGTAATAGACGTTGGAGGCCCTGTGGAAAGAGGTCAGCTATAGTTCATGTTAGAGGCCTAGCAATGCTCCTACCTCTACGAGAGGCGGCCTGTGCCAACCAGACTACTCCTACCTATGTTGTGCGTTTTCCAGTGGGTGACCGCAGGGATAACGGATAACGAGAGTCGTTTGTGTTACAGAGATGCGAGTGTAACAGACAAGCCTTGTCAGCCTACACATGGATGCGGACCACAGAAGAGCTGGCTACATACACCGTACCGGCAAAGCAGGGACTACCGAATGTGCCATTGTCTTCGAAAAGTCTATATTGTCGGCCTTAGTAAACGGCCTTGCCCACTATGGTTTACCTGTATATATAGCGCTGACATCTGTTACAGAATTCCCTCTACGAGGGTCTGATAGAGACTAAATCCTCCACGTGACCCAGCAACTTCATGTGGCATATCACCTTCGAATGCCCAAGACTAGCCAACCCGTGAAAGAAGCCTCCTACTGAGCAACAAGAGGGCAGAACTAGACAAGGCCGATTTGAGAAAAGAGGGGGAGGATATATACGAGGTCACGGAGGCCTTCTTTGACTAGGTCTACAGCATGCTCAGATGATGGAGCAGTGCAATCGAGAGGGGGGAATTATCGGGAGAAGAAGGATCACTTCAGTCAGGTCTCTGGCTCATCCGGCACTGCCGGTTAATTTTTTTTTTTTTTTAAATATTCATTACTCCTATGCGTACCAATGAGGAACCACCCGGAAGCAACCAGACTACCCAGAAACCCGGGTAGATTCAGATCAAGGCAAGTTAATCTGCCAGGTCCATCGCTAGCTATATACATATAGGAAAATCGTGAATGGGAAACTCCCGTGCTGTCATTGTCATTAACCGACAATGCCGGATGAACTCGAGGGCCCTGACTGGAGCTCCGAAAGAAATCCCCCCCCCCCCCAATGAACTCTCGCAGGTGGAAACATTGAAAAATATCGCTGGTCGGAAAATCAACATCGTGTTGAAGCTAGGGATAATGCGATAACGCCAGACAAGTGCATGACCGGACGAGTTGATAAGGTCGGGTGCTCAGGATAACTTGATAAGGGCGGAGGATTTCCTAAAAACTCTATTTTTGTATATAAAGAACGAGCAGCTCCGTCCCCTTCGTGGGACAGACGAACAATATACACTTCTCTCACATACACGGAAGGACGAATCCTTTCTCATCGCTCGTCCGTCGCAGGTAGAATCCGCCAAAGAATTCGCCGAAAGAATCCGCCAAAAGTATACGAAACGCTGGTAGGAACTGCCGGTTAATGGCAGCATGGGAGGACCCATTCACGAATTTCCTTTATGTTTAGCCCTATGTTTTGGAACGCACATCTAATACACCCGGAGATTGCTGTTGCGCCAACCATTGTCCGCCAAAGCCGTTGTCCGCCAAAAGCTGTTATTGCGACAACGACAATATTCAGCTGATCTTACACATACGCAAGTATTTTTCGTATGTTGGGATTGAGTCACCGTGGTTGCCACCGACTGCTATCCGCAATCCTTGTATTCTCTTGCTTCCAATTGGTTGAAATAACACATCCCTGCACCTTCTCTTACCCTGAATTTCTCATGTATATAGACAACGCTTTTTTTTTTTTTTTTTCTCAGTACTCCTATGCAATAGACAACGCTCCGGACCTGTATTTTCTAGATAATCAAGCAAGTCTTCAATTCGCATTGTTCTCTATCGCATTATCGCACTCTTAGTTCTATTGTCCACTTCGCGTCTTACCATCCGCTCTGGTAGGCATATTACTACAGATCTGCTGTGCACCCGTGCTCGCGCCCCGCTCCGCTAGAATCACTTCCGCTGCCTAACAAGATATTCCAACATATCTTTTGTTACTATGTACTTAGTTAGTCTTCGGTGGACCTGGCAGATTAACTTGCCTTGTTCTGAATCCACCTGGAAACCCGGGTGGCTCCTCATGGACCTTCGTTACTCCGCATAGGAGCAACAAGTTTTTCGTTTTTTTTTAAAAAAAAAGCATCGATAGATATAAGCCGAGAATGCATGAATCTCATGTATATAGATGTTCTGTCCCGTCCAGGAATGGGTATTCTTGCGTGGGCCGTCCTCTCGAGGAATTGTCCCAATACAAGGTAGACTCACCGGTGGATATGCGTATACAGTAGCTGGTTGGCACCGTTTTTATTATTAGGGGAGCCATGAAGAGCCACTCAGAAACCCAGTACACATAGGACATAGGAAAATCGTGAAATGCGGCTCCCATGCTGTCATTAACCCACAATGCCGGATGAGCCGAGGGCCTTGACTGGAGTCCCAACATCCCCCGTGTAAATCGGCTTGCTATGTTATGTGAGTTCTATTAGAATGTCTCATGTCATTCAGCTCATACCTATTAGCTTAACCTTCGTCCTCCATGTGAGCTTCCGCTCATTCATGTATATATAGCTGTGTATTTCCCACGTTACTGGGATATCGCTTGGAGGATTAAGTGATCTCACAGCTGCTCAATACGAAGCTATTTGCTCATTCACTGTGCTTCATTCACTGTGCTTCTCGACCGTTCTTCCACATTCGTATTCTCCTTCGTTGGACTCACGGCTCTCACCGCTCACCTATTCTCATAGGTTATGAGCCCGGATCACGCGCTCTGAGCCTTATACGAATAACACCAAAATGTCTTCTGAAGCCGGACCCTCCAGATCGCGTGCTCGCTCCAAAATGCCTGCACGGCCTTCTCAACATCCGCAAGACGATGATGATGAGGAAATATTGGACACAGTACATGTGCCCGGAGCAGCTCAAATGCCACCACCTCCACCACCCCCAGATTTTTTCGCATCTGCAGCAACAGCTCCAGTTCCAATGCCAACACCAAGAGACTTCAAGTCAAGTGTGAAAATCGAACACCTGGCTACGTTAGAAGGCTCCAAAAACTACGATTTATGATCTCTCCAACAGGTTCGTAAAATCATATAAGCCATGTGAGCAACTCGCAAGCCCATATTGGCCTTATGATTCCTTCAACGGCTACCCAAAATCCGCAAAATCATATAAGCCATGTGAGCAACAGCAAGCCCATATTGGCCTTATGATTTCTCCAACAGTTCGCAAACTCATATAAGCCATGTGAGCAACCCGCAAGCTCATATTGGCCTTATGAGCTCCTCCGACCTGCCAAATTCATACATACACTGGCATACAGCACTAGGGCATACAGCTAAGCTCGACCAACTGTATATTCAGACGGCGAACTCCTACCAAAAGTACCATCTAAGTTCATATGCCACGCATATATTCTCTCAAAATCAACAAATAAAACGCCATTCGCTCTTTCCAACGTCCGCTCTTCTAGACCTTTCGAGCTAATTCATAGTGATCTAAGCGGAAAACGGCCTACACCATCCTACGGCAACTCTTTATACTACATCACCTTCATAGACGACTTCACCCGCATGTCATGGATGTATTACTTAAAAGCAAAGTCGGATGCATATCAAGTTATTGTTGACTTTATCTCGTTCATCCAGAGACAGTTCAATACCACTGTGTTATTAGTCTTAACCGACAATGGCGGAGAGTATACCACGGTAGATACTTACTTCAAACAACAAGGAATATGGCATATAAGGGCGGTTGAGTATGCTCACCTATATCTCCGACAAGAGATTATGGGCAGAAGTATGCTCAACCGCAGTTTATTTGAAGACCGTCTGTTATAAGGAAAAACTATCAATAAGACACTTGCAACCATTTGGACAGCAATGCTTAGCCCACATCTATGAGGAAAATAGACCAAGTGGCAGCAAGCTTCTTCCAAGGGCAGAAAGTGCGATATTTATTGGTTACACAGATAGCACTTCCATATATAAAAATACAGCTACATGTAAACGATAAGCGTATTAAGACTATTAGAGCCGCTCTTCTTCTTACCAGCAAGCTTACCAGCGAGTACTCGGCTACAAGCAATTAAATTTTGACCCTTGTGTCTTAATCCATTGCACTCATAATATCATTATTGCTATATATGTTGATAATATTACTATATTTGGTACCAGTCCATTTAGACACGAACTACAAGAATCACTTAAAAGTGAATTCGATCTCAGTGATATGGGTTCTCTAAATTGGCTACTTGGCATACAAATAGAATGGCAGCAGAATTCGGTTTCCCTATCACAACAAGCATATATAGACCAATTACTGGTGAAATTTGGGATGGACACATGCAACTCGATTACTCTTCCACTCAATCCTCACCATAAGCTGGTAAAGGCTGAATGAAGAAGATAATCTTGCTGAGGTTTCTCTATACCAACAGATAATTGGCTCTCTTATGTACCTTGTCATAGGAACTAGACCTGACCTGGCATTTACAGTCTCGGCCCTTTCCCAGTTCGCATCCAAGCCAACAACAGCTCATATGGGGGCACTGAAACAAGTGCTGCGATACCTTAAGGGAACTCGCAACCTAAAGCTTACTTATAACAAGTGTTCCTCTATTAAGTTAGCTGGCTATGCCAAAGGCATGTGTAATTCTGAACATATACACTTGGCTGATTATGCAGGTGACCGATCTGACCGAAAATCTACCATGGGCTACATATTCCAAATAGCAACTAACATCATTTGCTGGCGTGCTATTAAACAACGATGTACAGCTACATCTATTGTCGAAGCTGAATATGTCGCTCTGTCTACAACCGCCAAGCACCATGTGTGGCTACTGCTTGCCTTGGAAGAGCTCAGAATCTCCGCACCAGCTGCGTTAAGCACTGACAATGATGGCACTATCGATCTGACCTCCAATCCTCGAATCAGCGATAAAAGCAAACACATCGATGTCGCATATCACCATGTGCGAGACTTAGTAGAGACTGGGAAGATTACTGTTCTCCATATTCCAACTCATGATAACTTAGCCGATCTATGCACTAAAGCATTACCACGTCCGAGACTCTCTATGCTAAGAAACATTGTCCTAGGCGTCCAAGGCAAATCATGAATTCCACTCACTATACAAAACAAATCGCTTGTCAATTTCAGTACTCTTTTACCTATGCATATTTTTTTTTTCCATTTTCGAATGGTTTTTTATAGGGTTTTTAATGAGGCTGACTTGATTATCTACATCAGCGTAGGAGGGGCTGGTATAAGCTGAGGAGGGGTATTAGAATGTCTTCATGTCATTCAGCTCATACCTATTAGCTTAACCTTCGTCCTCCATGTGAGCTTCCGCTCATTCATGTATATATAGCTGTGTATTTCCCACGTTACTGGGATATCGCTTGGAGGATTAAGTGATCTCACAGCTGCTCAATACGAAGCTATTTGCTCATTCACTGTGCTTCATTCACTGTGCTTCTCGACCGTTCTTCCACATTCGTATTCTCCTTCATTGGCCTCACGGCTCTCACCGCTCACCTATTCTCATAAGTTCCCTATATAAATAGCCGAAAAAGGCCTCCGTTGCCTCATATGTCTCCTCCCCCTCCTTCCGCCAGTCCGGCTTGTCCAGCTCCTCCCAACTGTTCCTGTTGCGGAGGAGGAGGGCTCTTTCCCGTCTGAACCCTTTTTTTTTTTTTTTTTTTTTTTTTTATACTCATTACTCCTGTTCAATCCCATTAAGGGGACTATGAGGAGCCACCCGGTACTCCGAGTGGATTCAGAATAGGGCAAGTTAATCTGCCATATCCGCCGCGCGCAAAAAGGAGGCGGGTAAGAGAGAAGAAATCATAAGGCGCAGGACCCCCATGCGGTCATTAACCGACTGATGGCCCGAGAGGCCTGACTGAGGCCTGCCCACAAAAGCCATACTCATGAACGTGTGAAACGAAATATGTCAACCAGACAAATACGAAATGTGTCAACCAAACAAATACGAAATGTGTCAACCAAAGAAATGCTGTAACGCGAAACAAATATGGAATGTCATGTGTGAAATGTCAGAGTGTGAGGTAAGTCGTTAAGTGTCTGCCACTTTTTATCCACCTCTGCCAGAGAGTTTCCTGTACAAAAACTCGAAGAGCGCCTCTACTGCATCCCAATCGGTTCGTCGCTCATTGGAGTTCGTCGCTCGCTGGAGAGGTTACGCGCTGGGGGTCGATTGCACCCTGGAGGTAGGTCAGAGCCCACTCGGTCAATGTTATTGGCTCAGTTCGACTGGCTAGGTCAGAACTACGTACAAATGAACCCAGGGAACTTACTGGGTCCAAGAAAGCGGAGGTTTCGCTTTTTATGTGCGTGTGCGTGTGTGTGTGCGTGTGTGATTTCCGTTGCGTCGTGCTCCTTTTCTTACAAATTTTATATGGGCTGCCTGCGGGCCGGATTTTGGGATTACCCGATTTTGCTCTTTCAGAGGTCGTTGTGCCAACCAGACTACCGATTTTGGCTGGCTAGCCTGCCTGCGGGCCGTTGCAGGGAGAGGCCGATTTGTATGGGACGGTCAGGTGCCAAGGCCTTAAACCGGCAAAAGTGCCTATTTTTAACTTTTGTTAGTGAGAGGGCAGACCTGCGGGCCCACATGTCTGTTATTTTTTTTTATTTTTTTTAATTTTTTTTTAAATACTCAGTACTCCTATGCAATCTCAGTGAGGGGACTATGAGGAGCAAGCGTGTCTGTTAGGAACGTCGCTCATGGCGGTGCAGGCATAGAAAGCTCGATATATAAGAACCTCGCTCATGTTGGCACAGGCTTAGAGTGCTATAAGAAGCTTGGCAGCGCAGGCTTAGAAAGCTCGAATTATAAGAACCTCACTCAGCACGATATATAAGAACCTCGCTCATGGCGGCACAGGCTTAGAAAGCTCGATATATAAGAACCTCGCCTATGTTGGCGCAGGCTTACAAAGAACGATATATAAGAACCTTTCTCATGTTGGCAGAGGCTTAGAAAACTTGATACATAAGAACCTAACTAATGGCAGTGGGGTGGCTCCTCATAGTCCCCCTACTGGGATTGAATAGGAGTAATGAGTATTTAAAAAAAAAATAAAAACTTATGGCAGTGCAGTATATCAGCCTGGATATTCGCTGTTGCTCGCTCTATATATTAGCGTGTTCGCTCGCTCCATATAACAGCCTGGATATTCACTCGCTCCACGCAAATAAGCATTCTCTTGCCCTATATATCAGTGCCAGCACCCTCAATAGTGTCAGCTACTTTGAAAGTCAAGGCCAGGTCCGTTAGACCTTACGGTAACACGGTGAGAATTACTTAAGGATAGAGGTGAGTAACAACATCATGTAATTAGGTGAAATATTCTTGTTGCTCTAGCTATGGTTAAAAAGCAACTATTGTGGCTCTCCAGGATCCACCCCTTCATATACTTTGTCGTCCTCGCTTCCTTCCCTGTTCAACGCATCATCGAGTCCAGCATCATCGAGTCCAGTAACCGTTGCAAGTTCTCCCCATGCGATTTCTCTCTGTCAATATGTTCCCTGAGGAGTTCCCTTTCCCTGTTCCTTTCCACCAATGTTTTCACCCATTCCATATAGTGCTCCTCCTTCATCTGCGTTATCTGCTGCTCCTTCCTCTGCATCTCCTTCTCATGCCCCTCCTTCATCTGCGTTATCTGCTGCTCCTTCCTCTGCATCTCCTTCTCATGCCCCTCCTTCATCTGCACTATCTGCTGCTCCTTCCTCTGCATCTCCTTCTCATGCCCCTCCTTCAACCAGGATATCTGCTGCTCCATCTCCTTCTCCCGCTCCTCCTTCAACATGGCTATCTGCTGCTCTATCTTCTGTATTTCCTTCTCCCGCTCCTCTTTCAAGTGGGATATCTGCTGCTCTATTCTCTGCCTCCCCTCCCGCTCCTCCTTCAACCTGGCTATCTCCTGCTCCAAATCACTGTTCTGTCGCTCCAAGATGGACTTGCCATGTGCTAACTCCGAATTCTGTTGCTCCAACCGCAAGTTGTCCTGCTGTAATTGGACTTTTTCTTGGTTTAACTGCGTCTTATCATCCTCCCACTGTCTCGTTTTCTTCTCCAGTTCAGTTTCTCCTGCATACTTTCTAAATAAGAAAGCTACCAGCATCTGAGTTGGTCCGGTGAGCATCGAACACACTGCCGATAGGAACAGCTCCCAAGCCCTAGTCCTATGTGCCATCATCACCGCTGGCTCAGGGCATGTATTGTCGTCCGAAGCCGTTACTGAGTTGGTGAAATAGCAAAGAGTAGTTAGGACTAGAATAAGTAGCAAAAAGGAGAGCTGAGGCATCTTGTATAGCGGTAAATGATGCATGAGCGATGAGTTCTCTGTCTTGAACGAAAGAAGATCTAGGGTATGAATTGGGAAGATAAGACAGAACGAATTATTCAACTGCCTATTTCGGTACATTACCATGCAAGGTTTGATTATACCCTCCAACGTGACAACCTGATAAAACCACAACTGCCAAGGTATACAACTTCAAGGACAGACGAATTATTCAACTTCCTATTTCGGTACATCACCATGCAAGGTTTGATTATACCCTCCAACGTGACAACCTGGTAAAACCACAACTGCCAAGGTATTCAACTTCAAGTATTGGGCATGAGTATGTGAACATATATATCTCCAAACGGTATCGTGAATTGTACTTTAAAGCGGCCTCACCATAGCTTAGCGAGGTATTGGTGGTGATATTGGACAAAAAAATCAAAAAAGAAACACAATGTTTGGAGAAATACTCACATTGGCTGTCAAAATCGCCATGGGCAGGTATACACTTCGAAGTTCCTTGGAGGTCAAGAGGATCAATCTCCATGCCATGCGTGCTATTTGAATTCCTCCCGCATCCATAGGAAGCCGTATTTTCACAGCACAAGTAGCACGGGTAAGCCACCTTGAGTTGTCTATATTGTTGGTCGTCGTTGACTCTCTTCCGGAATTGGCGGTGTCGGAAACGCATCTTAGCAATTTTAACTGAGAGGAGATATCTATTGCAGTTGGAGTACGTTCAAAAGAAGTTAAATAGGAGAAATAGGAATATGCCGGCTCTATATACGACTGTATCACCGTGTCAATAAGTCCCCAATGTTAATGATTTAAGTTACAGATCAAATAAGGCTTGGGCAGGAGAATATAATGTTAAGCTTATTTGGCCGGTTAACACCGGCCTGTTAACTTGGGATCAAATTCTAAATACATATTGCGCTGTGTTCATGCCCATTTTTTTATTTTTTTATTTTTTTTTTTTTTTAAATACTCATTACTCCTATTCAATCCCAGTAAGGGGACTATGAGGAGCCACCCGGAAACCCGGGTGGATTCAGGACAAGGCAAGTTAATCTGCCAGGTCCGCCGCGCGCAGAAAGCAGAAGACTAAATACAAACGTTGTGTAAATCAAAAATGTGTAAATCAAAACTGTGTATCATGCCCACGTTGTTTTAGGCCGGACCACATGTGATGATTATCGTGAACATATATCTACAGATATATACTGAATACGAAAAGTGTATGATAGAGATCTTATTCTATATTCCAAAACCACTCATTATTCAAGCTTTTCTCCCTTCCATGAGTAACTAACCATCCTAAGTACGTATTCTAGTCACGCGTACCGATTCCAGGGACAATCTAGCTCTATGGAAAAAATATCCGTTATTCTTTTTCTCATGCATGAGGAGGAGGATGACCGAAATTTGAATACAGTAGGCTGTCCGGGGCGGCAGGAAAAAAGTTGTTGAAGTTGTTGATAAGGACTCGACAGGGGTTTTGCTTCCTCGAAGGCCAGATTTACCCACGCACCACTACACCTAAGATAGGTACATGTGTGTGTGTTCCGGGCCAGCCGCGAGAGGCCTGGCCATATATTTGCTTACCCCGCTCTTCCGCAAATTTTCCTATGCAAGAGGCTAAAGAACGCCTCTACTGCGTCCCAGTCGTCTTCGCCCTCCTCTTTGATCCAGATCGGGCGGTCAAGATCCTCCCAGTCCTTTATGCTGCCTAGGGCCCGTCTTTGGTCCTGGAAGAGGGGGCAGTCGAAGGTAAGATGGTGTCCGCCTTGTGTGTGATGTCCGCCTTGTGTGTGATGTCCGCATTGACAGGCACTGGAGTCTGCCTTGCCGATTTTGTGAAGCTACCATTTTTGAGGTCCATGGTTCGTCCGAAGCCAGGTGCTGACATGGCGTGGCGGTTCCATTCTGGCCGTCTTATTCCGAAGCCTAGGGCAGTGCGAGCCTTAGAGCGTAGAGCTTTAGAGGATTGTCTGATGCCTCCTTCTGTGATGGTTGGCTCTTGTAGGGAGAACTGTCCTGGTGTTGAAGCGAAAGCGGCCAACTTGTCAGCGTCCTTTTTTTTTTTTTTTTTTTTTTTTTTTAAATACTCAGTACTCCTCTGCAATCCCAGTAAGGGGACTATGAGGAGCCACCCGGGTGGATTCAGGACAAGGCAAGTTAATCTGCCAGGTCCACCGCGCGCGGAAAGCAGAACAGTAAAAGGGAAGAAATCATAAACCGCAGGACCTCCATGCTGTCATTAAGACATTAACCGACTTGTGTCAGATGACCCCGAGAGGCCTGACTGAGGCCTGCCTGCCCGGAACAAAGATACAAATGTGTCAAATAAGGAGATGCATGGAAATCGAACCCCAGGATCCCCGTGCTGCCATTAACCGACTTGTGTCAGATTACCTCGATAGGCCTGACTGGGGCCTGGATGCTCATATCAAAACAGAAATAACAGAGTAAATCGCAGCCTAATCAGAGCATGAAACAGGGTGTAAGGGAAATCGTTATATAACATCCGAGTGTGTCAATTGCCTCTTCCAAAGAGCTCCCTGTGGAGGAAACCGAAAAGGCCTCCACTGCGTCCCAATCATCCTCGCCTTCCTCTTTGATCCATATTAGGCGGTCTAGGTCTTCCCATTCTTTTATGTTGCCTAGGCCTTGTCTTTGCTCGTGGAAGATGGGGCAGCTAAAGGTGATATGGTGTCCATTTTCAGTGTGGTGTCCGCATCCAAGAGAAATGAAAACGCAGCGCTCGAGTACACCCCTCGCAAGTAGAAAAAAACCCAAAACCCCTCGCAAGTAGAAACCCCGCAAAACCCCGCGCTAGTAGGAAATCGGGAAAATAATAAGACCCCTCGCCAGTAGAAACAGTGTCGCCGGTAGGAACAAAAGGGTCATATCACGCCCGGAAGTGAGCCAGAAAGTGTCATAAATAAGAGTGTCATAAGTGTAGATGCTAGCCAGTAGCGTAATTGTCCAGAGGAGCTCAGGAAGTATCGAGAGAAGTTCCCCAACAAGCCACGAGATGAAAGAGATGTCTGAGGTTCAGACCTATGTCAAGTTGTTCAATGGATGAAGACATGGTACCTTTTACCCTCCTACTTGTCACCTTTTCTGTTGTTAATTTTTTGGTGACAGGTTTGGTTCCTCAGCTTCCTGTCTCCGGCATGTAGTGCAAGCCAGACTAGTCTCGCAGTAGGTTGCGTTTGGCTGCGTCTTGTGCTTCCCACTTAGTATAATTTCTAACCCCTCGCTCTTTCAATTACAAGATCATTAACATATGATGTTCACGTTCACCAGCAGAATTAGCTCTGGGAATTACCCATAAGCAACCTTACTTAATCACCATCAATTCCATGTTTACGTTTACCGCATATGGCTATTTCCTCTGTACTAGATTCTGCATACGGCTGGGCTCAAATCCCAGGGGATTTTTTTTTTCTTTTTTTTTCTTTGAGCCCATTAGATGTCACATGACGAGCCACCCGGAGCCCCGGTGGATTCAAGGGTCTGTCTAACTATGTACATAAATGATAAATAGATAAATAAATAATATTAACATTAAAAAACCCCTTTAGAGGGCGGTAAAGGTAGGCGCAGTACGACCCCACTGCGTCCCACTCGTTCTCTTCTCCCTCTTCTTTCTAGTTCATCCAGCTCTTCCCACGTTGAGGCGCTCCTTATGAGCTCACGGTGTGCACCTACCTGGTGATTTGGGTTACCAGAAGGCGACGTGGTGTCCGTCTTCTGTCGGGTAATTGCAGTGCCGGCATGCCGGAGAGCCTGTTTCCTGATGGTGAACAGCTAAGACAGCGGGAACTGATTCTAAGATAGCGGGTGCTGGTGCGAGCTGGTTCGGTGACAGTGGTCGAACTTTGAAGGGTGGCCGTAGGGACCCCGTCATGACATTAATTTTTTTTTTTTTTTTTTTTTTTGAGTCTACACGTCTATTGAGCCTATATGAGAAGTCCCGTTCCCTTACCTTAAAAAGCTCGGTACATCCATGGAACGGAACAACGGGTTGCTTGAACGCCCTGCCTTCCGACAATATAACCGAGAATACCCCTTCCGCCGCACCGCCACGCGGCCCACGCCCCTAGTCTGGTTCCACGCCCTGCCGGCCCTCCACTTCACTGCTCCCGCCCCTCGCTAATGCCAGATTAAGGTTGGAGCTCTCTACCAGATCCACCGTATAATCCTCCGCTCAGGGCGCTCACCTTCTTCAGCCACTTCTTCAGCTTGTCCATCTCCTCCCAATTGCTCCACCTCCTACTAATCTCTTCCCCACGCGGACAGACCAAGCCTATGTACGTGCCTTCCCGTTTCCACATGTCGTTCGCAAGTGCGGCAGGCCGGGTCCACCGTATCGTCCAACTTCGCTCCCCATGATTAAAGGTTGCCCTTCCCAGTTCTGCAATGAACGTAGTTCAACCTCGCCTTTCTTCTCCACCGGACCACCATACCCCCCCGGCTCCCACTACCTTCCTTTCTTCTTCTCGCCTTCCTCTCTACTCCTGCCTCAACCCACCATGACCTTAGGTATATCGTGGGTATAGACTAATACCCCCCCCCCCCAAAAAAAAAAAAACCTTTAACCTAGCAGAGATGTAGGTGGTGGCCTGATGTATAGTTATATTGCCGCCCCAGCGGGAGGACCTTGATAAGTCACCTGGAAACTCGCAAGCCAATCAGCCAGATATGTACCACGCGATATCAGACAAAAAGGTACATACCTATGTAAAGCACGTAACACAAATGACAAAAGCAATAACGCAAAGAATAGTAACTTTAAGAGCAAATAACTAGTGAACAGCTGAATTGTCAGCTTTGGCATTTCCCCTTGCACTTGCAGGAATTCTATCATAAATAGAAGTCTAGATGGAAAATTAATCCAGACTGCGGAAGACATACTTTGGGATATAAACTAAGAACATTTGCAGATTCTGTTTTCAGTGCATATATAGCTGAAAATATACTAAAATGATAACAGATATGAAGGATCCATTTATATTCTCAGTTACCATTGACTTGCATATCAATTAATCCATTAGAACATACTCCTATAACTCATTCGCTCTAGTGGAGCTTATGTATTATTTGGCCAGCATATCTCACAACAGATCTTTTTAGGAGCATAGCTTTAGGGAGCATCGGACCAGGCAGCTGCTTTTGATCAGTTGTATCCAGGCTCTAGCTGTAGGTCAAAGGCCAGTTGTTACCAGTTTCTTATGGTACTTCTGGGGCTTATACTTACTATAATAACTTTAGTACTATGCTACACTACAGCTATAGTCTATTACAAATTCTCTTTATTCCAATTTCTTTAGCTCATTTTCTATATGAGTTTATCTCCTTTTCTAGTTCACTTGCACCCCCCTCTTAATCTTAAGCCTATTTCCTTTATAAGTTCATAATGTGGATGACATAACCTCCAGTTAGGCCTTCAGGTTATCTAGCAGTGACCAGCTAATGACAGCAGGGAAGATGTGTATAGTTGTAAGAGGTTTTGTTTGTGTCTAGCTTCACGTGGGCTTTGCAGACAACTTGCCTCACCTTTAATCCATCCAGATTTTTGGATAGCTTACCATAGACTCTTGTTGGGTCTGCATGTGAGTATTATATATATAAAAAGAAAGAAGAAAGTATAAGTTTAAGTATATGAGATAGACTCGGGAATATTATGTGAATTTCAAGGTAGTAAAACTCACTGTAGGCTGAATAAACATATTATATATGGCACATATATTTCAATATAGTTCTTAATTTCTAATAATATTACTTCCTTATACAGCGCTTCATATTATGCTACTGCTTCTGGCAAAGCTACCTTAAATGACGAGTAGCGAGTCAATCTAGTGGTATTTCTGTAACTAAGTGTATTGTGTAAGGGTAGCTGACACTACTATAGGGGTACATAGTAGGTACTTATTAAGACCCTATAGTAGTTAAATCCATAGAACTTAATAATAACGTCATATATATCATGTACTAAAACTACCTAGTTGTTTCCTAGAGGGAACCAGTTAATACTAGTAGTAAGATATTCATCAAAATCATTATAAGCAGTTTGAAAAAATAGACAACTGGGTCGTTAGTAGATATTAGTATAGCTGGGGGACTACCATCCATCCTCGGGATACGGATTACCACCGGGAAACCGATCAATTTGTGTTTAGATACATTTCGAGCGAGATCTAGTTACACGAGTGTGCGGAGTACATGGAGTGGATGGAATATGAATAAAAGACCTCCGAGAGGGCCCTTTGAAAGGTGAGGGAGGGGTATGAGGGGTGATACCTCTCCGTACGGGGCGTAATGGGGTAGAAACAGTGATAACAGACAAGGTAGAAGCAGTAGAAGAAGAAGAGCTTGAATCACTACCCCATTCATCCAATTCATTATCCGATACCTCAATAACCACCGGGGATTGGATTGTAACCTTCTTGGCTTTGGTAGAACGACCTGGAGGCGCTTGACCTACTGCTTGTTTTGCCTTTCTTTTCTCAGCAGCTTGAGCTCGCTTTAGATCTGCTGCAGCTCGCTCCTTATATAACCTAGCCAAAGTTTTTCCATCAATTACTTCACCATAACCCTTCCCAATGTGCCTCTTATCCTTAGGAGCTGCCAACTTTACTGTTTCCTGCCATTTGCTAAAGGTAACTCGTTCAAGGTCCCGATCCTTATCTGCCGCAATCCCAAAGTGCTCCAACCGTTCAATAACATCCAAAATCTCTGCTTTGTCCACAGGACCCTTTCCTTTTAACATCAGCTTAGCCTGTCGGGTGTGGCGGAGAAGATCACTCGAGTTCTTTGGAGTTGCAATTGTTATAGTGAGGAGAGGCGATGAAAGATTTGAGACATGTCCGTGCGGAATATTATCTAGTACATATTGGGCATTGAATGGAATTAAACCTGCACCACGCCATCCTGCTGCAATATTCTCTTCTGTATATGTCACCTTTCGAGCCTCAACCAATAATGGAAGGAAATTCCCGTTCCAAATAGAAAAAAATAAGAAACGAGTTGTTCGATCCACTGCCTTCCCATATGCCTTCTGTAGTGGGGAAAAGAGACCGACATCCAAGGGCTGAAGTAAATGGGTACTATGTGGGGGTAAACAGTATGGCTTAATATTGACTTCATCACAATACTTGATGAATTCCAAAGTAATGTGTGAATCGTGTCCATCGATAATCAAAAGGCGGTAGGGGGATATTGCAGTAACTCGTGGCTTTGTTACGTGATCGAAGTGTTTGAGCCATTTCATTCCTAGCTTGCGACTTGTCCACCCTTTCGGAGAAATTGCAAATAAGTACTCTGCTGCTTCCGAATCCTCCTTTAGATGCTGATACCATCCCATATATCTTTTTGCTCCCTTATAGATGATCAATGGTGGTAATACCGTTCTATTTCCACAAATTGTCTCAATAACCATAATTAGCTCTCGATTTCCATCTTGTGCAAGCTTGCCAGTTATTCCTCTTCCTCGCCGTCCACAAATAACCTTACATCGATCTGACTTGCCCATCATATACCCCTTTTCATCCATGTTGAACCACATATCTTCCGGAATATCGAATTTTCAGATAAGTCTACCTAGCCTCCGAAAGTGATCGGCTATGATCTTAGGATCACTGGCTTTGATACGCTTCTTATCGAATGCGGAGGAGAACTTTGCAACTAAATTCGGGTGTCGGTTAAGGAATCTTGTGATCCAATTCTTGCCAATGACTTGATCTAGATTATCGGGTTGATTTGGCAGGATCATAACTGCTTCTCGTACATGCTCAATCCGGGGTGGAAAGCCTGCAAGCTCTAACCGATATATCCATCGCACAATAGGACGCTCCTCTGCTGCTGTTACTAGTTGCTGGCCTTCATGTGCCGCTACTCTGGTTTGTCCTCCATGAAAACGTTGTTGTAGGGTGGTATATGCAATACCATTAATAGCGGCAGCCTTGCGGATCGATGGGTAGAGTCCAGATTTTAGTCCTTTAAGTGCGCGAGCTATGGATGACTCCTTTTGATCCGCTGACTTGAGCTTTCTAGACTTTATTCGACCCATTTCCTACTTTCGATAAGCTATTTAGCCCTCAAAAGAATTTAGCTAATATTCCACATTATTGGCAGGTCATATATACCAGTCGTCCGATTCTCCGTTAAATTCAATACTCTGAGTAGTCAAACCTGAGGACGAAGTGTTGTTGAACTGTAAACTCCAGTGTTGCCCCGCTTGCCCCGCATTTGTTGGTTGTAGACCCCTGTCGCTACCCTTGTCACTAGCGCGTGGGGGCTGATCTACATCCCGGTGGTGATCTGCATCCCAAGGATGGATGGTATATACTATAGATTGAGTATATAATAAATATATAACTGCTATAACCTATCGTTTATTTACTTTATTGATACAAGCTGTAATGAACCCTAATCCGAACTACCAATAGTACGAAAAGAGGGACTTGTGAGGATGTGAGGTACGTTGCGAGTAGTTAGAGATCCTAGGATTAAGCGGTAGGTAGTAAAGGTTCAAGTACTAGAGAAGAGCGGGATTGATAAGGTCGAGCAGGTGTACGGGTTCGGAAGTTGGAGAGGACTTGGATGAGACTAAAGTCAAACAAGTAGGCATAAACAATGTTAAAATTAGGGACATGAAATTCTGAGCTACGCTCGAGAGATAGAAGATCGATATATTGTGAACAACTAGATACAGTAGGGTAAACAAGTTGTTGCGTGAAGAAGAAGAGAGAAGGGAAATAGGCAGGAGAAACTTGTTCTTTTTTATTAGCAAGAACGAATTGGTGTCCGGACGCGTGACCAAATTCTAGTACGTCCTATGCATCCTGTGTGTCCTGTGCATCCTGTGTGTCCGGATGGACCCATACAGTTGCAACAGAGTCCAGATGCCTCTAGCATGCCACGTGGGCGCAACAGTATCCTAATGCCTCTCACCTGCCACCGGGGGTGCAAGATCGTCCTGAAGCTATTAGTATTCGCACTGACGTCGGATGCTCTTGGGCTGTCTTGTTGCGTTGAGAAGGTGCTTTACGACTTGTATGTTCAAACCCGTTGGACTATAATATATGCTATATATATTCTATTCATATTCTGTGATCTTTTATCTTCATTTATTGTTCTGCTAGGCATATATATTCTAGTTTCCATCATGTATATTATTCTATGTATGTAAATCAATACAGTTGTTTACAATATAAAGCTCATTATCATAGATCGGAATTAGATGGGCCATGCCTTCTATATCTACAATTCCGATCACATAATTCTTCAATGGCAATCCGACGCATACCATGCCCTCTGGGCCATCTGGCATAAATGATCCGACTATTGTCATTAGTGAAATATGTACAAGGTGATACGTATTTTTGCCTCCTAATTCTTGTAGTTTGAACAGAGCATTTAGTTTAGCGGGAACCCTGCCATCAAGTCCACCAGGGACTTTCTCTGGTGAGGACTTGCACCGTTGCACAAATACCCAGTCCTGCCTTTCCTCTTGGTTGCGGAATAACTTACCTCCAGTATAGGTACAGCGTACATAGTATACTATGTGTCCATCATCATTGAATGTTGGAACCGTGACTTGGAGGGTATGAAATACCTCAACCAGACTATCTTGCAGATGTGCAACGTCGGATTCTGGGTCGGAGGAGCGGGGATAATGCCTGCGTGCCAGATATGTAGTTATAAGAGTGCCGAGGTCGGGTAGCCGGTAGAGTTTTTGTAATGTTTCCAGATTATATATAACTCTTGAAGTTAGGCATCCTTGCAACTTACGTTTCAAAAGCTTAGGGGCAGTGTCTTTAAGGAGATGTAAGCCCAGGCGTGTCGGACGAATGATACCCCGTATGTTGTCGGGTATATGCAGAAGATCAGTAGTCCATTGTTGGAGATTATGTTCGTGCATAGCGAAATTGTGTGCTCATGTGTAGTTGTAAATGATCTGGAGTACCGCATTGACGTAATTACTCCACCGGTATGCGTCTTTGAGAGGCTTATGCGAGGCCTCACATATCTCTGTTGAATATTAAGGGAGAGAGCTGTATTTGACTATTTGATCTGCAAAATACAAGATCAAATGCATTTTTGGGAAATTGTAATGAGCCCCACTGGTTAGCGTGTTATTCACCAATTCCTCAGTCTCTAAGTGGAGCTCCTCTTGGAGCTTTTGGCGTTTTAATGGTGTTCCCAGGGCTAAGTCACCCGACGCGGGCAGTCAAAGATATTGTGTACGGAGATCTTTGGACGCTACCTTTGCTGCAGCTTTAGAGGACTTTGGTGCCCGACACCAGAGAAATACCTCTTTGTACTTGTGAAAGTCCTCGAGGTAATCCCTCATTGATTGTATTAACCCCAAAGTGTGCACCTTGTATTGGGCAATGAGAATAAAGTCGGTTAAATACTGAACACACAAGATTGCCCTGTGGCAAGAAACCTTGTATTGGAGGGTAATCGCAGGTGGGTCGGAAGTCTGACTTAATGCAGCTATAAATACGGCTAGTAGTACTCGAGCTAAATTCCATATTTCTTTCCCTTGCTATTGGGAGACAGAATGGTAGGCCTTGTTTGGCCTTATAAAACCCAGGAAAGGAGGCAATCGTGACCATATATGATCGAATATGGTGAGCCGTCCAATGTGTTCCAGGAAGTCCTGGACCCATTTTATCAGGTGGGTCAGCATCCCTAGATGTAGTTTATGCAAGGTATCCCCACGAAAAAGAGTTTGAGGTTCGCAGTTCCAAATATGCCACAGGGCATTGTTGATACACTTTACACCATCGGTATCCAGCACATGGAGGTTGGATTTGTGGTATGCTATTGCATACTGGGAGTATTGCCGAGTATCGTATGGTATGTTCAGAAGGTCCCCAAATTCATTGGGAGGGGCAATGCAGACCGGGTATCGATTTGAAAGAATGCCATGGATCATGACATTCTCCATATGGTCTACCAACCAGGCAGAGAGCCTAGGCATGTATTTGCATACCTGTTCATCACAATAGACCATCTTAATCCCTTGCTGATATCTGGCGTCGGATAAAGGGCTGAGAATGTAACTGAGGATTTCGTGGGTAACCTGGAGGGCATCCAATTCTTGGGCTTCCGTAGGATTCCCCGGAATTTTGTCGAGACGTTTGGGTAGGATGGGTAACAGAGCAATAGGAATCTACGCATTCATTGATGGTTTGTTACGTATAGTGGACTTGATATTGCCGATGCTCATGTATAGTCGCCATAGCTTCTTGTCCCCAGAGAAGTTGGTCAGATGTGTTTGATCTGATGCGAAGAGGACAGGGACGAGTGTGGAGCCGATAGGAATGAGTCTCTGTAAGATATAAGGAAGAAGCCATAGTAGAGTTAAGTAGGGTGTATACCCATTCATCCCACCACCATGATCCTGTATTCATCTTGGAATATATTCTCTCATTATCCGAGTTAAACAACTTGACCGGTTCCCAAAGCATGTGTGTCACATATGCTCTCTGCCTTAATAGATATTTGATACAATCTATTATATTGCAGCAATAGAAATCCGACTTGGGACGTAATGCATATTGAACTAATCCTGTTTCCCATACAGGATCGTCAACCATTTTGTCGGTTTGCTTCCACAAGGTATGCCCCGATTTGAAAGAGACGCTTGACGTTAGACTGTCAGCGGGTGAACTCGGCCAAATGTTATCCCAAAAGAAATCGTCAATCCTTGTTTTGGGGACCTTGCTGTTGATCAAGAATCGGGCTAGCTTGTAATCTCGTGTATTGTGGAATGGATGCAGATGATTGTATTCGGCAGAGCTATGATTGCGAAAAGGATAGTCTCGCAGCGGTTTGCCAGCTTGATATGTAGCCGGCAACTGCCTAATCTCGTCAGCTTTATATGCATGGGCATCGGGCGGGGAATTCGATGATTCCTCGAGTGGTTATGTATTAGAGTCATTTTCTAGATCATTAATATCATCATGTTGTATGGGGAGGAAGGTTCCATAGACTTGTTGTATTCGGTGGAGGTCATCCTGATCAATATCTTCTTGACCTAAGTCATCTTGATCATGATCTGAAATACTTCCGCCTGAACCTTCACCTACGAGAGTAAGCATGATCATTATCTAAAATGTCTGAGTAAGAAGCTTCACCTTAGTCAGTCAATATGGGGCCGGATTGTTCGAAGAAGTCCTCTGGATACTGGGCAACATCGGTTTGCTGACGCGGAACAGGGGTAAATGTCTGATGTTTGTCCGGGTATTTGTTCTCGATGTGATTAGCATATGCGCCCCTAGAAGCATACATACTATTACACCAGGGACAACCGGTTTTATTGGTGTTCATTTTCATAGTTGGGTATTTTGAGGTTCAGTATTTTCGAAGTAGCATATGTAGGTGGTAAAAGAAGTTTGTAGATCAAAGGTTGTCAGGAGTATGACGAGTGCCGTCAGGTATGGATGTCATATGTCTAATAATAATTAAGGTCATAATTTGCTTGGTGAGAGATAAATTGAAAAAAAGTAAAAAAGTAGAATAGGAATCGAACATGTGCCTTGTGAATTACCTAGAGCAAACTGAAATCAAAAGCTAAACCACTACACCATAACTCTGGTTATTTAAAATATATGAGAATAGGGCTATATAATATATAGGGAGTAATCTGTGAATTAATAATTGTCACGGTATCTGCACAGTGCCTTGTATTATGCATTTTACCGTGCTGTGTATACTACACTAGTGCATTTGGGGATCAAGCTTGTCATGGTTTGGCCTGCTGCCATCAGCTTGGGAGATTACCCGGTACATTCTAAATTTTCCGAAGTTTGACCTCAAACGGTCATATTTTCAAATCTCAATGGAAGGCCTTTCTTTCGGAAAGCCATTCTTTCGGAAGGCCAAAGAAAGGCCTTCCATTAAGATATAAAGGACCCAGGGTACCGCGTCTTATAGTAGTAGTTAGAACATCATTTATATTCTACGTACTACTTCACTTCACCGATAGAGAATGGAAAGATGAAGATATTGTTTATTAGACAAAATTTTCCGATACCGTAATCCTCTATTTACTGGAATACTAACTAGACGAGCTTATCTCTTACCTGACGTACTGAGGCTAATGTAGACTAAACCAGATTCACATTAAGCAGCTAACATGGTCACGCCGAAGAACCTAATCCAGAACTCTAAGGCAGATTTAGGCTGGGATACTAGAAACGCCGACTACACCTCGTGGCACAGTGCTGTCAAGGAGTATTGTGCTTGACATTCTATTAACACTTGGGGAGCAGCTAGTCAAGCAGAGAAAAATACACTAGTGATTGCCGCCTGCGGCCTGACTGGATTCAGACTGACCATCAGAGATTGACTGGTATCGGGCTCTAATTTCTACAAAAAGGCCTTGGAGGCACTGCTCCAAGATTGCCTCAAAAAGCGCTCCGAGACCACTAAGAACCTGGCTATCAAGTGCGCCCGAAAAAGAGCAAACACGGATATAGTTTCCGATGGTGATGATGAAGTACCTGACGGCGAAAACAAGCCAATAGCTGTGTTATTCTGGGTTGGTGATCCTGATGTGGGTGCTCATAGGGATGTTAATAGCTGGTTTTGGGATGAACGCATCAGTAAGAATGATATTTACATCCTATGCGTCCTGACGCACAGGACGCACAGGATGCTTGGGACGAAAACTCTAAATTAGGATGTCAACACTTTTGCGAGTATGTCGGGACGCAGTTGAACTTTGCTTCGCCTTCTGGGATGTAAGACTAGTGCGTGGTAGGTTTGCCTGTGTCTGCAACGCGAGCCTTAAACAACCTTTATCCAGACATACTTGGCTGAGCCTCCCATACCTACAACGCTACCCTAAAACAAGCCTTGTCCTAATGCACATTATGGGTGAACTCACGCCCTTAATATAGTGATGCCCTCGACCTTGAAATAGCCGCCTTGAAATAGCCACCTTGAAATAGCTGCCTCTGAATATACGTGCGAATATATACATAGTAGAGTCTTAATTGTATTCGGAAGTTATATACATAGAAGTATTGAGAAAGAGATATATATATGGAATATGCAACCTTCGCTCTAAAACTCGCTCCCATACCTGCTCTAATTCGCTCTAATACTCGCTCCTATACCTGCTCTATTACTTGCTCCTATATCTGCTCTAATACTCGCTCTAATGCTTGCTCTAATACTCGCTCTAATACTCGCTCTAATGCTCGCTCTAATCTCGCTCTAATACTCGCTCTAATACTCGATCTAATACATGCTAGAATATACTTGGGAAGTCATATAAGACAAAGGGAAAAGGTGTGGGGAACGGCAATATATATACAGGAAAACTATAGTTGCCAAGGCCAATCGCCAAGGCCGACGATATAGACTTTCCGAAGAAAATGATATAGCAGATAACAAGAAAAGTGGCATAACTCGTTCCACCCACTGCTACAAGCGCTGCCTAAGCTGGTAATAGTCTTATTGGGAAAACATAGCACTGCAAAACTTATGCATCCGCGGCTTATATATATTGTAGGATCGCGCCTTATATATATGTTGTAGGAACTCATGAATTCGCGCCTTATATATATATTGTAGGAACTTATGTATTCACAGTTGTAGGAACTCAGGCATTCGCGGTTGTAGGAATTCATGCATTCACGGCTTATATATGTTGTAGGACCGCGTCTTATATATATGTTGTAGGAACTCATGTATTCGCACCTTATATATTGTAGGTTTGCGGTTGTAGGAATTCATGTACATCTAGTAGCCGCCCAAGCATGAATTCCTATAATATATATAAGCCGTGAATGCATGAATTCCTACAACCGCGAATACATGAGTTCCTACAATATATATATAAGGTGCGAATTCATGGGTTCCTACAACATATATATACGGCGTGATTGTAAGGAATACATGTTTTGTCTTATTTTTATCTGCTGTTTCCACCCAGAAATGTTTTTCTCATATTTGTGTTTAGTCTTGTTTAGGAAATTCCCTTGGAAGGATTAGTATATGGATTACTCATGTGTTAGTTATATTTTCTTTAGCACAGTTTATCTTTCTTTTCCTTAGCTATTACGTGCTTCCAATACGTCATAGGAATAGTTAGGCACTAACTATTCCTCCTCCTGTTACAGCTACCTATTCCAGTCGGTAAGTTGATATCATATTTATCATTTTGTTTCTTTCTACAGCCTTGTTTCTATTATATTCTCTGGCGTCATCTATGATACAAAACATATCAATAATGAGCCTTCTTGTATCCATAATGATCTGGTATCGTTATGACTCTTGATGATTGTTTCTCGGATGAGTTTCTCTAAGACTTATTGCCTTAGGATTCAGTTTCTATAAAAGACCTGAATTCCGCGGCCTCTAGTTAGGACAGATCTCTTTCAGTACCTTCTAGTCTAGCAACATCAGAATATACAAGCTACACTGGTAATATTCTTGTTCTTGCCTCTTCATCTATGACCCGACACCTCTCTCCTCCCTCTACAACTATACCTACAGTTTGCTGTCTTCTAAGACTCCTGTATAGGACTTAGAGAGAGCATCAACTGCCTCTACCACGTTAGTAGAGCTGTGCTCCCCCGGGAACACCTCTACTAACTTGGCCCACACTTACATTTTTTTTACCATCAAACCCGCTTTAAAAATTCCTCCTTTCTACTCTAGGGACTGATCACCCCTAGTGACTCTTGAACCCATCTAGACTCTCCAGAACTCTCCAGAAGACTCTTAGGTAATGTATACCTAATCCAGAACCGAGCTCAACAAGGCCAGTAAATCAGTCAGCCACTATTCTCCCTTGTCATTTCCAGAATGCCAGAAAATTCCTGTCAGCACTAGTTATCAGCACTAGACCTCATTATGAACGAAATATCCAGCACAAGCCTTGCAAAGAAAAATTAAGCAAGCTCAATAGCGTTAGAACTACCCGCAGCATCCAGATCCTCCAGCAGACTCTCTGGAAAGAATCCAGAATTTTCTCCTCTCAAGAGAAATCCCCCTTCTAGAACTGCATCAAGACAATCAACACGAGCTGATCCTGCAGAATCAAGCAAAGAAGAGGATGATGAGTTTGAGTCAGAAGATGAACAAGAAGAAGAATCTGACACAGAACAAACTCCTAGACTATCTACTATGGGTAAACGACCAGAAGTAGTAGTTCAACAGCCAACTCCTCGCAAACCATACTGATTCGAGGAAGACCCCATTCCAGAGGACGAAGCAGCAGTCAAAGAGCTAATCCAAACAATGAAGATGTTTTATTATGCTCACAAACCCAATGGACCTACCTTCGATAATAATCCAAATGGAGTAGTAAAGCGAATTCACGCTACTAATGAATTAGCTAAGGAACTTAGACAACAAAATATTCCAGGACAATTCCCAATCACTCCAGAGAAACTAGCTCGGAGAGGAATAGGACAACTCAATATTCCTACAGCTCTGCAAAAAGCTAAGGAGACACAACAAGGTCTCTTTGCTAAAGCAACAAAAGAACTTCATGATACCTTTAAGCCAAATATACTTAACATATCTTCAGTAGGGATAGGCTTATCATCTTCTAGTACATAGCAACAAATTCCGTCCATCTTCTCACAGTTCGCAGCGTCTCAAAGAAGCCTGTCTGCTCCTCTTGGATCTCACATAAGCACTAGTGGAGCTACTCAGATATTGTGGTCATCACCTCCAAATCCTCCTAGTACTACTGCGTTTAGTGCAAATGCTCCTCAACAAAATATACAAGCACCTCCTGCATCCTCCTCCAACCCTCCGCAAACCCCAAAGAAAACCCCTACTAAGGTCCAGTTATCTGCCCCCCTAGGACCCCCTGGTAATTCAGATGAATCAGACTCTGATTCATCAAAAGGTGGCAATTGCGGTACTACTGGTAGTAATCAGGGGTCCAGTGGAAGAGGAAGAAGATCTCAAAGCGTAGTTTCTACTGCAAGTTCCGTATTTGGCAGTAGTAAACTCAAGGCTTCAAAACTTGAGAAAAATAATGGATCTGGCAAGTGGAAGCAAGCCGCTACATTTCACAATTGGGTAGATGATGCCATGGATATTCTTGACATGGGAGATCTCGATCCAGACTCCAAAGAAGCTATGATTTGGCTAGGTTGGTATCTTGAAGGAGATGCAAAAATCCTGCATAGTTCATACAGAAAAAATCCAGAAACCAAGTCACATATAGTAGCTCAGTTCCTAAAAGAGTTCAGGAAATTCTGTATCCCCTTCACCAGCAAAGACCAACTCTGGACCGAATTCCAAGCAATCAGACAAACTCAGAATGGACGCACTAAGCCAATTCAGCAAGTTGCAAATAAGATCAAGCAAATGCAACTCCTCCTTACTAAAATTACTAATTGGCAATGCTATCATCAATTATTGGAAGCTATGGATCCCCCTCTCCTCCATAAGGTTAGGGTATATGTGAATGAAGATATGCCATGGGATGAAATAATTGAGCTCTGCAATAAGCATGACTCAGTTATGCATAAGTATCAAACCTCTAAGAAAGACAACAAGTCCAAGAATAGCCAAAAAATGTGCCAACAACCTTCTACCTCCCAGGGTAACTCCAATTCAGGACAAACTAAATCCTCCTTTAGCAAGTCCAAGCTAGTCAGCAAGCCCACCAATACGACCCTAGCCTATAAGAAGCTTACTCCCAAAGAAAAAGCAGACTTAACTAAGAAAGGTGGATGTTATTACTGCAGAAAAGTGGGTTATTAAGCTACTAACTGCCCGGTTAAGAAGCAACAAATCAGAAGTGCAGCTGGCACGATTCAACAGGAAGAAGATCATCCAGAACGAATCACTTCTGCAGCACAATTTATTCAAGATCAAGAACCCCCTATCTCACATACCAAAGGAAAATCAGTAACCCCTATTATTGATGCAACTAAGAAATACCTTCTAGTTACAACAAAAATCGATGGTTACCCAGCTAAGACCCTAGTGGATCAACAAACTGCAGGAGCAGACCTAATTAGTAGCAAATTTTGTACCTTGCATAATTTGTTATTATATACACTAAAGAATCCTATCACCTTGCAGATGACTATGAAAGGGTCTAAAGGGTCAATAAGCCACTACACCAAGGTTAATTGTGACTGGCTAGGATGGTCAGAAGAACGAATTTTCTATGTGGCAGCCCTCAAGGATTGGAATGTAATCTTAGGCTCCCCTGCACTAAGACATACTAAGGCAGGAATCGATATAGGACATATGAGCGTTACTATCCAACCTCCTGGAACTCTCCGATTCACCCTCACCCCCTGGAAGATTACGCCAAGTGTGAAAAATACAAGGAAAAAGGAGATTATAGCCACTAGTCTCCCTACTCCTGCACAAACTCGAGTTATACATGTCTCAGCTATACACACCCCTCCAGTTATTAGTTCTGCAGCTACAACCATGCAGCTTCATCACAATGTTATTGATAAGTTTCCTGATGTATTTCCAGAAGAGAAGAACCTGGATCTACCACCCCTTCGAGACAATATGAATCATACTATTGATCTCAAGGATTCGAATGCAGTCTTCAAGCCGAGACCTATTAAGCCAAAGGAGAAGTTCTTACCTTAGTTATTGGAAAAGCTCTAAGAAGAGGAAAGGACAGGGCATATCTATCGGTCCAATGACACCTCCTGTTGTGCTATGTTTGTTATTCCCAAAAGAGATGATCCAACTAAAGCAAAATTCCTGCATGATCTTGTGGCACGAAATGCTTTGACAGCATTGAAGCCTAGTCTCATTCCTAGTTAAACTCTCATTAGAAACACTCTTGCTAGAAGAGAATTCATGTTTAAGATCGATATCAGTGATGGATATCATCGGGTTAGGGTTATTCCAGAACATGAAAAGTATACTGCATTTTCTACTCCCTATGGAGTATTCAGATCCCAAGTTATGCAACAAGGAGATTGCAATGCACCTGCTATATTCCAGAATGTTATGAACAATCTGTTCAAAGATGAACTTGGAATCTTTGTATACATCTACATTGATGATATTTTTGTCTATAGCAATACTTATAAGGAACATCTTGAGCATGTTTGACTAGTACTTCGGAAGCTCAGAGAACATAAGTTCTATGCTAATCGAGAGAAGGCACAATTCCTGCCTAATGTTCTACAGTGCCTAGGACATGTCATTACCCGAAGAGAAATCTCTCCTATTCCTAAATCAATAACCAGAATTATTGATTGGCCAATTCCACAGAACCGAATACAGCTACAAGCATACCTAGGCATGGTAAACTATCTCAGCAGCATCATTCCACATCTCGCAAATCTTGCAGCTCCCTTAACCGAGATGGCTGGAGCTACTACAACCTGGGATTGGATACCAACTCACACTACCTCGTTCAACCTGACAAAAGTAGCACTATCAGCCGATCCTGCAGTAAAACCAATTAACTACGAATCCCCAGATCCAATCTATTTGGTAACAGACGCTAGCTTAATTGGTACCAGTGCCTTGATAGGACAGGGACCTACTCTAGCAACTATTATTCCTGCAGCATTCCACTCCCGCAAGTTTAATCCTGCACAGGAAAACTACTCTACATTCGACAAGGAACTTCTAGCAATTGTAGACGCACTAGAGCATTTCAGAAGTGAACTCAGTGGATGCACGTTCACTATCCTCATAGATCACAAACCTCTAGTTACATTTCCAATGCAACATGATCTAACTGGGAAGCAAGCTAGATGGCAGCAAATTATACACCAATTTCAATGCCGTATCGAGCACCTAAAGGGAAATAAGAACGTGATTGCAGATGCACTCTCGAGAGTCTTTATAAACCCCTCTCTGGTCCCTACTCTCTCAGATTATATTCCTCATTCCATCGACTCTCCTCAAGCCCCTCATACCCTCTACAATTCGAATACCTCGTCTAGGTCCTCCAATTCAATTCCTGAATCTTTTAGAGTATCTCCAGTGAATTCCTCACCTTCGATTTACGCTATTCCAGACCCTCCTGAAGTCATAATGTCCACTACAACTACCAGAGCCCAAGCCAAAGCCAAAGCCAAATCTCGTAGCTCTGGCTCTCCTCCTCTAGTCAACAATGAAAATCAAGCTCCTCAATTCTTGTCAGCTCCTCCTCCAACTTGTCACGGATTTCCTGATAACAGTTTAGAAGATGTTATGCTCGCTATGGTGGCTAATAATCCCATCCTCAAAACTCGGTCCTTGACTTTACCTCCACATAATCCCTATGATGAAGACTCAATCAATGCAGCAGGATATTGAGCAAAGCATGGACTCATGCATTAGACTGCATGTAAAGATGAAGGCTATTGGTACCACGTACACTCACATATGAATCAGAGAAGACCTCCCTCAAATGACTACTATTCATACTGTGACAGAAGCAGCCACTATACTTTTCTTGCAGTATCTACCGAGCCGATCAGGAATACTTCAATAGAACTGCAACAACAGCAACACCAAATGCCAACGTCTCCAGGAATCCTCCTCCTCCTCCTCCTTCTCAAATATTCTCCTCTCCCCCGCAAATGACTCCAGCAAGTTCATACACTAATGAGAACTAGACATACATAAATAAGGGAAAAGGAAAGGCAGTAGAAATTGAGACAGACTCAGAAGAAGAGGAATTGACTGACTTCGAAGAAACTCTATTCCCAGTCACTCCTCTAGCACCAAGACAGCAATCCGTCTCCTCTACTAGTTCTTATGCTTCTGACACTATTCCTGTTCCAACTCCCGACCCTACTGTGGCAACGAACTACTTTGTAGTTCCATATTATGTCAATAAAGGCCCATTTAAGATCAAGTCATACCTTACCTTCAACTCTTCTACCAAACCCGATCAGGACTGTATTCCAGATCTTGTTACTCTCATCCCAAATGGCGATAATCTATACTAGCAGTGTCTATCTCACAATAGCTACAACAATCTCACAGACCAAGCCACATCATTAGGGAAGAGTACGAAGGAAATTCCTAATATACTTCCTACCTACTCACAATGGGGACAGTTTTTGGCAGAAGGATATATTCGAGACCCTGTATTTTCGAAGGTTATTTCTCCCCCTCTCCACAATGGTTATACGGTTAGAGATGGCATTCTTTATTATACCTACAATGATCAAGTACGCCTATGTATTCCTGATACCCAGCTATGCAATACGCCGATCAAGCCTACTCTCCTCGAAAGATACCATTCCGCTCTTGGATATGCTGGTTTTTCCAAGACCTATCACACACTTTCTAGTAATTTCCTTTGGCCTAAGATGGGTAGAGATATTCGTTTGTATATTTAGACATGCACTGTTTGTCAGACTACTAAGAACTCTACACAACGACCTTATGGCCTTCTTCATCCTCTTCCTATTCCGAGCAAGCCATTCACGCATCTAACTATGGATTTCCTGGCCCTACCACCTATCAAGACAATTCCCTCGAATTGTATTATGGACCACGTTTGGACCATAGTATGCAGGCTCACGAAATATACCATTATTATTCCTCTAGCAGCCGGTTATACTTCTCAAAGCCTGATTAACCTCTATATGTCTCAAGTCTACCCTTATTTCAGATTTCCACAAGATATAGTCATGGATCAGGATCCTCTCTTTACTTCACGCATGTGGAAGGACTTCTGTGCTCTCAATAACATTCATCAGTCCATATCAACAGCCTATCATCCAAAAAGTGATAGGCAATCAGAGATTGCTAATAAGGCAAGTTTGACGATTTTGAGAGCTAAGCTTCAGGAACATGGCTGCAGCTGGCTACCAGTCATCCCTCTCATTCAGAAAGCTATCAACAACTCCATCGATGCATCTAGAGGCACCACTCCTCATACTCTTGTCTTTCGATTCTCCCCTACCTATCAAAATACTCCAACTCGTACTGATATTCCTACACCAAGACCAGATGGCCTATCTAATGCTCTATGGACAGCAGTACGACAAGAGTTGAATAGGAAGCGTGTGGATATGACAAGACAAGCTAACAAGAAAAGATGGCCTAGCCCTAACTACAAGATTGGCAATGTTGTCAAAATTCACCACTCAGACTTCTCTAGGGAATCTCAGTATTCCAAACTCGAACCTATCTTTCTCGGTCCTTATCCTGTCTCTGCAGTCTATCCGGACATTGACAACTATACTATCAGCACTCCGTTAGCCTCCTCCGGACATATCAAAGTCCATACCTCCCTTCTCGCTCCTTGGCTCAACAATCCAGATCATCTCTTCCCCTAGCGGTCCTTGCCAAAGCCGGGTCCTGTTAAGCAGGATACTATAGGCCCAAGGTATGTGTTTGAACGAATTGTCAAATACACAGACAAGAAGAATGGTACAACATTGTACCTTATCAAATGGGAAGGATGGGGTGATGAAGACAATACTTGGGAACCAGTTGGAAATATTCCAGCTGACGCATTGCAAAAGTATTGGGAAAGTCTCTCTTATACTAGTAAGCAGCAGAAGAAGCGCAGGTATAGGCCCGGAACTAAGCGATAGGTATAGTGGATATAGCTCAAGGTTTCTTTCGGGTATAAGTGTTATTTGATTTATTTTTTTCCTAACTCATGGCCTGTTTCTCCAGTGAAGGATTTTCTAAGAAGGGAAGGATGTAAGGAATATATGTTTTGTCTTATTTTTATCTCCTGTTTCCACCCAGAAATGTTTTTGTCATATTTGTGTTTAGTCTTGTTTGGGAAATTCCCTTGGAAGGATTAGTATATGGATTACTCATATGTTAGTTATGTTTTCTTTAGCATAGTTTATCTTTCTTTTCCTTAGCTATTACGTACTTCCAGTATGTCATAGGAATAGTTAGGCACTAACTATTCCTCCTCCTGTTACACCTACCTATTCCAGTCGGTAAGTTAATGTCATGTTTATCATTTTGTTTCTTTCTACAGCCTCATTTCTATTACATTCTCTAGTGTCATCTATGATACAAAACGTATCAATAATGAGCCTTCTTTTATTCATAACGATCTAGTATCGTTATGACTCTTGATGATTGTTTCTCTGATGAGTTTCTCTAAGACTCATTGCCTTAGGATTCAGTTTCTATAAAAGACCTGATTTCCGTGGCCTCTAGTTAGGACAGATCTCTTTCAGTACCTTCTAGTCTAGCAACATCAGAATATACAAGCTATACTGGTAATATTCTTGTTCTTGCCTCTTCACCCGTGATCCGACACCTCTCTCCTCTCTCTAGAACTGAACCTGCAGTTTGCTGTCTTCTAAGACTCCTGTATAGGACTTAGAGATAGCATCAACTGCCTCTACCACTTTAGTAGAGCCGTGCTCCCCCGGGAACACCTCTACTAACTTGGCCCACACTTACAGTGATCCTACAATATATATAAGCCTCAGATGCATGAGTTCCACACTGCTACATTTTCCCAATAAGACTATTACCAGCCTAGGCAGTGCTTGTAGCAGTGGGCGGGGCGGGTCATGCCACTTTTCTCATTATCTGCTATATCATTGTCTTCAGAAGGTCTATATTATCGGCCTTGGCGATTGGCCTTGGCCACGTATGCATTCGTGGCCTCTAGATATGCTCGATCTTTCACATGATCCTCGAAAGCCTACAAAATATACATATAAGCCATGAAAGCATAGTCCGGTTACGAAAGCATAGATATCTGGCATATATATGTATAAGGCGCGAAAGCAAGGATTTCTCGCATATATATGGATAAGCCACAAAAGCACAGATTCCTTGCATATATATAGATAAGCCGCAAAAGCATGGATTTCTCGCATATACATATATAAGCTGTGGAAGCATAGATTTCTCGCATATATATGGATAAGCCACGAAAGCATAGATTTCTCGCATATATATGGATAAGCTGCGAAAGCACAGATTTCTCGCATATATATGGATAAGCCGTAAAAGCATGGATTTCTCGCATATATATGGATAAGCCACGAAAGCACAGATTTCTCGCATATATATGGATAAGCCTCGAAAGCATGGATTTCTCGTATATATATATATAAGCTGTGGAAGCATGGATTTCTCGCATATATATGTGTATAAGCTGCGAAAGCATAGTTTTCTCGATTATATGTATATAAGCTGCGAAACTATGGATTTCTCGCATATATATATTGAAGCTAATAGTTCGGTGCCTAGTGGTATCAGGATTGGGTTACGACCGAGTTGGACCTCAGGATTGTAATGTGACCCAGCTGGCGTCCCAATTCCTGTGCAACCTAGTAGGGCGTCAAAATGCTAGTGTGCCCCCCATGGCAGGCTGCCCCCTATGGTGCGCTAGAGGCATCTGGACTCTGTTGCAACTGCACGAGTGCGTCTGAATACACAGGACGTACAGGATGCACTAGAATTTGCTCTCGCATCTGGACGCCAATTTGTTCTTGCTGATGCGTGCGAGGAGGAACATTACAGAGATTCGCCTAATAACTCTGGACGGGATTTGGGATATGGTTAAGGCTTATGTTCCTGCTGGCAGGAAGGTTCGTGAAATCATTGGTGCGCTCGAAGACCCTACCCCTCCTAACCTCACCTTTCCTACTAACCATATAAGCCTGCATTCCGACGCGGAGATGAGATGGTTTTTCCGAATGACAAAGGCCAACCTGGTCCGCCTGTTGGTAATCCTGCATACGTTACCACCTAGAGCCAATACACCCCCGCCCGGAGCAGCTTACTTCGAACTCGAGAAATTCACCCCTCCGACCGAATACGACGACTATGCTGAGGATTCCGACACTATTGTGCGGAATGCTGCTACCGTTGGTCGCCGACGTATGCCTACAAGAGACTATACTTTCGAAGAATCAAAGTATGAACTACCCGCAAGAATCAAACACTAGCAGGATACCAAAATCGCAGTAAAGGCTAAGCACCAGCGCCTGTTTCCGAATGCAGAGATCATCGATTCAGACGATGAGGACTATTGCTATATTGACTGGCTAAAAAAGCCGAAGCCTACTACGGGTCCTCAACTAGTTAAAGTGCGTCAGGTCGTCCCTATTGGGCGTTGGGCAACTCTTTTGAACTGACACCTTGGTATCAGTCGAGTAGTAAGCAAAGTTCGTGGGTTAAACGCTGCCTAATACCATTGGGAGATACTGAATGGTCAGCATGCCCCAGCCCCTGATCCTGCTCCTGCTGCACCTCCTGCTCCACCTCCACCTCCACCTCCACCTCCCCCCCCACCTCAGAACGCGGCTGCAAACCCCGCTGCAGGAATGCCAGCGATTGTGAGGCCAGGAGCTTGGCGCGCTAACCGACCCAGCAGGGGCCAACGGGGGCAGTGAGGATTAGGGTAGTCTGCTTGGAATTTAGGTAGTCTATTTGGGATGGATCAGGTGAGGATCTATTGGATTGAGGCTCATCCTCGAGTAACACTTATATCTGGTGAAATATTCTATATATAGTTTTGATGACTTTGTATGTCGGGTATTAGTCTGATTATTTGGGTGTTAGTCAGGTTAGTTGGGTTTTTTCAGGGTTAGTCAAGTGCGTTTTGGGTTGTTCAGATTTAGTCTTATTATCATTCTGGTTGTATCTTCTTATCAGGTGTTTTTCTAGATAGGATTAGATATTGGCTTCAAGATAGAAGATAGAAGACAATAGAAGTCGGATTTCTGCGATTGAACGTGGGTCACTAGGTCAAAGGCCTCTAGTCTGCTGAGTTGGCCATACTCACCTCTCAGAGGGGTTATGACTTCTCAGACTCATCCTCCTTCAACCCTTAATAACTCAGTTCCCTACTATCACAAAATATATCTAGAGGCTCCCAAGGCGTCCAAAAACGACCCACAGTTACGTCCCCCCCATTCCAGGAGGAGAACGAAGGCGAGGAAGATGAGGACATTGTGCTACAGCCTCCTCATTTAGCCCTGTCCTCGAAACGATGTGCGGCGTTGGATGGAATATGCCCCGCTAGAAAAATACGCATTGAATATGGTGCTCTAATATCAAGTTCCAGGCAGCCAGTAAGTACCACGGCTACATCTAAATCAGTAGCTAACCATAATGTATATAGTCCTCCCCAACGCCGGTCTCTACTATCAGAGCTCCAATACCAAGTTCCAGACAGCCAGTAAGTACCATGGCAACATCTAAATCAGTGGCTAACTATAATGTATATAGTCCTCGCCAATACCGGTCTCTACTGCCAGAGCAAGGCAGCGTATTCAAACTCAGTCCAGTGTGAGACCTGCATTAAGTGATCCATTCACTTTTGACTCAGAAACTCATAGCCCATAGCCGGACGAGCTAGACCTCATAGTCCAAAAGCCGTCTCGCGTCGGGCCAAGGTCTAGGTCCTTCTGCATACTACCAGAACAATACAGAGAACTTACCAATTGTGCAACCTCTCATGTGCACTACTACACCTTGTTTGGCAATCCCATAATGAATGCAGAGGACTTTGAGCATTTGTTATCCGTTAGCTAGCACAAAGTACAAGAGGAAACTGAGCGAGCACTGCCACGCACGAAAATAGCAAACACCCATGTATGTGACATTCCCTATGTATGACATCGGATGTTAATCTCAACCATCGCAGCTACATAGCATCCATTCTCGAACTCGCTCACATCTGGTTTACACATGTAAACACAGCATTGTTGAGGTGTTCGCATTGAATCAGCTCTCACAACACGGGATTGCTGAACAAATCACCGACCTGTTATTTCAGGATTGGTTTATTTGCCGCTCAGGTGGCCGAGAAGTAAACCTTTCTTTCTGTGTTGGGAGTCAGACATGTCTAATACTCGCACAGAACCACCAAAGGCATTTCAGAGGGAGCGAGATCATGGAAGTCATTTTCCGCAAATATTTTACGTCTGTCAAGATATGGGGGAACTTCGATCCAAGCTTCTTTGATTCTATCAATGAAGTATTCATTTGCCTGGTGGCCTGTGCAATACGTTATTGCCTCAAGACATGGAGCACAGGTGTGAATGTTGAACCAGCAACCAATGCGGATTTCAAATATGCGATGACTGTTTGTAAGTATTTCTAATTCGACGTGGGAAGGTCACTTTCTGATGGCTATACCGACATATAAATGGTTTTTAGCTACCTGGAATACCTACCTAAGCAATGTGCGCAAACTCCTATTGGCTGCCATAAAGGCAGATTTACGCACACGTCTGGCGAATTCACAAAAATCAGGATTGCTCGAATCCGAAAAACCTCTACAAATCAATGATGCCTCGGCCTTTGAAGCTGAGGTCAAAAAGGAACTATTCCAGGCACAACAAGCAACTCGGGATACATGGCCACGCCTTCCCGACACCTTACAGCCCCGGCGGGACCAAGATCAGGATAAAAACTATTGTCTAAGTAAGTTTTATGTCCTTCTATTCCCATAACTATACAGGCATGACTAACTGTAATTCGCATATGGAAGCCGACTCTTCATCCGATCAGGAAGCCCCTGAAGATGAACACACTGACGAAGAGCAGACCGATCATGATAAAGATCTTGATGCATAAGCCCTCCTATATGATACCCTAAGAGCCAATACATCCATGTCTGGGTTTCCTTTTTGTTGCTATAAATTTTCTTTGTATGGGTTTTTTATGGCTTTTTACATGGGTTTTTCTTTTTTATGGCTATTGGATGGGGTTTTTTAGGCTTTTTGCATGGGTTTTTGTTTTTTGTTGCTATAAATTTTCTTTGTATAGGTTTTTTATGGCTTTTTGCATAGGGGGTTTTTTGTGCATTCATTAGCTAGCTCGAAGATATGATCGTAATCTAATCACAATGGGCGATATACTTCCCTGATACACCCGCTGTGTACTACCGCATTCCCGACGAAATATATGGGGAACCCAGTATTAGTGACGAGAGGTCTCAGCAGGCCAGAGTTCAGGAGCAGCTGGCTTTTGTGACAACGTTTGGGAAGGGTAGTAAATAAACATATGGAGTTTGGGATGCATGTATCATTGCGCAATGAATATATAGCGTTAGTTACGAAGGTCTTGAGCATGACAGCGTCACAGACACTCTTCCAATAGACAATACCATCATGGAGGAAAGCACATCTAGTATAGACATTAGGGGTGAGAGTTTACTCATGAAGTTCATCGGGACAAAGTCATATTTTAGGCTTACGTTGCAGGCACAAGAGTATCTGCCAAGTACGTCTAGATAAAGGTTGTTTAAGGCACGCATTGCAGATACAGGCAACTCTGCCATACGCTAGTTTTACGTCCTAGAGGGCGGAGCAAAGTTCAACTGCATTCCGAAGCCACCGCACAAGAGTTGACATCCGGATTTAGACATATATAGAGCTTCCGGTGCCCAGTGCTAGATTTTTGTCAGGCTGCAACGCAACAACCACAACCTCAATTGTACCAGGAATTTTTAATTTGCATTCTTTATGATCGAATTAATTGCTTGCCAACTTGCACGATATTAATTCATTAAGATCTCGGTACGTTGTTGGGATCCAAAGTCTGGCGATTTTTCAGTGCTGGAGGAGCGCTAGCCTCAATTGATTTATTGATTACAGCGCTATCCCCAACTGAATTATTGATTACAGCGCTAATTGCAGCACTATTCCCAACTGAATTATTGATTACAACGCTAATTGTAGCACTATCCTTGATTGAATTTATTGCTTACAGTACTATCTGTCAATTGATATAAAAAATCGCTAGGTACGGGCCATGTGGAAACATGTGAAAATCGCCGCCCGCCTCGGAAGCGCCCGGTTCGCAATCTTTGCAGGCTTACAACATCACAACTGCAAACTCAATTGGACCCGGGACTTTTGATACTCATTCTTTGCTATCAAATTAATCACTTGCCAACTTGCATGATATAAATTTATCAAGATTTGGTGGTATTGTTGGGATTCAAAGTTGGTCACTTTTTGTATGAATGCGATGCTAGCCTAGAATCTATTTATTACTGATAGCACTATCCCCAACCTGAATTATTGATGATAATGCTAGTGATTTATTGATGATAGCGCTAGAAAAGAGCGCTAGTTACCTATTAATCAGTAGTACTGGTAATTTATAGATGACCGAGCTAATGAGTTATTGGTGGCAGCACTAACCTCACTCCATTTTATTTATTTATTATTTTATAAGGAAGTTTTTGTTTAAAGTATTTTTGAAGTTTTCGTTATATTTTTTTTTATTAAGCTTGTATATCTACTAATTATTTGTTTACTCTCGAGCTATTTGGTTATTATTTTTTTTTAGATTACTAGTATCACAGCCCTTGTAAGTAATATTTAACGTATATTTAAGTAGCAAATAAGACTAAAGTAGTATTAATATCAAATAATTTGGTACTAAGCACTAGCCTCTCATATCTGATGGTCTGGTAAGATAAAACTCAGCCTGCATTGCAGCAGCACTTAGCTGGACATAGTATGAACATCAATAATCTGGTAAGCACTGGCCTCTCATATAACATATTGATAACAGTCAGCGGGCACTGGCCTCTAGTATAGTAGCATAAGTAAGCATTTACATGTCAACAATAACATTCTCTATAATATAGCATCCGAGTCCTCGATTGCACAATACCAAAACAGCTAGATATATAGCTAGCTAGCTAGCTGGTGGGCCTGAGCAAACAGCTGGATATATGGCTAGCTAGCCAGCTGGCGGGCTGGGACAAAACAGCTGGATATATGGCTAGCTAGCTAGCTGGCGGGCCTGAGCAAAACAGCTAGATATATGGCTAGCATAGCTAGCTGCGCGAGCTGGAGCAAATAGCTTAACTTCAGGGTAATTACTTCTCTAACTAGCTGGCGGGCTTAAGCAAAACAGCTGGATATATGGCTAGCTAGCTAGCTGGCGGGCCTGAGCAAAAGAGCTGGATATATGGCTAGCTAGCTAGCTGGCGGGCCTGGGACAAAACAGCTGGATATATGGCTAGCTAGCCAGCTGGCGGGCTGGGACAAAACAGCTGGATATATGGCTAGCTAGCTAGCTGGCGGGCCTGAGCAAAACAGCTGGATATATGGCTAGCTAGCTAGCTGGCGGGCCTGAGCAAAACAGCTGGATATATGGCTAGCTAGCTAGCTGGCGGGCTGGGACAAAACAGCTGGATATATGGCTAGCTAGCTAGCTGGCGGGCCTGAGCAAAACAGCTGGATATATAGCTAGCTAGCCAGCTGGCGGGCTGGGACAAAACAGCTGGATATATGGGTAGCTAGCTAGCTGGTGGGCTTAAGCAAAACAGCTGGATATATGGCTAGCTAGCCAGCTGGCGGGCTGGGACAACACAGCTGGATATATGGCTAGCTAGCTAGCTGGCGGGCCTGAGCAAAACAGCTGGATATATGGCTAGCTAGCTAGCTGGCGGGCCTGAGCAAATCAGCTGGATATATGGCTAGCTAGCCAGCTGGCGGGCTGGGACAATTCAGCTGGATATATGGCTAGCTAGCTAGCTGGCGGGCCTGAGCAAAACAGTTGGATATATGGCTAGCTAGCTAGCTGGCGGGCCTGAGCAAAACAGCTGGATATATGGCTAGCTAGCCAGCTGGCGGGCTGGGACAAGACAGCTGGATATATGGCTAGCTAGCGAGCCAGAGCACAAACAGCTGGATATATGGCTAGTTAGCTAGCTAGCGGGCCTAAACAAAACAGCTAGATATATGGCTAGCTAGCTAGCTGGCGAGCTGGAGCAAATAGCTTAACTTCAGGGTGATTACTTGTCTAACTAGCTGGCGGACTTAAGCAAAACAGCTGGATATATGGCTAGCTAGCTAGCTGGCGGGCTGGGCACAACAGCTGGATATAGTTCGCAGGTTCTAGATACTCTTTGCCAATGTAAAACAGCTTACATCAGCAAGAACGAATTGGCGTCCGGACGCGAGAGCAAATTCTGGTGCGTCCTGTGCGTCCTGTGCGTCCAGACGCCCCGCGCAGTTGCAACAGAATCCAGACGCCACCCAGCGAGCCGCGGGGGGCGCAACAGCGTCC